>OZ007576.1:17414656-17854656 GCA_963931925.1 Onchidella celtica | reverse complement strand
TCTTACTTTGCCACACAAAGATGTTTTTCATTTTATTTCTTACTTTTTATGTTTAGTTTTTATGATTTCTTGCTTGGCCGCTTGGTTGATTTTATTTTTTTCATTAAAAGGGATTTGGGTCCGTTGGTTGTAACATAGGCAAGAATGGCAGAGACCTCAGCCACCAATTCTATTCAGTAGAGTATTATTATTAACTGTAGGCATTCTTAATGAGATTATTTTTATTGTCACACAGTTTCTTGGTTTGTTGGCTTTTAAAAACATATCGCTGCACTTTACATCGCCTTAATGAATATGTATGAATAGCAGGAAGTCCACTTTTATTTATTTTTTTTTATCAAATTTTGTATTTATTTACTTATCTTCAGTTAATTGACATATTCATTTGTTACTTGTTAATTTATTCATTATTCATTTATTATTCATTAATTTATCAATATTTCTTATTCATTTGTGAACTTGTTTATTTATTTGTTTGTTTGATTGATTGTCTGATTTATTCTTTTTTTTTTTTTTTTTCAGTAATGTATATTTTGAAAATAAATGGCACTGTAAATGTAGGAAAATACAGAAATTCCTTCAACTTGACGAACTAAAGAAGGACATCATCAAATACAGAATGATTTTCTATGGGCCATTACTATTTGTACTGGATATTTGAATGACCCAAGTGCACAAGAAAAATGACATGTCATGTTTGATTGTATTGTGTTCATTCACTTCATAGCATGGGTGTCATACTGTCCTTGGTGTTACCTTACTTTTCAATATTGTAATTTGGATACACTGTGTTTACACAGAGCTGCTGAGACGCCTACATCTACAGCATGAAGAAGGTTGGACCGTACCTCCGACTCTGCACCTTGCTGGTGGCGACTTTGGTCTTTGCTAAAATGTGAGGAAAAAAAAATAGCAAAATTACCTCTACTATCTGTGTTTCACTGTCAATACTGTTTGTTTAATTAATTTTTAAAAACATACCTCAACATTCACATCGCCTTAATATGTATATAAATGAATTTTAACACTGCCACTTTTATTCATTTATCTATTTATTTATTTATTTATTTATTTATGTATTTGGTATAGTCATGTCCATTCAGCCAGATCATATCATTTAATTTTATTGTGTTGGTTTATCTTTTTAAATTGTACTAAATTCTGGTAATTTTAAGAGACACAAAATTCATAAAGTATGCAAACAATGTGATATTAGAGAAACTGGAACTGGATTTGTAGCAATGTATTCATTGGGATAATAGTGAGTGGATTAATGCAGAACTTGCAGAAAATAATGTTGTGACATTCCATAATACTGTTACTAAGAAACTTTGGTCAAAAGGTACCACAGACTAATAAATCAACCAGACTGGAAACACGAGCTTCAGGCTGTGCCGTTTTTTACGGAATTTCTCGAGCGGCGGCCGTATAACCAACATGGCCGCCGCTCGGGAAATTCCGATTCTAGTTCTATCTGCAGTAGAAATTCCTTTTTATTCGTCAAGATTTGCTGTGCATGTATTAATTTCTTGGTGCGGAACCAAACTTCCGCGTTCAGTAGGCGCGTCAAAATGGTGTCATTCAAAATTGTAGCTATGCTGAAGCGTCGGTCGCTCCCGTAAACCTAAAATGGCGGATGGTTCATGATCTTTCGCTGTTTTGTGACGTCACACGATGGGATCATCCAGTCTGGGTATTTTATTAGTCTGTGAAACGTACCACATGGGTAGTAAAAAATATTATTAGCTCAATGTTTTGTATGGAGATCATGCAAGTCATTGTTTTCTTTATCAGGCTTTGTCAAGTCTTGACTTCTTCGATATGATTCCTGGCGAAACTGGCCTAAATTACTACATAACATGATAAATTAAAGTTTTATTGCTGCTTTAAACTTATGGATGTCGAACGTGCATAAAGGATATATTCAGGCGTACTTGGTCTATTAAACAATGTTTCAGTATGGAAAGTTGATTTGGTATGCTTGTCGGATAGGTCAGGGGTGTGTGTTTGTGTGTTTTTAAATTAAATATAATTATCTCTCTCGACAGTATTTCGTAAAGAATGTTGTTCCAAACACGTACATCCCCCCAAGTTTGTTTTGTTTTTTTTTGCGCTAGGGGTACGCATTTTAAAGCCTTTTGTGGCTCCAGAGCTAGATAGCTCCTCCTGAAATGCTCAGTTACAACAGCCTTAATTAATTAGGATTAAATGTTCTTTCAGATTTTCGTTTCGTGTTCCTCCTGGTTTTGTTTTTGGTTGAAAGAGTACCGTGCAGGGTTAGCGATTCGATATGATTTAGGGTTGAGGATAAGGACGGGGTTTAGGGATAGTAAGGCAAAACACTTGGGGTGCTGACGTACCTATAACAACAGCCTTTCGTAAATAGAGGCAGCAAAGGAGAAAATCCACATCATTTAGCAGAATTTTGTAGTTTTGTTTGTTTGTTGCTTGATTCTGTACCATTAATTGCCCAAACCTTTATACGTTATGTGCGTAAAATTATTTGACAGTGGGCGATACACCCCTCCCCTCCCCTCCCCTCCCCTCCCCTCCCCTCCCCTCCCCCGTTTGTTTGCTCTTGTTGCCGTTTTTGTTGAAATATGTTGCAAAGCCTACGGAATTTTATATTGTTATAGTATGTAATTTTTGTCCTGTATGTAGAAGGTATTCTATAATAAAGTCATATCTTATCTTATCTTATCTTATCTTATCTTATCTTATTCTCGGGCGTAATGGTTGTCAATATTAATTGAACATTGGCTGTTGTTACTTGTTTTGCACCGATCTTTAACCCCGTCCTTATCCTCAACCCTAAATCTTATCGAATCCCTAACCACGCCCCTTAGCGCTTCAACCAAATTTAACAGGAGGAAAACAAAAAGAAAATCTGAAAGAATAATTAATTAAGGCTTTTGTTATGAGTATTTCGGGAGGAGCCACAGACTAATAAATTAACCAGACTGGATGATCCCATTGTGTGACGTCACAAAACAGCGAAAGGTCATGAACCATCCTCCATATTAGGTTTACGGTAACGACCGACGCTTCAGCATAGCTACAATTTTGAATGACACCATTTTGACGCGCCTATTGAACGCGGAAGTTTGGTCCGCACCAAGAAATTAATACATGTACCACCAATCTTGACAAATAAAAAGAACTTTCTACTGCATATAGAACTAGAATCGGAATTTCCCGAGTGGCGGCCATGTTGGTTATACAGTTGTCGCTCGGGAAATTCCGTAAAAAACGACACAGCCCAAAGCTCGTGTTTCCAGTCTGGTTAATTTATTAGTCTGTGGGAGGAGCTATGTAGCTCTGGAGTCACAATGGACTTTAAAATACGAATCCCTGGCGCAAAAAAAAAAAAAGCAACAAAAAAACTTGGGAATCACAAGTGCAAGTAACAAGTTTCAACAATGTTGAACATTAATTTTCTCATTCGTATGTGCAACTGATTTGTTTTAACTCGCCGCATCTTTTCCCCAGCCAATTCAATAATTTTATGGAGATTAGTGATCTATTAAGCTATAAAATAGTATGTGGACATGGGAAGCGCCTGTTGGGACAACCCTGACGTTTTATCGCTCAGAACGTGATCTTTTCCACATGTTGGAAACTATCAAAATCGAAACAAAAAGGGAAACATGTTTCAAACTAGAAATGTTTCAATGTGGATGAATATAGTCCCCTTTTTAGCCCCGGTGCAGCCTTGACATAAATAGATTATCTCTGATTACGACATGACTATGTAAGGCAAAACGAAGAAAAAGTAGAACAAATCATGTTCATCATTATTTATGTCAGTTGACCTCGGATCTCCCTGTAATTCAAAATTTACTGCCAGTGTAGCAGATTTGGTTGTACTGCTCTCTTCCAAGGCGCTTCGATTACGTTTTTATTAATCACTTTGCCACTTTTTCGACGTAACTGATCCACGCTAATGGCCTAAGTCATTATTGACATCTTTGAGACATTAAGAGAAAACTGTTCCTTTTCTTGTCGATTTGTGACTTATGCCTTTATGACTCTATTGGATTATTACATTTTCCTATCAAGGCATTTGTTTTTCTATAATACTGTGTGATAGCCCTCGTGCTCAGGAATGCAATGAACCGTCAGTTGTCTTTTGGCATAAGTACCTACGCACCCCAAGCGTTTTGCACTATTGGCACATGCGCATGCGTACCTATCCCTTACTCCGTCCTTATTCTCAACTCTAAATCGTATCGAATCCCTAACCCTGCCCCATACCCTTTCAACGAAAAACAGGAGGAAATTGAAATGAAAATTTGAAAGAATAATTAATTAGGGCTGTCGTTAGGAGTATTTCGTGAGGAGCTCTCCAGCTCTGGAGTCACGAAAGGCTTTAAAATACGTACCCTTAGTGCAAAAAACCTGGGGAACGTACCTACTTGTAACATTCTATGCCATTATCGTAGAGCAGTGACGTCTATTCCTAGTCAATTTTGCATGTTTTAGACGATTTGGATAAGCCAGTTATTTTCTGGACACTAGAGTGTTAATGACTATGTCTGTTCTATTTTGTTGACCTATATGTTTTGTCTCCACACGGTTAAAGTGTCCAAGGAAGTGCCCAGTGTCATTGGAATGGAGAAACCCAGTCTGGACACTGCAATTGTGATGAAGGTTTTAAGGGCAGTAACTGCAACACTGACTGCGGGTGTCAAGGTCACGGCAAATGTAAAAACGGTATGGAAAATAATAAGACAAGATCTTTATTTCATCTTGGAGGGGAGATTTAACTTTGGGCAATTCATATCATCATGTAAATCACATAATTATTTAGATAAACACTGTGTATAATATAATAATATGTATTTGCCAAAATATATCATAGGTCCCCTCTCACGGATAAGAGCGTTGACTGATGGGCGCCTATAGTATTGTAGAGAGATCTCACTTCCACCAGATCGGGAAACTAGGTCGCTGAGGTAAACAAGAATTGAAAGAGACCACCTTCACGAAAGATATTGTGCATATCTGTTTACTGTTGTTAGTTCATATTTTTGGGCTGATTTAAACTATTCAGAGCCGTTTGTAAGCTCTCATGCCCGGTGGAAAAGCACAAACGGATACTGTTTACGGCAGCGACCTACTTTCCATTCCATGCTAACAGTGGTTTCGCAACGCCTCTCGTATCCCCCGGCGCAAATCGACCAATAGTGAAACTTCTATAAAAATACATACTCTCTGCTGCTATCCTGCTATTCTGCTACATTTCGTCCACCTCCTTCCCTTCACAATATGGCCGTTGTCGTGTCGACGTGCTTTCCCAAGCCCAAACTCACAGGCAAGGATTTCTACCCAATCAAATTGTGCGATAAACTTCTTTTTTTTTTCCCGAAAAGCAAATGTTCGGTGGAATAGAAAGATGATATAGAAAATAGTGTGATGACCATCCTAAACTTGAAAATATTTGTTCATATTCTAATTCCTCTCTCTCTCTCTCTCTCTTTGTCTCTCTCTCTCTCTCTCTCTCTCCCTCTCTCTCTCTCTCTCTCTCTCTCTCTCTCTGTCTCTCTCTGTCTGTCTCTCTCTCTGTCTCTTTCTCTCAGTGTGTCTCTCTCTCCCACTCACTCTCTCTCTACCTCTCTGTCTCTCTCTCTCTCCTCTCGTCTCTCTCTTTTACGTGTAATTCAAACAAGCCAATTCTGTCCTCAGACAACACCTGTGCCTGTGAACCAGGCTGGAAGTGGTCCAGTAGCACAAGGAAATGTGTCTATGATTGTTCATGTGAGTACATAAAACTTCATGTCGAGATTATAACTCATATAAACTTGTTATTGACATCTATTATAAACTCTGAGACATACATCTTGTATTCGTTGTCCGGAGTTTGTATTGTCCAAAAGCAAGCGGGTAAAAAAATGCATGTGGAATTGAGGGTGACATGGATGGGCTTTGTCCCGGCAAACGAGTACTCGAGTTAGAGACATCGCTTGATATTTCCAATGCAATCGTTTTTTATTTTTCTTCTTTTCGAGAGCTGGAGTTGCCGAATGGTTATACGAGTTCTTTTCTTCTTCATGGCTAGGCGATGGGTACAGAGGTCGCTGGTTCGATCCCCATCTTGATCAATACTTACTGTTCTTCTTCCTTCCGCTCCCCCTTCGCTTTTCTGAGCACAGCTAAGTACATCCACTTCTATTCGCCTCAGATTTGGTCATCAAAGGTCTTCTTGATCGGTCCAGATCTGGCTGTATAGAGTCTATCTTAGAGGGAGAAAGCTGGGGGTGGGGGTGGGGCGGGGGCTGGGGGCTGGGAGGAGGGATAGGAAAGAAGGAAAGAGGACGAAAGCAGGTTTAACCCGGGGCCGTGCCCGGTACCTCAGCCAGTTTCTGTATGAGACCGATGATAGGTGGATCCGTTTTGCGACCTCAGTTCTTGTCTGTTCTATCTCCACGTTCTGAGAAAATGGAGATCTTTTAGCATGTAGAAGAGGTAAACCAAACCGACACTTTGACACTTTTAAAATATCTTGTGGCACTTATCAAGCCGTTCCCTAGTTCCGATTCATTCTAACTCCTTATCATGAAACTAAAACCGCAGTCGTTTGTTTAACGTCGAATTTCTCAGCTGTGCAAAAAGCGGAGTTGGAACAAACAAGAACTAAGGTCGGGATTTCATTGCAACGGTTGCCATGTGTAAACTGTTTATTGTTTCCCTATAGGTTCCCAGTGTATAGGACCTAACGAATGTGCCTGTCCCAAGACTTGTGTACACGGCGCATGTCGCAATGGCCAGTGTGTTTGTCATGCAGGGTACAAAGGTCAAACGTGCTCAGACTCCGACAGAAATATGTGAGTAAGTGTTTCTCGTATGTCGCCCCCTTCTGGTTGATTAAACAGGGAGGGGAGAGGGGTATGTTATTTATCTTTTTTTATTTTTCGTTTACAAATTCAATAACATGTCTATCAAAATAGACATTTGTGAAGAGCGGCGACGGCTGACTTATTTCCTCGGAAAAATCTTTTTTTTTTTTAAATTTCACTTTAGTTAATTAGTTGATTGGTTGGTTGGTTGGTTGGTGAGTATGTTAGCCTTACAGCAAGACTTTTCTAGTGGTGATAAAGATTTTTTCTTTAAGTTATACAAACCCTAAAGTTCGAAGTCCGAGATAATATGTAAATGGGGTATTATTGCAGACACGATGTCAGACTCAATAACAGAATTAAATTCGTTTTCTTTCCCTTGACACCAAATCCAACTGAGGTATCCATACAAAAATACATATATATTTTTAAGTACTACCTCACAGTGTCGCCACTTTTTCTGAGTTGTCATGTTGGTTTTTCAGATCAAATTAGCATCAAATTGGAGAAGTGACTGTTCGTAATTTTCTCTTGATCAGAGTTTTAAATCTTGTTTTCATCTAAATAAAAGAAAACTTGAAAATAACTTGGGTTAAATTCAATCGGAAGGCTTACATTTTTGTTGTTGTTAATAAACCAAATTTTGGTAGAGTAAAAATGTCATGCTGTGCAATATGTGTTTTACTTTGAAATAGTAGCCTAACACTTGCCGACAAATGTCCCCGGGAAACTCTAAAAAAAAAAAATCTATACATATATTATTTATCTTATTTAATTTCATTTCTGCTACGACCTTTCTCACCGTCCAGTAAGAAAATTCTGTTAAAGCTGGTCTCTTTTCCAATATTTTACAGTATGCCCAATAGAGATGTGCAAGTGGGTATCAATTTGGCTGAAGTGTCGTATTTCTCAGCAGAGCTGAAATTTGTTGATATTTTCAAACAATCAATGGTAAGTGGCCCAGACAACTTTCGGTAGGTTTCATTTGCGTCACCATAATTGAGTTATGGACACTCATGCCATGCTCCACCATTTTTATGAGTAAACATTTTGTGTAACTTTTTTATTTTTCAGTGTATAAATCATTGAAATTCTGTGTACCATTGACTAAACACAGGTATGTGTGTGCCAAATTTCATTGACTTAGCTTGATTTTGAGGGGATGTTGGCCATGGAGATGTACAGCAAAACTTTGCACGCGTTTTTCTCAAGTTTAGCTTCCAACTACTTGCTTTTTTTTTAAATTCATAAAAAATACAGTTCTTATCCTATGCACTTCATTTCTGTGTTGAATTGGACTTAAGCTAGTAACTCTGAATGTAACAATAATTCATTTTGTCAAATTTTGACGAGGTCAGTCACATATGGTTTAAAACATACAAACACAGCCTATAAATTTTGTGGGGACTCGTCGCAAAATGCCATTATTTATTCTGAAAGTCTAGGTTTTATGCTGGTTTTGCTGTTCTAATACTATTTGATTATAAACTGATAATTTTACAGAATGAATAGATGTGTATCAAAACTCTCAGAGCTGCACTACGAAGATGCAGCTTGTCTTGTGGCCCAAATAAGGAGACGTTAGTTTTTGTTTGTTCTATCTCCATTTTTGTGAAAAACTGAAGACCTCTTACAAGATAGAAGGGTATAACAAATGCACACTTTGTCGCTTGTCTAAAATGCGCTGTGGCACTTATCAAGCTGTTTCACAGTTCCAATTAATTCTAACTCTTTATCATAATACAAAAGTTGTAAACGTTTAACATCGAATTTCTCTTTTGTGCCACATGTGGAGTTGGAACAAACAAAAACTAAGGTCACAATAAGACATTCCGAAAGTTTATTTGCCCACTGGTGATTGTGTGAAATAGGTCAGCTGATGAAGTAACCAATTTATTTTTAATATCAAGATCCATTTTAGCTAGGGTGTACCATATTAAAATTTTACGAGGGATCATACAATGTTATTTCATGAAATAAGCCTGTTATTCAGTTATTATAAGTTTATGTAATGAAGCTTTAGATGTGTGTACTTTTGTGCTCTTAAACGCCAGGTGAAAATGAATTTCTCTCAAGGGATAATTAAGTGATTTTAACATTGTCTTACTGAAAAATTCCCAGTAATATTTGTTTAAATTCATTGATTGAAGATTGATTGATGACAGGAACCAGAATCCTAGCAAACCAGGCGTCCCCATAAGAGCTCCTCTCCCCGTTCCAAGATCAATTTGAGGGTTTTCCTACTAATTATTGTCCGATATTTGTTGAGTTCGTCCAGCCTTGTCGTACATACTTCCCTCGCCACGTTGGTGTCCCACTTCTTCATGAGCTCACTTTCAAATTAAAGACTAGAGATTCTAAAATTGTGTAGTATGTCAGCACCGAGTCAATGTCCTGACTGTCCTTGTCCCCGCCAGGAATGGCTGACGCAGAGAGAAAGAAATGGAGCCTGGGACACGCACGAGAGAGACAAAATTACATGGAGAAGTGATGGCTATCCTGCCCGATTGGACAGTGAGTAAAGGCTTGTCTATCTATCTATCTATCTATCTATCTATCTATCTATCTATCTATCTATCTATCTATCTATCTATCTATCTATCTATCTATCTATCTATCTATCTATCTATCTATCCTCTGTCTGTCAATCAATCTATCTATCTATCTATCTATCTATCTATCTATCTATCTATCTATCTATCTATCTATCTATCTATCTATCTATCTATCTATCTATCTATCTATCTATCTATCTATCTATCTATCTTTCTATCTATCTACCTGCCTGCCTGCCTGCCTGTCTGTCTGTCTGTCTGTCTGCATGTCTGCAGATTTTCTTCCAGTCTATCTATGTGTCAAACGTACACATTTCCAGATGGTCTACGACTGATTACTTTGGTGTACAGAGGATTCGGCAGCTATGAAGAAAACGGCGACTACACCATTTTGTACGATGGAGAAGGAGAGATTGATTTTAAACTTTCTCAACATACGATCAAGCACAAAAGCAAAGGTTGGTCATAGAGTGAGTGGGCGAGTGGGTGTGTGAGTGAATGAGTGAATATGTGAGTGAGTGAGTGAAGGAGTGATAGAGTGAGTGATAGACTGAGTGATCGAGTGAGTGAGTGGATAAGTGAGTGAGTGGGTGAGTGAGTGAGTGAGTGGATGAGTGAGTAAGTGAGTGACTGACTGAATCATTGACCGTCTGACTAACTGACTGATTGACTGACCGACTGACCGACTGACACTGACTGACTAACTGTCCGACTAACTGACTAGCTGATTGTCTGGCCTACTGAGTGAATGACTAAATGATTGGCTGATTGACGAACTGACTGACTGAGTGATGGATTCACTGAATCACTGGCTGATTGACTAACACTGATTGACTGAATGACATACTGACTGACTAATTGATTGACTGTCTGACTGAATGAATGTATGAATGAATGAATGAATGAATTATTGTCTGACACGATGAATAAAGAAGGAGACGGAAATTTCATTCCATTTTTCATTTTCAGTTGTTCATTCATCATGTATTCCTTCATTCATTCCTGTTTGAATTAGTCAAGTTTTATTTCGCTCGTGCATCACTTCTCTGTCTCAGGTCGTATGGTTGTCAATTTCCCCAATATTGGGAATGGGGGTATTGAACTCATCCTGAAACAGACCAACCCGTCCAACCCGCTCCACAATATCCGATTCATACTCCCCGGCTACGAAAACACCTATGACCGATTCCCGTTTCACCCTCTGTTTCTTGAAGGAATCAGAAGATTTTCCGAATACAGATACATGGATTTCATGCATACAAATGGCCATGTGGTATGTAGACTTACTGAGTTGCGTAGATGGGCTTTTTGTAGTAAAGCAGTCCTTGCTTGAGACAGTTCGTTTTTTTCTGAATGAAAGTATGGCTGTTTGAAACGGTAAGAGAATAAGACAGTCATGCTAAAAGGAATGGGTGGATGGGTGGATAAATGGATGGATGGAGGATGGTCAATGGATGGATGGTTGGGTAGATCAAGGGATGGATGGATGGAACATGGATGGATGGATGGACGGACGGATGGATGGGTGGATTGATGGTCGGATGGATGGATGGATGGGTGGATGGATGGAAGAGTGGATGGGCTGGTTGATAGTGGTATGGGTGGATAAATGTAAAAATACAAAAGACTATTCTGCACTGTTTACGGTGCAGCATTGATGGTACTAATCGAGGTGCCGAGGAAAGCAATGTACGCCCGGGCGTATGCTCCGTTGTTCTGCGTGTCTGCCAAGAAATAACGATCAGGGAAAGCGTGTACTGCAATTTCTCCTTTGTTCATGTAATGGCAATATGTAACGATGGTAATCTCTTTTCTTCCAGCCTGAACCCACCACCTGGGCCAGCCGTCGGAAACCTGACTATCACACTCAGGGAGGGGAGGCCGGGGGCGCCCTGGAACACATGGTGGAATTGTCCAATACGATGGGGGCCAGCCCCTGGTTCTGTATGCCCCACGCGGCTGATGACGATTACGTCCGAAAATTTGCTCAGTATGTCAAGACTCACTTGAGAAGTGACTTGAAGGTAAACGACTTGACATAATTATTCTCTATTCCAACTGCTCTTATGACAAGTAATATAAGGTTCACTGGCCCAATGATGTCAAAGCTCCTGTAACCCACTTGGACAAAAATATATCAATAAAGCTGGGTACTGATGTGTATGGAAACAGAAACGGCAATGGAAACGTCAAAAACCATGCAAACAGACAAAATGTTTTCATATGTACGGAAATGCCGCTTGGACGTTTCCGTTGCTGTTTCTGTCTCCGTACACGTGAAAACATAACTTTACTGGAATGTTCGTTTTTTTGTTTTTTTTTATTCCACGTCACAGAATTTGTGCTCTTACGTCGTTTTTTATTTCGCCTTCCGTGCGAAGTTGATCTTGCCCTTAGAGTTTCAGTTTTTCAGACAAGAAGTGCATACCATACTTTCCTATATTTTCTTACTAAATCCGGGAAGACATTATTACACTAGACCAGGTCAGACACACACCTTGTACCATTATCCTTTAGATGTCCAGTTTGCTGGCAGCAACTGGCTGTGACGTTCCAGGCTTAATATGATTCTCCCTTAAATGAAGCGAACAGCTTGATTTTTAGTGAAGAAGTTCATTTAATTGCTACACTGCTTGAACAATTAAAACTGAATGGAGATAGACAAACCATGTTGTATTTGTGGACTCAACAAGACTAAACATAGATGATGTTTTCCTGACTATCTAAATGTCGAGACAAACGACGGTGTTTTGTTTGGTGACAAGTAAATTAACTCAATCTGCATTTTGAAAAGTGTTTGGAGCGAGGGGTGTTGGGGCAAGGAGAAGGAGAATCTTCTAAGCCTTGGCTAAGTATCTGCTAATTAAATTTTTTAGAAACTTCAAGTTCTAAGAACATTCAAATCTTAGCTGCTTTCAGTCCTCGATGGGGGAAACAAAGGGTTGGAGGAGTTTTTATTTAATAGCAATCACAGCCTGAATCATGTACGTACATAGGATTTTTGACACACAAAAAGAACACAATGTCGTCGCAATTAGATTTGACAACAGGATATTTTGTCCATACAGATTTACGTGGAATACTCTAATGAAGTGTGGAACGGCATCTTTAGACAGACCAAGTATACACAAGAGAAAGGTTCAGCGATGTTTCCCTCAGAGCCCAAGTTTAGGGCGGGTATGAAATACTACAATGTAAGATCTGCACAGATGGCCAATCTGTGGACTCAGGTGGGTTTGTAATTTAGTTCCTTTTCCTTGGCGTTTGTCTACATCGTTTCTGTATTATTTCTCACCCCAGGTTTTGCTACATATAACTTCTTCTTTTTGCAATATTTTGACTTTGCTTGTCAAGCTTTGCTGCGACCCCACAGTCTCTCTCTCTCTCTCTCTCTCTCTCTCTCTCTCTCTCTCTCTCTCTCTCTCTCTCTCTCTCTCTCTCTCTCTCTTTCTTTCTTTCTCTCTCTCTCTCTCTCCCTCTCTCTCTCTTTCTTTCTTTCTCTCTCTCTCTCTCTCTCTCTCTCTCTCTTTTGTAATATTTTGTTAAGTTCAGAAGACCATCCAAAAAAAAAAACCCCAAAAACCTTGTATGTACATGACAAACGGTCTTAGTTGCTGCAAGGTAGGGATCACTTCAATAAGAAAAGTAGCCCCTTGAAATTTGGCCTGGAATCAGTTTTCACTAGTATACAAATATCTAAATGTAATCACAAGCAACATGAAAAGATCGCTTCAGGAGCCATGCCATAGCAGGTCAGAGGTACGTAGCTCTAAAGCAACACGGAGATTTAATACCAAAGTATACTATAACAGGTGTTTATAGGGCTGTTATTAAGATAAGATAAGAATCACTCTATTATCCATGAGGGTAAATTCCTCTTCCACGGCGCGTTTGAGGGCACATACATAGTACACATATCTTAGGGTACAAACATCGAGGCCACCGAATTCTGCCACCGAGCCACTAGGCGTTTTAGGTGAGAAGAATTGAACTATATAATTTCAACAACTGCACATAGAGCCCACCTAGATTCGATCCGTTTATATATTGCAATTCTTCTCACCTAAAGCGCCTAGTGGCTCGGTGACAGAATTCGGTGGCCTCTATGTTTGTACCCTTACGCAGCATTATGTAAACATAATAATTCAAGAACAGGTATATTCAGTTGGGTCCAGTTCAGGGGTCGTCTAGATTTCGGAAAAGAAGAGCCATATTAGGGATTTTGGATGGAATTCAATCTTATAGCGAGCGGCAACATGCTTCCGTCCAATTAGCAGTGGTATTTTTCTCATTTAAAGATTTCTCCTTTTTTTTTTTACCGGCAATTAAGAAAAGGAAAGGCCACATAATGTGAAACCTTAAAACCGGCAATTAAAGAGAGGAAACTACCACGTAATGGAACTATTTTGCCGACATGTAAGACAAGGAACGGGCCATATATGAAACTTTTTTTTACCGGCTTTTAAGAAAATGAAAGGCACACAAGTGAAACTTTAAAATTAAAGCAGCCTGCGGCTCAAGAGCCACTGGTGTAGTCATTGTTGTTGTTGTTGTTGTTGTTGATGTTGTTGTTGTTGCTACTGATAAATGTAAGTACGTGTAATTGTAATGATTCAGCGAATGCTTACACTTTTCTTTGATCAGGTATTTGATGGCGCTAAAGATCGTGTGGTACCTGTGTGGTCGTGGCAAACAGGCTATCGTGACTTCACCAAGCAAGCATTGGCTGATCTTGCCAACCGGAAGTCAAGTTTCAAGGCCATCGCTATCACTGGTTACTTTGACTGTGATCAAATAGCTGATCAACACGTGAGGAAACATATTATGGGTCACTGAATGACAGAATGAGTGAGTGAGTGTGAGTGAGTGAGTGAGTGACTGAGTGAGTGAGTGAGTGAGTGCATGAGTGAGTGTGTGAGTGAGTTACGGACTGACTGACTGTGTACGTATATATTAAGAGTTTCACTTACTCTTAGGACGGTTCTTACTCACTTTACATTAACTCATTCACTACGCTAAACCGACCATACGGCTTGCGGGTTTTCGCTTCGATACGGAAAGCCGAATATTCGGCTCTAGTGGACACCGATTTTCCAATATTAATACCTGAGCCAACTTCTCTTAATATTGAATGCTATCCTGGTTCATTAATTTTCCATTACTTTAATGTCTAATGTATTAGTACAAAGTATTATGTCCTGTGTGACAGTGGGCTTGATAACTGGAACAATCATTCAAAAAATGATAGACGCATGAAACTTGGCACAAACATTCTCCTTATAATAGTATTTAAAAATAATGTGTTGGCCACGAAAAAAAAATCCAACATGGCCGCCAACACTGTAGGCTAATAATCCATAATTTCTCGTCCTTAGCAGCATAACATCGAGAGTATGAGGAAAAAAGCATCTTTGAACTACTGTAAGCCTAAATTTCAAACTGGATAGACTAAGTATTGAGAGTTCCCGTCCATACCCACAAAGGTTACGGGAGGGAATGAGTTGACAAACAACGCCATAATTTACTCACTATCTCACAGAAAATATAGACTGTAAGGACCAAAACCAGCCCAGAAAACGTGAGTATGTGTATCCATTTAGTTGCTCGTCTTTCATTAATTTCCATAATTATTTGTTTCTGTCTGCCGTGGGGTCAAGGCCAACGCAATGAAGAGTATGTCGATGACTGACATTCAGAGATATTGTAACAATGATCTACACAACATGCGTGATGACTTCACTTTCTACATGAATCTGGCAAGGGTGAGTTCGTTCTAGCTTACTCTTCATTGAATTTATTCAATTTCGCACGTTTGACATGTCAGAAATCAACAGACAATTTTTAGATGCAGGTACAGTGAGAAGAGTTAATACGGACGACAACGGAAGTTTAAATGTGTAAATGGGTATCGAATTTTGTTGTTGTTGTTGTTGTCAATCTCCATAGCACGAACGTTTTTGGTGTGCGCAGCTGTGTATGCAGGTGCGCCTTACCATATTTATGAAAAAGCACCAAAAAAAACAACTGAGAAGCCCTGATTACTTGTATTTTAAAAACACAAATTCTTGCAATAAATGTGCTGAATTTCGGATAGTTTTTTGGGTTTTTTTGCACGAGATAGTAGCATTTAAAATGTGGTCGATAGGTCTTAAAGTAATTTCATACGAAGTCCGTAACGCCACAGCCAGTTGCTGCCAGCGAATTGCTGGCAGATAGAAAAGACAAAAGCTATCAAACTAATTATTAGACTATGTTCCCTTTAAACTGTGTGCATGTGTGTACGAACAAGCCTTTTGCCGCCAGAGCAAAAAGAAAAATATTGCGTTCACAAAAGGGTTAAGAAGTGCCAAAATTATTTTGCAGCAATTTCAAGCATGATATATTCAGCACACACATACTTCTAGTCACAGTTAAAAAAATGAAAAGTATTGCACAACTTTTGCGCACACTGACCACTAATATGTTAGAGCCTACGTTGGCCTGTTTCCCCGCTGTTCTGTATGATCTAAAATAATATGGTAAATATTCTTTATAGTATTCATTCTTTCATACTGCAATCTACACCTTTGTTTTCAGACAAATGGTTTGAAATTGGTGATGTATGAAGGAGGTCCTAGTATTATGGAGAATGGTGCAATTGTTAACGGAGCCCACGATCAGGCTGTAACGGATAAAACTATAGGTTTGCTCATCTGTCTGTGGTTTTAGTCCATTTAACACAAGACACTTAAGTGACTCAGCGTAACGTGCGAGACGACACGCCTCGTAATTTTGGTACATATCGAGTTCCACACTCAGGACACAATGCAAGAACTCGGTTGTTGTTTTTAAATTTTTTTAAGGAACATAACGTTACTGGCATATTTTAATTTCGATATTTTTGAGATATTAAGGAAAAAAAAACTGTGTCTTTTCCTGTCATTTGCTAATTTATGCCATTATGATTCCATTGGATTATTACATTTTCGTTTGGGCGCATTTCCTTTGCAATAACATTATTTGAAAGTCCTCGTGCTAAGGAATGCAGTGAACCGCCGGTTGCCTTTTGGCATAAGTCTGACGTATACCATTATTGTAGAGTGTCATGATTCAGATGTTGTTAAAACTCACGCAGAGAGTGAGTTGTTGTTGTTTTACCAGGGCCATGAGAAATTGGCTGGTGGCCTTGAACGGCCCTCGCGAATTATAGTTGGTGAGTAAATAAATGTAAAGTTAAACTTAGAGTCACGCTTGTCGGTTTTAATGTTCGTGATTAATAAGTAATGGAGTAGGGGTGAAACAAGGTGGGGATAGTTGACATTGTTAAGTATGACTAGACAAGTTTTTGCACGTTAACTGGCTGGTAGAATAGTGCAGACGTATTACTACAATTAAAATGGTGGGAGGTTTCGACCTATGAGATAGCTGAACTAATTGGGCCAGCGGACTAGCACGCTGGGTAGTTAGATAGTATAAAACATCGTGTAACGTTCAGATTTGGTGAATACAGACGAGCAGAAGCATCGTGTCGTGAAGTATGTCCGGTTGGCCAGTACCTGAACTGTGTGGTTTGAAGACTAGAAGTCCTTGCTAACGGACTGACTGAGCTCTAGAAAGAAAGGTCTGAGTGGGCTGACCTTTGAAAGCCCACGCTGCGCTATTTTGATGTTCGCGCCTACCAGTAGGCGTGACCAATGGTAATATATCTTATTAGTTCAAGCATAATAGAAGATCAGAGATAGAGAGAGAACCACAGCCTCATAGGAAGTCTAAGGAAACCCCAGCTGGCACTCGACGACGAGTGGCCTGTGTTATAGAATTATTTCCATAGTATGATTGAAGTAATATGGCACATTGTTGATGAATTGAATAATGATTGTGCATATATATAAATAGTTTTTTTTGCAACTGCGTAATTACCTACAAGCCGAAGTGTGCTTCTGTAGGCTTGGAACGTATTGGGCTCTCCTAACATTCAAGCCCATATGATTTAGGGAGAGTTTGCCTGGCGACTGGCCAGTGGCGACTCAACTGTCACTTTAAATTGATATCTAGTTTCGTATAATATACCTATTTGCTATTGATTGCAGTACATCCAATAAGGAACCATAATTACATGAAATATCATAGATTAAGTTAGTAATTAGAATTTATTGCTTTGAATATACCTCTATTGTCTTTTGTTTTGTTTATTAATATTTATGTAAAACATGGCCTGACCGGCCTGACATATATATATACTCTAGTTGTTTAATACTTTTCTTGTGTGGTTGTGTCCGAGTGTGAGTTAGCTGCCTCTCGTGCAGTCGAATGCTCCCCAAGACCCTAACTCTGCTCGTGACATAGAGCAGTAACGATAATTCTATGTACATGCACGAGAACATTTCATTTTGATGCTTGCGCAAACAATGTAAGGTGAACATTCTTCATATCTTAGAAATTTGACTTGGCCAGCAAAGCATTGTAATGGGATTTATACCCGTCTTCAACACGATCCACTGCAGTATTCAAATTCCACATTGGACATAATTATATCCTCTGAACTATTTGTATAAGCAGTCGGTGTTGTTGTTTTTTTTTATCCTATCCATTTATCTAGTAATCCATTCCGTTTTTCGATCACTATTTTTTTTTTACATTTAGTTGTCCATTCAATCATTTGAGATATTTGCTAAAAACATTCATAACCATATTTCACTTCTTCAAGCTATTTTCATAAACTTCTGTTCAGCAATTTTTGAGTCTATTAACGACAATGTCTTTTTCATGTATCATTCTATAATGGAGCCAGTAGGTGAACATGTAAGCATCTAAAACTTAGTGACTATGTCACCAAAAATTATGAAATTTTGTGCAGTGCCTCAATTGTTGACGATAACTTACGTGGCTACATCCATTTTTAGTAAAAATTCAACCTTCATAATTTACTTATAATTTTTGTTTGAGTCACGAAAGAGAGATGCATTTCCATCGAGTAAAATCGAAAAGTACGATCGGAAATTTTGTTCCACGCCCCCATTTACATATTGCTGATCCAAAATTAACTTTATCACGTATGTGTATTCTGCAAGGATTTGTGCTGTAACGATTACGTTCTACTAGTCTTTGCATCAAGTCCTAAGTGCCGTTATTAATGTGACCTAGATCTAGATATACAGTTGGGCTTGGTACAAAGAATCTTGCTCTGGTAGGCTGGTTTTTAAAATATAGGTTTCTTCGTTTACTAATATAATTTATTACCAGAATGATGGAGGCGAGATACCAACGAGACGAAGGAATAATGTGCGAAAAGGCTGGACGAGCCCGGCAAATATGGAACCAGCTGGCCACTGATACAATTAATAGAAAAACCCTCAGATGGATATTGGGGTGGGGAGAGAAGCACTATAGGGATGCCCGATGTGCTGGGATTCTGATTCCCATTAATCAATCACTCAATCAATCAATCAATCAGTCAATCAATTTACGAATGAAATCCATTTCTAAATTAATACTTTTAGTATTATTATTAAACCTCGTACTTTCTAAAGACCTGTTTCAGTATTCTCTTATGTTGGAAGTTACGTAAATGCAAGATGCAGCTCTGCAGGATTATAACTCTGTTTGTTATCTTCCTTGTGCAGAATTCAACAGAAACTCTGCCATAGAAAAACCTGTCAAGGATGTCTTGGATGCCTGGAATTCCATTGTTACACAGAATTCAAATAACCAATTTCCTGGTTAGTTTCACATGTTTCTTTATCATTATTATTATTATTATTATTATGTTATTATTATTATTCTTGCTGCTTTTTTCATTTTTTGTTGCTGCATTCTTTGTTGTTGTCGTTGTTGTCGCTGTTATTGTTGTTTTAGGTAATTTCTTTTTTGGGTGGGGTGGGGGGTACCAAACCATTTCCTTGAATGTTTTACAATACCTGTAATTTGATCTAACAGTATTGGAATGAGACTTTGAAGAACCTAACCATAGTATTACACAGAAGGCTCAAAAGTGGATGCTAAATCGGGTTGGTTCAAAATATTTAATTGTTTCATTGTTATTTTTTTTCTCTACCATAGGCGGACTTTTTAACTACTTCTCTTATACGAAGATTCCAAGCGAATACGGCAGTTGGGGGATGATTGAATACACCGGACAAAAGATGGAGGATGTTCCTAAATTTAGGTGAGAAAATGGGGTAGTTTTTATTTTATTATGTTCAATCATTATCTTATAAAGGCAGTAAGGCTTCAGATGTAATCATGAAATGCTTTTTAACTGCTGAGCCTTAAATTTTTTTTTTAAATGTCATATTACGCATAAAAAGATAAGACGTAGAAGTGTATCTGGGGCGTATTTTGAAAGGTCTTGAAAGTTCGCTATATTTTAATATGTTGCTTTGGAGCCACAGCTGGGTTGATCGTGTTCCGACATTTTAAGTATTCCGACTGGGATTATTGTAATGGACGATTCTGGAAAAGCAATTTCAACAATACATGTGCTTCAATTTCCGCAGCTGTACCGCCTGACGTGTTAACTCTGAAGCTGTACAAAAGGACTTTGGGAAGAAGGGGATGGGGTGGTGAGGGAGAGGGAAATAATGGCCGAATAAAGCAGTAAATTGTCCCCATGTATTCGAGGCTTCATGTCCACTGGAACTGGTGGTCACTATTAATAATCAACAGCTCCAGATTTGTTGTTTAATTTTATGTCACTAATTATGAAAACTAGTTGGCTCCTTTGTCCCAGAGAATATACAGATGTGATATTTAAAGTTGATTTTCGACCAGCAATATTAAAAGAGAGGCGAATTATGAAATTTCCTTACCACACAATGGCATTTCACTCGACATAGGTGAGTCTCTTTTTGTTCCAGCTAAAAACAATCGTTAATAGATAATATTGAAGAAATGTTATGTCACCGTAATTTGGCGTCAAACATTGAGGCACCACTGCACACAATAATTGTGCATAATTTTCGGTCTCAAGATCACAGAGCTTGTCATGTTCACCTTCTAGCTCCACTATAGTATGATGAATCAGTTTTCGTCACATTTTAGTGGGCTTAGTAAGTCATTATTTTGGGTACTATCGTTCAAAAAATGATAGAAGCATGAAACATGGCATAAATGTTGACCAAAAGGGGCATTATAAGAAAAACGTGCTGGCCACGAGAAACTTTTAAATGACGTCCATAATTCAGGATGGCCGACACATAATTATTTGGATAGCAAATTCTGATTCTTGATTAATGGGAACAAACTTGTCTCTTATTGAAGAAATGGGGTTGTTGTTTTTTTAAGGGGGATAAAACAGAAAATTCTGCAAAATTTCAGAAAAATAGTGTGTAATTTCCCTTCTTTTCCTTCTGCTTGCACAATTATTTTCAGAGCTGTTGCCGACTTCATTCATCGACATTACTCGACAAATGCATTCGGACCACACTGTAGGTGAGTCTAGAATACTCATGGGCTGGGACAGATGTAAGCCCTTCGCTGTCATGAATGATATTTTTCAGGCTCGTGACCAGCCACTATCACCATCTGAGGAGATCCTATTCACAGAAACTATTACAATTTCCAGAAATTGCTTCCATTAATTTTCCTTTCCATCATTGTTTCATCGTGCCATCTAACCCGGCAGTGAAGGGGTTAAACTAGTCGGGTCAAAACATTGTAGGTTGATGATTGCTTAAGTGTCTGGGCGACTGGGTATCACTGGCTGGCTGAGTGGTTCGTTGGTGCCTGCGGTAGTTGGAATGAAGGATGGCTTGTTGGGGGAGCGAGTCCTTGGATGGATGGATGGGTGGGTGGGTGGATGGTAGGATGGATGGATGGATGTACGGATGGATAGGTGGATGGATGGATGATCGGTGGGTGAATGGTAGGATGAATAGATGGATAGATGGATGAATTGATGGATGGATGGATGCATGCATGCATGCATATGCATGGACTGGTGGACGGATGGATGGATGGATAGATACATGCATGCATGGACTGGTGGACGGATGGATGGATGGATAGATACATGCATGCATGGACTGGTGGACGGATGGATGGATGGATGGATAGATACATGCATGCATGGACTGGTGGACGGATGGATGGATGGATAGATACATGCATGCATGGACTGGTGGACGGATGGATGGATGGATAGATACATGCATGCATGGGCTAGTGGACGGATGGATGGATGGATAGATACATGCATGCATGGGCTAGTGGACGGATGGATGGATGGATAGATACATGCATGCATGGACTAGTGGACGGATGGATGGATGGATAGATACATGCATGCATGGATTAGTGGACGATGGATGGATGGATAGATACATGCATGCATGGACTAGTGGACGGATGGATGGATGGATAGATACATGCATGCATGGACTAGTGGACGATGGATGGATGGATAGATACATGCATGCATGGACTAGTGGACGGATGGATGGATGGATAGATACATGCATGCATGGACTGGTGGACGGATGGATGGATGGATAGATACATGCATGCATGGACTGGTGGACGGATGGATGGATGGACGGACAGACATACAGATGGACGGACGGATGGATGGTTGGATGGTCGCACCGACGGACGGACTGGCCGATGGATGGATGGATGGATGGAATGATGGATGGATACACAAACGGGCGGGTGAATGAAAGATCAGTGTGTATATAAATATTATCTAGTGAATCATACATCTAATCATACTATTATTAATGTGTGGAAAAGAATCATTGACGACCGACAGCTTATTGTTGAACCTATGTATTCATTATTGACATAATAATCCCAGTAGCAATCCAGTGGTCTTCATGTGTTGACTGGTTTCGAGATCAGCAGGACAGGAAGTAAATTATTCTATTGCATTGGAAGCGATGGGAGTTTGAGTTTGAGTTTAGGTATAACGGCGCGTCGGCATGATAGCGGCCACTTTGCGTCTTTCAGCTTTTTTTTCTTTTATGTTATTTTGGGGTAACTTTCAGCCCTTAGATCCCTATAAAGAAGATCAAATAAAAATGAAGCTAAAATCTAAAAGGAAAAGGCCAGCACTAACTGTAAAACATGTCTTTATGAACGCTGTAAATAATTATTGATAAAAAAATCTATTAAATCAGCTTGTAGATTTCGGCATCCTTTAGAAACGACAAGATGCGCTGCTGGTCCACGTCAGAAGATAATATCTTTCATGAATCCTCGAGCATAAGACCTTCCTCTGATGTGTGCGAAGTCCACCGTACCAGTCACTCAACTGGAGATAAATCTTTGTAAAGTCAGTGGAATAAGATTAGAGCTCACCTAAGAGACAAAGATGAATAGTAAAATTTTGTTCTCGAACTATCATTATTTTATTTGTTGTTGCATTTCCAGTTTTGTGGAAGGCAGTCACGAATCCTACGGTTGTTACCGCAGTAGTGGAGGAAGTCCGAAATTTTCATGTGGTAAAACTACTAATCATGGCTCTTCCTGGACAGTAAGTTTATAACATACATTATACGAGGTGGGCCAAAAGTAGGGTTACAGTTTTAGATATAAATTATAGTGTTAACTGTAGGGTGGGCCAAAAGTAAGGTTACAGTTTTAGATATAAATTATAGTGTTAACTGTAGGGTGGGCCAAAAGTAAGGTTACAGTTTTAGATATAAATTATAGTGTTAACTGTAGGGTGGGCCAAAAGTAGGGTTACAGTTTTAGATATAAATTATAGTGTTAACTGTAACCCTGCTTTTGGCTCACCCTGTTTATATATATATACATGTACATATTTTTAATGGGATGATTTGGTAACACTAACATGTATGCCCTTTTTAGGGTTTGATTCGGAATTTTATTTAATCTTTGTAAAGAGCTGTAACTTCAAACGGGAAATTTAGCGGCGATGGATAGGTGGATGGATGGATAGATACGCGAATGAATGGATGGGTGGGTGGATGGATGGATGGATGGGTGGGTGGGTGGGTGGATGGATGGATGGATGGATGGATGGATGGATGGATGGGTGGATGGATGGATGGATGGATGGATGGATGGATGGATGGATGGATGGATGGATGGATGGATGGATGGATGGATGGATGGATGGATGGATGGATGGATGGATGGATGGATGGATGGATGCACGAATGGATGGATGAGTGAGTTGGAAGAATAAACAAAACACCGGTTGCAATTTAGCAATGCTAACTGTCATGGAAAGACAGTGATATTATTCTACAGAGGTACCACATGGGGACGCTTCACTTTACGGTGCATTCTTAGACGAAACACATGGTAAGCTCATTATCTCCGACTGACAATAAGGCCATACCTGGGCTGACATATTTAATAGTCAACTGGAAGTGATAACTAGATTTTATCCGACATTTCCAGACTCTGCAGGGACTATACCCTCACGACAACGATTACGTGGTGCTTGACGGTGCTAATTTTGTGACCCACAAGTTGTTCATCCGGGTGGTCCATTGGTCTTACGGTACTTCACTTTATTACGAGTACGATACTAGAACCAACACTTTGAAGAAGTAAGCAGTACTGTTATCGGTATGATATAATTATGTACGTCACCAAAATTATATGTAGACCGCCATGTAGTGCTCAGCCGGTACCTCGAGTAAGTGCTCTTGTCCACAGCATCCTCTCCGCTCCGCTGTTTTTACGGACAATGACGTAAAGCACTCTTTGCCTCTGTGTACTTGTCCACAGCATCCGTTCCGCTCCGCTGTTTTTACGGACAATGACGTAAAGCACTCTTTGTCTCTGTGTACTTGTCCACAGCATCCTCTCCGCTCCGCTGTTTTTACGGACAATGACGTAAAGCACTCTTTGCCTCTGTGTACTTGTCCACAGCATCCGTTCCGCTTCGCCCCTCGCCGCTATACAGGCAAATTTTCCTTAAAAATAACGGAGTGGATACTGTGGGCAAGGGCAGTAAATTATTAAAAATTCGGAGAAGTGCAAATGGTACGGCCCTAAATGAACTCAATCCAGTATGATATCTTCAAAATACGTTTCATGCACACCTGGGCATAACAGATTTACAAATAAAAGCATGTTGTTTTAATGCAATGCTATTGGCCGTGGTTATATTTTTAAAGAATATCTGTTGTCTGGAATTGCCAGAAGAATCGTTTAATAAAAGATTGTTGTTACTTGAACGTACGCCCGACTAGTTGTTTTTTCTTTTTGCGCTGGGGATACGTATTTTAAAGCCTTTTGTGACTCCAGAGCTAGAGAGCTCCTCCCGAAATACTCCTAACAGCAGCCTTAATTAATTATTCTTTCAGATTTTCTTTTTATTTTCCTCATAATTATTTTTGGGGGCTGAAAGAGTAAGGGGCAGAGTTAGGGATTCTATAAGATTTAGGGTTGATGATAAGGACGGGGTTAGGGATAGGTACGTATTCGTGCGCTCCTCTAGTGCAAAACGCTTTAGGTTCATATATTAGGCTTACAAGTAACAACAGCCATAATAAAATTGGCACCCATTATTAAATTTGCAGCACCCGTACAGTAGAGCCTGTGATTCTACATTATCGCATGTGTCCATCTTTTGACCTAAAAATAGAAGTACGTGGAAAGCAATTTTGGTGACGCTATTTGATACTATTTTTATTGATCGTAATCAACTAAAAACAAAATTTAAAAAAAAAAACTTGCTGTAAAGCTAGCTGTAAAGAAACGACTGAGAAATATCTGAGATTTCAAAGAGAATGTCGCAATTGGTTTGTAGTAGTGGAATTATTTTCGAACTTATTTTTATACAAATTTTGATTGGTGAAAATGTCATTACTGATATCGCGATCTTAGTTCTCGTTTGTTCCAACTCCACTTTTTACACAACTCAGAAATTAGACGCTAAACACTGCGCGGGTTTTGTTATGGAGTTAGAATAAATCTGAACTGTGAAACAGCTTGATAAGGGACACAACGCATTTCAAACAGATGTCAAAGTGTGCATTTGTTGTACCTCTTCTACATACTTACTGACAGATCTCCAGTTTTTCAGGAAATGGAGATAGAACAAACAACATTTAAGGTTGCGATGATAATTATGTGCACCAAGGTGAAAATTTCCAGCAAATTTCAAATTTCATTCAGTCTACACTAAATTGTTCAAACTTTCAGATGAACTTTGAAATATTCAATGCGGGCTTGGAACAGTAATATCCCAGACCGCAACAATATGGATATCCGAAGCGTAGAACTGACCTCAAGTTTGCACATAGGAATGCCATCGTTCCTGCGTAGATGCACTAGTTACGACATCGCGCTGAACACAGTTTAACGTTGGGAACACGCCTCTGTGTAATCCTACCAATCCTACAGAAATCTGCCTTGGATTGACGTAGCATTGACTATGGTTGCTGGCTAGGATTACTTTTATTTAGTCTGAAAATTTCGAACCTGAGATATGTAAATTATATGTGTATTATAATATAACCAGCCAATAACTCATTATGTTTTTTCGCAACAGAATGGTGAACTTCTACTACTACAGTGACCTGTACCGAGCTCCCACAGTTCCCAGACTACCAGATGGATACAGCAAAGGTCTGGAGTCCCATGTTCATTGCAACAACCCCACCACTGTAGTGGGATAAATCTGTGGAACGCGCACAAACACATTTATGAAAATGGTTTCAGTTTTTTTGCCGTGGTTTCGGGTCCATACTGAACATAGCCTACGCTGTGATAACTTTTTTTTTTTTTCACTCCCTAAGCGGATGTTTATTTCACAGATTTGAGCTGTGGATTCCTCAGGTATTTACTCTCATACAAGGTAGTATGGACATTGACAACTTTTACAAATGCTTAAACAGAGGGGAAAAGATCAAGCTCTCTTTGATAAAACAAAGACAATTATTGTCATAAGGATTTGCTTTCATGTTACAGAAAATGATAAAGATAGTTTTCTATTATTACCAGTTGGAGTACCTAGCATTGTTTGGGATTATGATCACTATTATTACGAATTCACTTCAGATCTTCCAGACTCTGCCCGCTACTAAGGACTCGATTTTATTTATTCTTTTTTTTTTAACTGCAACAAAGCACTGTCACATTTACTCTCAGTCAGCGCACTTCTGTAATTCTTACTGCTCTTGTCCACAGCATCCGCTATTTTTACGGGCAATGACGTAAAACATTCTTTGCCTCTGTATCCTTGTCCACGCCACCCCATTCTCGCCGCTATAGAGGCAAGGGGAGTTTTTCGTGCCATTTTCCGTAAAAATAGCGGAGCGGATGCTGTAGACAGGGGCAGTTAGTTAAGGTGTACGTTCGGGGCAATTTGTTTAAAGTTATGAACGCCACAGGCTGCAAATGACACTGACAGGAAAAGCTAGAAATGCCAGATAAAAACAAAGCGAAGAGAAGGTGTCTCAGCTTCGAAAATTGTCAGCGCATGCATGATAGATCATGTTCACCCTCAAATTTATTCGTTTATGGCAAACTGCATTGACTTTAAAGGATTTGTGTGAAAACGGTAAATTTCTCTGGTTCTTTTCTGTCATCTCGGAGGTCCCGGTATATGTTTTGATACTAGCCATCACGATGCATTTGATGGACTGTTCTGATGTGACGAACATTCTGACAACTAGACAGACAAACAAACAAACAAACAAATAAAACTAAACAGAAAGAGGGTGAATATGTTTTGACAGAGAAAATGAGACCACAGAAAAGTCAGAACAGTGACTGAACGAGATGGCAAGTTTTACTCACCTGAAACTGAACCAACAGGCAGACACACGAACACACAAAAAGGCATACATAATTACATTATTGTATTTATCATTTGGTTGGGGTTTAAGGCAGTAAAATTCATGAATAAAAAATGTTTTTATTCTATTCAATTGTGTTGGTGTTGGTGTTGGTGTTGGTGTTGGTGTTGTTGTTGTAGTAAACTAACTCTCTCAAGCATTTCTTTTGTTTTCTTTCATTCGTTTTCATGTTTTGTTATTGCTAGTCCATGGCCTAGTTTTTAGTTGAAAAGGTTTGTTTATTTTTTTGTCAATTTATTTTGCACAAAACTAAAATGAAAATCTGGTATGCTTGAAAATTGTACTGGTTTCAACAAATATTGAACTTCTGTACTTACAAATATGGGAGCAATAATCATTATAAAGGTGGCGCCGTACCAATTGTTTTGCAGTAATCCATTACTATGCATGCGGTTCATTGTAATACAATCATATTATTACTTACAATATCTACAGTATACCAAGACAAGACAGTTAATGCATGTACATAAATATAACAATCACTTTATTATCCCATGACAGAAATTCTCTCTCATAGAGCTTTTCAGAGAACATACATGGTATACACATTATGTAGCATAACATAACCATATATCACAATTCAATAACAGGCATACAAAAGTGAGGTAGTAAAGAACCTACCTGAAATATTACGGCACACATCTAGGCTAAAGTGTCTTATAGAGGCGATTTACGGAGGGCAAAAACGATCTTCTGTACCTAATCTGTCTGTTTGCTTCCATGTGTATTTTAAACAAGTGCCGAAGTGTGGATTTGCTTTACCTCTTCAACATACTAAAAGATCTCCAGTTTTTCAGAAAATGGAGGTACAACAAACAAAAATAAAGATCACGAAATGTCACCACCGAAGCATCCCCCATCCCCCAAAAAACATTTTCAGGGTATCAACGTGGACAACCCTAAATGCCGTAACTTTAAGCCTATGAACCACATTCCCCGGAATACGGACGACGCACTACGCTGCCTACAGCCCTCTTCACTGGTACACAGTTACACCGGTGCTGAGTGTCCTGCCACTTGTAACCTGAGCTCAGGAGACCAGGGATATTATGGTAGAGGGAAAACCAGACTGTCGTGTTTCAAGGGTTAACTTACAGTGGTCAGAAAATCCATGGTGACAATGGCACCCAACGAAGCGTTACCTAAATGTTTGTCATTGTATCATGTGTGGCTATGTAAGAATAAAGCAGCGTCCAGCATAGGTCCGAATTATTGAGTTATAAAATGTTCGTTGCCAAGGAGAATCAAAACAATAAGCCTAGTGACACACTGGGTCAATTCTGTTTTGTGTCTGTCCTGACTTTGGCAGTATCATAGCAAACCCGGAATGGCACAGCCAGCTATTGGCAGACAAGAAGTAAACACTATAATTTCCTATATTTTCTTAGTAAATCCGGGAAGACTCTACCATACCAAAACCAGAACGGCACAGCCAGCTATTATGGAGGTGGCGTGCTGTTTGCCACATTAAGTATGTCCGCCACCGACATATTGTTGGCAGTGCGATTTATCATCCCGATAAGGAATTCTTCAGGCAAAGTGTGCAGGTCGTAGATCTCGGCAATCCAAGAATTGATGGCCAAATTGAGAATTAAAATGGCAAATATGTTGACGGGAAGGCCCGCTAAAATCTGAAACAAGAACAATACACTGTATTTGAGAATTCTGTTGCAAATGACAAAAACTGTAGGTACAAAAGTGACATCGGTGAATTATTCTAGTACAACCAGAGAGAATGTATTATTTTATAGAGAGATCTCACTTCCGCCAAATCGCGAAACTAGGTCCTAGATTTGCGAGAATACGTAGGCTTTCTATAGGGCTGGATTTCCTAGATCACACAGATAGTGGCATGATGTCGTAACCAGCAGATCTACGTTGTTGGCTTGAGATATATGGTTGCTGGCTGGGACGTACCGAGCAAGAGGAAGGCCAAACCTGCGGCAGTTGTGCACGACATCATAAAATACAGGGGATTCACGCCCAATCTCAGAGCCTGAAATGGAAGTGGTTAAAAATTAAACAACAAAAACAGTTCAATAATAATTGCTTATGTCCACATCTTAGTTCTTGTTTGTTCTATCTCCATTTTTCCGAACAACCGCAGATATTTTAGAATGTAGAAAGGGTGTAACAAATGCACATTTAGAGTTTTGTTTAAAATGCGTTGCCATAATGCTAACACCGCAAACATTGAACGTAGAATTTCTCAGTTGTGATAAAAGTGGAGCTGGAACAAACAAGAACTAAGGTTGCCAGATGTTGCAGTTACAAAATCAATGACAGAGTTCTAGCTACAAGGGTGTGATGTTACCTGGGGTGAATTCGTAGAATATTAAGATATGTTTTCGGAGGATCTCTGCCCTTGGAATTTGCACCTCGAATTTTCATAATGTTCAGGCGTGTGCTGTGATGATATCGACTGTAACTATAGTGAAAATGTGGGGGTAAATACATATTAGATCATCTTCATGCACTGTCAAAAACTTTGCCTCGTGTCTGCCTGTCTTTGCATTCGCATTCCCTGGCAAACCCCATATCTCACACCGCTGAATCATTGAACTGCCATTCATAATAACGCCACAGTTACTAAGCTTGAGGGTGAAAACGACCCAAAGCTGGAGTTGGCGCCAGACCGGCGGCTCGCCGCCCATAAATTTTGCTTCACACTAACACAACAGGCACCGCCCGCTACATCCCGCTGCGTCGCAGTGTGGGCAGTGCCTGCTGCGTCAGTGTGAAGCAAAATTTATGGGCGGTGAGCCACCTGCCTGGCACCTACACCAGCCTTGGCCCGTGTCAACCCATGTTAGTATAACATCCCAGTTGTTTCAAACACTGTGAAAGAAAACCAAGGGCATTCACCTACCAGGTCTCCCACAATGGTTACAAAAAGAGTTGTGGTTGCTGTATTGCTGGTCACCTCTGTAGCAACTGTTACCAGCATGGTCAGTATCATGACTATTGCCCAGGCTGGAAGAGACGCCATTCTCGCTAGCTGGTCAGACACCATAGCAGACAAGCCAGAAACCTGTTTGAATGAAACATAAACAGTGGTAAACAAAAATCTGTTTATTTGTATTTGCATACTTCTTGATGCCATTTGGGAAATCTGGCTTAAAGTGTCATTACAGCCCAGTTACAACTGGAGCAAACACTTGCCGCAGGTGGCCATTTTCTTAACCGTTGGCGGATTCGAGTGTCGTTTATCGGCTTCACCGAGGTCACAAGGCCAGACGGACCTTTTTCCGGTGTAGATCTTGACCAATGAGAAACCTTCTTTTAATTTAGTATCGTTGTGCGCCATAGCTGTTGTTATCTCTTCACAGTTCACCGGCCACTGTATGTTGTGCACTGATGTGGCATGCTTCACCTTTTGTATTGCGTGTTCATTATGATTTCCCCACTGTACTCCAACTCTGGTGAGTGTACAAGGAGCGATGTCGATAACAATTAATTGTGCAAGGGAAATGCTGAAAAAGTATCCTAGACTACTGATCAAAATACTGCTGTCATTAAAAAAAATGAGCTTGAAAACCTTTTATGACTCCAGAGCAAGAAAGCTCCTCCCGAAATACACCAAAAAACAGCCTTAATTAATTATTCTTTCAGCTTTTCTTTTTATTTTCCTCCTGTGGTTGAAAAGGTAAGGAGCCGGGTAGGGATTTGATAAGATTTAGGGCCGAGGATAAGGACGGGGTCAGGGATAGGTATGCACACGTACGCGCCCCTCGCGCAAAACGCTTGGGGTACGTACGCGCTCCTAACAACAGCCCCCTTGAAATTTAACTAAACGAAAGCGTTTAGTTTTTTTAGAAACTTTTTTTTTTTTTTGGTTGATATTTCAGCCCCAGGAGGGAGGGGGGGGGGTGTCGAATCACAGGTTTTAATTGCCAAGAGTCCTGCAACGAAACGGAAGAAGAGCTATTATTGAGATTCGTCCGGATTTGTATAATTTTTGGATAGGTTGGGATCTTTTTTGTGCGTGAATTTACTGTTTGGTTGTTATGTTTTTGTTTTTTTTATATAAACGTGGCCATAGTTCTAATCTGTTCCAACTCCACTTTTTGCACAACTGAGAAATTCCACGTTAAACGTTTGCGGCTTTGGCATTAGGATAAAGAGTTACAATACATCGGAACTGTGATAAGGTGCTACAACGCAGTTTAAACAAGTGTCAAAATGTCCATTTGTCATAATACTGCTTCTACGTACTAAAACATCTCCGGTTTTTCAGAAAATGGATGATAGAACAAACAAGAACCAAGGTCGGGATAGTACCAATCAAGTTTGCTAAGGGCAACATAGGTTTATTATCCCTCCGTAGCTGGGCCAATCTGCTTTTTACACAATCAATTTCCTGCTTGAACAAACATGGAGAAATGACGGAAAGTTGCAAGGAGAGGGGGCTGTTTCACAGCATAGAAAAAGAGTATTGTGGAAAATCACCGTATAACACCGTGACTATTGTGCAGTATTAGTGATCTTGTCCACAGCATCCGGTCTGCTCCGCTATTTTTACTGTAAAATGACGTGTGAAAACTCTGTCACTTTCTGTAAACAAAAAAATTGCGGAGCGGAGCGGATGCTGTGGACAAGACCACTTATGGGGGTGTTTTTATTCTATGTGTCTTCTTTTCCGGCCCTTTCTCTCTGCATCGTAGTAACTTTTTATGTAGATCTAATTGTTCTGACATATCAAGCATGTCACGAGCTGAGTTAGGACTTTCCTAGGGACATCGCTCTCGACTGCATGAGAGGGGCTAACTCACACTCGGACAAGCACACAATTAAATAATAAAATAACTCAAGTTGTAAATTTAGGTCAGGCCTGAAGGGCCGTGACAATATAATATAAATTCATAATAGGTATGGATAATTCAAGTCGGTAAATTCTAAATTAACTAGTCTTACTTCATATAGTAATGACGATTGCAACATGCGTGATAATATCAGATAATTATCTCTACTTAAAGGAAATAAAACCACACTCATGTAAATTGATGCACTTGTTCACGCACCAGTTGTTTATTCATTGATCACTCTGTTGTCATTGTTCCTGACTAATGCTTCCAGATGTGATCTATCTATCTATCTATCTATCTTATCTATCTATCTATCTATCTATCTGCCTGCCTGTCTACCTACCATTTTGCGACCTGCCTGTCGGTCTGCCCGTATGCCTGACCGTCTGCATCTCTGCATGTATGTCTGTGCGCCTGCCTGCGTAACTAACTAACTAAGAGACTAACTAAATAAATAAATAAAAGACCAACTAATTAACTCACGAAAAAACTAACTAACTAGCTAATTAACGAACTAACTCGCCAACCAGCAAGACAACCAAACAAATACACATCCGTCCACACCAAATAACCAACCAACCTACCAATCCACCAACTTTGACATCCCTGCGGCTGTCTGACTACACTGACCTTGTATAAAGTCAGCAGTGTCACCAGGCTGGATGACGGGAAAGGGCCACAAGCGTGTATACCTGATCTTATGACAATTTCCTCACCGTTTGCCACTCTGTTTGTGTCTTTTTGTCTTTGTCATTCAACGCCAAGAGTTGTCTATCATCTCCTTTGTCAGTTCCATCTGTTCTTCCCCTTCCCTCATGCCGTTTTAAACATTTAAACCCACATGTGAACACAGACAATTGAATATTTATAATACCAAGTTATAAACAGAAAGTTCAATTGCTGTATCCTTTGTTCTTTTCAGCACTAAGCCATGTTGATATTAAGTGTCGTAGTTAATACAAATTCCATCATCTTTAAGCTTTCAGACGGAATGATCCAGTGCTTAGGGCAGAAATAGGTGAGAAATTAAGCGCTACGTGTCTTCTTCGACGGTGGGAGTGGCTTTTTTCCTGCACTGATCAGCTACCGCCCGCCTTCAGCCAGTAGGGTGCTGATCCGCCAGTCTACTCCTATGGGTGTGTGGAAATAGGACAAAAACCGAAAAGTGGACGTTAAAACCCACAGTTCAATTTACTCTGTTTCCTTCGTAAATCGGTGTCCTAACTTATCCTTCTGTTCATCGCATTCATCTGGCCATGTAATTTGAGGTCTCTGGAGAGGGTTTGCCTTCACAAAGAAGTCTTCCCAGCTGAAACTTGGGAAATGGAATGTAAGGACAATGTGTACCAGATTTGACTAAGACCTGGACAAGACAGAAGATCTTAGAATGACCGCCACCATAAACAAGGAACTTGCAAGACTTAATGCTGGCGTTGCTGCCCTACAAGAAACCAGGCTTGAAGGCTCAGGCTCAATGACAGAAAACAATTACACCTTCTACTGGTAAGATTTGGAAGCAAATGAGAATCGTTTATACAGAGTAGGCTTTGCAGTCAGAAACAGCCTCGTCAACAACATCAGTAGACCTCAAGAAACATCAGAGCGTGTCATTTCAACGAAACTAGCTACAAAAACTGGAACAGACAACATCATCAGCGCCTACGCTCTTACTCTAAATGCTGACAATGACAAAAAAAAAAGACAAAAAAAGCATTCTATGAGGACTTGCAGAGGGTAACAAGGAATATTGTAAATGGTGCTGACCATCAAGCCTGGTCAACCTGTTTAGGCCAGTTTGGTCTTGGCAAGATCAACGAGAACAGTCAGAGGTTACTCGAGTTCTACGCAGATAACAACCTATGCTTCACAAATACCTTCTTCAATGGAAAAGACCACCACAAAGTATCATGGCGCCACTTAAGGTCGACTTTGTCATTAATGTTCAGATCCAGGCCCCCCAACAAACCACAGATAAATGCTAGGAATGTCGGCAACCCAAAACTGAAGACCAAATTTCAGACAAAATTGGAGGAACTGCTCCCAAACTTTGACGAATCCACCCCTGATGAGATGTGGACCAGCCTGAAGACAGCCATATATGATGCAGCTTCCCAAGCATTTGGCACAGGCAAAATCTCGAGGTCTGGATCCCAGTCAGCGCATCCATACTTAACCCACTAAGAGAAGAGAAGCGCAAGGCACGGATTGCACATAACAAACATCCTTCAGAAAGTAAAAGGAATCAGTTGAGATCAACCAAAGCAAATCTTCAAAGAGAATCAAGAATACAGGCCAAGAACTACTGGAAAAACCTCTGTAGTGAAATTCAACAGGCTTCACACTCTGGCGACATCAGGAGGAGGTACGAGAAAATCAGAGTTGCCCTCGGCCCACAGATCAACAAGTTGGCACCTCTCAAATCATCCAGAGGCCACCAAATCATGGATAAGACCTTGCAGATGGACAGATGGGTTGAACACTATACTGGGCTCTACTCACAAGATCGCTCAGTAGATGACAGCCTTGACGCACTAATTCCACAACTTGCAGAAATGCCAGAACTGGATGAGGAGCCAACAGAGGTAGAACTGATTCGGGCAACCGACGATCTACAGGGTGGAAAGTCTCCTGGAAAAGACCAAATACCAGGAGAAATACTGAAAGAGAACAAAGAGCTCCTCCTTCCGTAACTGTACAAGCTCTTGATTGTCTGCTGGAGACAGGGGGAAATACCACACGACATGAGAGATGCCAACATAATAACCTTGTGCAAAGGTGACAAAGGAGATTGCAACAATTACAGAGGCATATCACTCTTAAATATAACTGGAAAAACATTTGCGCGGATCCTTCTAAGGCGCCTGCAGAAACTAGCAGATCACATCTTGCCAGAGAGCCAGTGCGGCTTCAGGTCAAGTCGCTCAACAATGGACATGGTATTTTCCCTTTGCCAACTACAGGAAAAGTGCCGGGAACAACAGCCCCCTCTTCACATGGCTTTTGTGGACCTCACAAAGGATTTTGACACAGTCAGCAGACCAGGACTTTACATGTATACTACATAAAATTGGATGCCCCACAAATCAACGGAACCTTATCATCTCGTTCCATAAAGATATGAAAGATACAGTTTTGTTTGATGGGAGCACATCAGAGAGCTTCGACATCAGAAGTGGAGTCAAGCAGGGTTGTGTCCTTGCACCTACCCTCTTCAACATCTACTTTGCAATGCTCCGACAGTGTGCCTGTTGTCACGAGCCGACAAGGATTAAAACCTAGTGTGAGTTCATGCCAGTGCATGACTTGTTTATTTCATCGAGACGGGGAATGCTTAACTGGTGGCCTTGGTTAAGTCCAACTTGTGCACAGTTCACGAAGGGAAAAAATAGCCCCGTGAGTTGGAGCACGAGGCCCAGAATAGTTGTCCGTGTTTTTGGGTTTAGCAGGGTTGGGAGTGAGTTAACCCTTTGACTACTGGCGCCGTGAAAACTAAATTTTCACAAATCCAGCTTATATTGAGATCCATATAATTCAGTTATTTAAAATTGTAACTGTGAATCTAGAATCTATGAATCTCGGCTTTTGATCTGTATTTAAAAGCTTTTAAGGGGGAAACAAAAACCTATCGCTGGAGGCGCAGTGCGGAATTAACAGCAATGCTGTTTCGGTGTTGAGAGGGTTAAGCAGTAAGCTGAACTTGGTGTTTTAGTAACTAGGGGGGTTCCGACCAATGAAGGGAGAGACGCTTGGCCACCGCTGGGAGTAGAAAACACTGACCCACGCCATTTTGAGATTAGATTCTAAACGTCGAAGACGACACGTGGCGCTTAATTTCTCACCTATTTCTGCCCTAAGCACTGGATCATTCCGTCTGAAAGCTTAAAGATGATGGAATTTGTATTAACTACAACACTTAATATCAACATGGCTTAGTGCTGAAAAGAACAAAGGATACAGCAATTGAACTTTCTGTTTATAACTTGGTATTATAAATATTCAATTGTCTGTGTTCACATGTGGGTTTAAATGTTTAAAACGGCATGGGGGAAGGGGAAGAACAGATGGAACTGACAAGCGAGGTGATAGACAACTCTTGGCGTTGAATGACAAAGACAAAAAGACACAAACAGAGTGGCAAACGGTGAGGAAATTGTCATAAGATCAGGTATACACGCTTGTGGCCCTTTCCCGTCATCCAGCCTGGTGACACTGCTGACTTTATACAAGGTCAGTGTAGTCAGACAGCAGCAGGGATGTCACAGTTGTTGGATTGGTAGGTTGGTTGGTTATTTGGTGTGGACGGATGTGTATTTGTTTGGTTGTCTTGCTGGTTGGCTAGTTAGTTCGTTAGTTAGCTAGTTAGTTAGTTTTTTCGTGAGTTAATTAGTTGGTCTTTTATTTATTTATTTAGTTAGTCTCTTAGTTAGTTAGTTACGCAGGCAGGCGCACAGACATACATGCAGAGATGCAGACGGTCAGGCATACGGGCAGACCGACAGGCAGGTCGCAAAATGGTAGGTAGGCAAGCAGGCAGATAGATAGGAGATAGATAGGTAGATCACATCAGGAAGCATTAGTCAGGAACAATGACAACAGAGTGATCAATGAATAAACAACTGGTGCGTGAACAAGTGCATCAATTTACATGAGTGTGGTTTTATTTCATTTAAGTAGAGATAATTATCTGATATTATCACGCATGTTGCAATCGTCATTAATATAAGAAGAAAGACTAGTTAATTTAGAATTTACCGACTTGAATTATCCATACCTTTTATGAATTTATATTATATTGTCACGGCCCTTCAGGCCTGACCTAAATTTACAACTTGAGTTATTTTATTATTTAATTGTGTGCTTGTCCGAGTGTGAGTTAGCCCCTCTCATGCAGTCGAGAGCGATGTCCCTAGGAAAGTCCTAACTCAGCTCGTGAAATGTTTGATATGTCAGAACAATTAGATCTACATAAAAAGTTACTACGATGCAGAGAGAAAGGGCCGGAAAAGAAGACACATAGAAAAAAAACACACATTTCAATAACCCAACTGACAGATGGTGCAATTAGACCATCCAGCGGAAATTAAATACTTCACATAAAACTAAATACACACTAAATTCTTTCACGTGATGAACTCCAGATCCACTTGCAAGGCTTAACACATTTTTTACATATATTTTTATATATATACACATTGCTGCATATAGATTCTAGAATGATATGTAGGCCCTTTCTACATTCCCTTATATCTGTATATTATTCCAAGATGATTCTCATATGGATATTTCTCTTTATTTTCAACTGTAAAATAAGATGGATTTGGTATTCTTATTGTTATTATTGTATATTGCTGGTTAGCATTCTGTAACGGTTCAAGTGGATCTGTACAGGGGGGGGGGGGGGGGGGGGGGTTCATTGCGTGAAAAAAAAATTTAGTGTGCATATATAGTTTTAGGCCGCGTTCTTTCTCACCGCTTTGGAGAGGTGCAAAACAACCGCCGTTCTTTCTCACCGCTTTGGAGAAACACGACATGTCATGAAAATTGTCTTGGTGAAGTATTTCACGACTTTTCACGACTTATTACTGCTACCCCAGGCCCATTTCGCCTCATTAGTCAATCTGACTACCGCCCATTGATACGAACTGTCTAAACTCTCACACTCCCCTCGTTCCGACCTCCCCCTCAGTGGGGAAGTGCGATAGTTTTATGTGAAATATTAATTTTTGCTTGATTACAGCGGGGATATTGGAATGGCACCAGCTGTCAATTGGGTTATTATTACGTTGTTTTTTTCTCTCTGCGTCATTGTTACAAAAAATACAATGCTTGTTTTACTTAATGGACAAACATTAATTTATCAAATACCACTACTTGTGCTAAAAATAAAAATAATATATAAAAGACAGGCGTGAAATTTATGTTGAAGTCTAATCATATCACTTTGAAATGGATTTCAGGCTGGAAGCTAACTGCGCGGTAAACACTGGGCGATGAGGGTTTAGCGCTACTAATGTATTCCGCTTGTTGAGTGAAATTGTTATGTCGTTTTTAGCAGCAGCTGCAGTAGTAGTAGTAGTAGTAGCAGCAGCAGTAGCAGCTGCTGCAGTAGTAGTATAGTAGTAGTGGTGGCAGGAGGAGGAAGAGGAGCAGTTGTAGAAGTGGTGGTGGTGATGGTGGTGGTGGTGGTAGTGGTAGTAGTAGTAGTAGTAGTAGTAGTGGTAGCAGTAGTAGTAGTACATACAAAGTTTTGTTGGGGGGGGGGAGGGGAGAGAGAGAGAGAGAGAGAGAGAGAGAGAGAGAGAGAGAGAGGACGCAAACAAATGGTGGTGCATAAATGTAATAGTGACAGTATGAGAGATGGAGGGGGAATTCAGGCAGGAAATACATCAGATTTCAGAGGTATTGGGGAGATATAATATATTATATATATCCTGAAATACTTCAGAGATACTGAGAGAGAGAGAGAGAGAGAGAGAGAGAGAGAGGTATCATTTTTTTTTTAGAAAGGTATGAGAGAAAGAAAGGGAAGCATGAGAATGGAATAAAGTGAATGTCAGAGAAAATGGTTTTAAAAGAGATATAGCAAGTAAGAGAGAAGTAATGTTGTGAATGGAGCGGAAGATTGCAAAAGAGTGAACCATAACAAGCCGGTTCGAAATGCTCCGAGCATAACACACATGATGAGTATAAAGCGTCAGCAGATTTACCAAGTAAATCCTCCCGTCTGCAGTTTATAACCCATCGCCTTGATCTGGGAGAAGGGAGAGAAAAGACAGACAGAGAGTTAAAAGAGAGAGAGAAGAAGAAAAGGCAAGCAAGATACATGAAAAGGGGGGTGGGGGGCGTAATGAGGCACAGGATCTTTGGGGGGGGGGGCGTAATGAGGCACAGGATCTTTGGGGGGGGGGCGTAATGAGGCACAGGATCTTTGGGGGGGGGGGGGCGTAATGAGGCACAGGATCTTTGGGGGGGGGGGGGCGTAATGAGGCACAGGATCTTTGGGGGGGCGTAATGAGGCACAGGATCTTGGGGGGGCGTAATGAGGCACAGGATCTTTGGGGGGGGCGTAATGAGGCACAGGATCTTTGGGGGGGCGTAATGAGGCACAGGATCTTTGGGGGGGGGCGTAATGAGGCACAGGATCTTTGGGGTGGGCGTAATGAGGCACAGGATCTTTGGGGGGGGCGTAATGAGGCACAGGATCTTTGGGGGGGGGGCGTAATGAGGCACAGGATCTTTGGGGGGGGCGTAATGAGGCACAGGATCTTGGGGGGGCGTAATGAGGCACAGGATCTTTGGGGGGGCGTAATGAGGCACAGGATCTTTGGGGGGGGCGTAATGAGGCACAGGATCTTTGGGGGGGGCGTAATGAGGCACAGGATCTTTGGGGGGGGCGTAATGAGGCACAGGATCTTTGGGGGGGGCGTAATGAGGCACAGGATCTTTGGGGGGGGGGTAATGAGGCACAGGATCTTTGGGGTGGGGCGTAATGAGGCACAGGATCTTTTGGGGGGGCGTAATGAGGCACAGGATCTTTTGGGGGGGGTAATGAGGCACAGGATCTTTTGGGGGGGGTAATGAGGCACAGGACCTTTTGGGGGGGTAATGAGGCACAGGATCTTTGGGGGGGGGGGCGTAATGAGGCACAGGATCTTTGGGGGGGGGGTAATGAGGCACAGGATCTTCGGGGGGGGGGGGGTAATGAGGCACAGGATCTTTTGGGGGGGCGTAATGAGGCACAGGATCTTTTGGGGGGGCGTAATGAGGCACAGGATCTTTTGGGGGGTAATGAGGCACAGGATCTTTGGGGGGGGGGGTAATGAGGCACAGGATCTTTTGGGGGGCGTAATGAGGCACAGGATCTTTTGGGGGGGGGGGTAATGAGGCACAGGATCTTTGGGGGGGCGTAATGAGGCACAGGATCTTCGGGGGGCGTAATGAGGCACAGGATCTTTGCGGGGCGTAATGAGGCACAGGATCTTTGGGGGGGGGGTAATGAGGCACGGGATCTTTGGGGGGGGCGTAATGAGGCACAGGATCTTTGGGTGGGGCGTAATGAGGCACCGGATCTTTGGGGGGCGTAATGAGGCACAGGATCTTTGGGGGGCGTAATGAGGCACAGGATCTTTTGGGGGGGCGTAATGAGGCACAGGAACTTTTGGGGGGCGTGATGAGGCACAGGATCTTTGGGGGGGCGTAATGAGACACAGGATCTTTGGGGGGGCGTAATGAGGCACAGGATCTTTGGGGGGCGTAATGAGGCACATGATCTTTGGGGGCCGTGGTGAGGCAAAGGATCTTTTGGGGGGGCGTAATGAGGCACAGGATCTTTTGGGGGGCGTAATGAGACACAGGATCTTTTGGGGGGGCGTAATGAGGCACAGGATCTTTTGGGGGGGGCGTAATGAGGCACAGGATCTTGGGGGGCGTAATGAGGCACAGGATCTTGGGGGGGGCGTAATGAGGCACAGGATCTTTTGGGGGGGGCGTAATGAGGCACAGGATCTTTTGGGGGGGGGCGTAATGAGGCACAGGATCTTGGGGGGGCGTAATGAGGCACAGGATCTTTTGGGGGGGGCGTAATGAGGCACAGGATCTTTTGGGGGGCGTAATGAGGCACAGGATCTTTGGGGGGGGGCGTAATGAGGCACAGGATCTTTGGGGGGGGCGTAATGAGGCATAGGAGCTTTGGGGGGGGGGGTAATGAGGCACAGGATCTTTGGGGGGGTAATGAGGCACAGGATCTTTGGGGGGCGTAATGAGGCACAGGATCTTTGGGGGGGCGTAATGAGGCACAGGATCTTTGGGGGGGGGGCGTAATGAGGCACAGGATCTTTGGGGGGGCGTAATGAGGCACAGGATCTTGGGGGGGGGGCGTAATGAGGCACAGGATCTTTTGGGGGGCGTAATGAGGCACAGGATCTTTGGGGGGGGCGTAATGAGGCACAGGATCTTTGGGGGGGGCGTAATGAGGCACAGGATCTTTGGGGGGGCGTAATGAGGCACAGGATCTTTGGGGGGGCGTAATGAGGCACAGGATCTTTGGAGGGGGCGTAATGAGGCACAGGATCTTTGGGGGGGGGGGTAATGAGGCACAGGATCTTTTGGGGGGTAATGAGGCACAGGATCTTTGGGGGGGGGCGTAATGAGGCACAGGATCTTTGGGGGGGGGGTAATGAGGCACAGGATCTTCGGGGGGGGGGGTAATGAGGCACAGGATCTTTTGGGGGGGCGTAATGAGGCACAGGATCTTTTGGGGGGGGCGTAATGAGGCACAGGATCTTTTGGGGGGGGTAATGAGGCACAGGATCTTTGGGGGGTAATGAGGCACAGGATCTTTTGGGGGGCGTAATGAGGCACAGGATCTTTTGGGGGGGTAATGAGGCACAGGATCTTTGGGGGGGGGCGTAATGAGGCACAGGATCTTTGGGGGGCGTAATGAGGCACAGGATCTTTGGGGGGGGGGTAATGAGGCACGGGATCTTTGGGAGGGGGGCGTAATGAGGCACAGGATCTTTGGGTGGGGCGTAAGGAGGCACAGGATCTTTGGGGGGGCGTAATGAGGCACAGGATCTTTGGGGGGCGTAATGAGACACAGGATCTTTGGGGGGGCGTAATGAGGCACAGGATCTTTGGGGGGCGTAATGAGGCACAGGATCTTTGGGGGGCGTAGTGAGGCACAGGATCTTTTGGGGGGGGCGTAATGAGGCACAGGATCTTTTGGGGGGGGGCGTAATGAGACACAGGATCTTTTGGGGGGGCGTAATGAGGCACAGGATCTTTTGGGGGGGGGGCGTAATGAGGCACAGGATCTTCGGGGGCGTAATGAGGCACAGGATCTTGGGGGGGCGTAATGAGGCACAGGATCTTTTGGGGGGGGCGTAATGAGGCACAGGATCTTTTGGGGGGGGCGTAATGAGGCACAGGATCTTGGGGGGGGCGTAATGAGGCACAGGATCTTTTGGGGGGGGCGTAATGAGGCACAGGATCTTTTGGGGGGGCGTAATGAGGCACAGGATCTTTGGGGGGGGGGTTAATGAGGCATAGGAGCTTTGGGGGGGGGGGGGGTAATGAGGCATAGGAGCTTTGGGGGGGGGGTAATGAGGCACAGGATCTTTGGGGGGGGTAATGAGGCACAGGATCTTTGGGGGGGGGGGGGGTAATGAGGCATAGGAGCTTTGGGGGGGGGGCGTAATAAGGCACAGGATCTTTTGGGAGGGGGGGCGTAATGAGGGACAGGATCTTTTGGGGGGGGGGGGTGGAGGAGAGAGCAGGCAGGCAGCGAATAATTAATAAGATTAAAGAATGAGATAGGACTTCAGACGTGTAAGTGTAAGCTTTGGTCTACAGTAAAGAGAGAATGCAGAGTGCAGAGGTCAGAGAAGATAGTAGGCAATGTCTAGAAGATTAGCCTGGCACTTATAGGCCTACTATAGTACATGTACTAATTAATACTACATTTGTATTACTATAGTGTACACTAGAATCTGCAAACCGCTTGCTCTAGGGTCTAACAACTAAAGTTCAAAAAAAGTAAACAAAACTGGAACTGCCGTATTCAAAACAATAATAGGGCCAAGATGATATAATAATTGTCAGTAATTGTTTAGTTTTTGTTAATTCACTCAACGCCAGCGCCCGATGATTGCAACACATTGTTCAACAACAGCAGGGCCCTCGCCTGTTACTGTTATTTGATACCGTTAGTGGGGAGTGTGGAAAGAAAACACATGTGGTAGTGGTGGGCTTTGTTTGACTTTCACCAGCCTAGTACAGGACTAAAATTAAGACTACAGTTTATAATATTGCTTCACATATTTAATGGGCTTACCTTTCAGGGTCTTTGGGGAACAGGTGGAACATCAAATCTGGTCTTTTGCCTCGCGAATTTGAACAGTTTATCGCTGAGCACCACTGACAATGCGATCGTTTACTACTGGAAGTCGCCATCTTTATTCGTGTTTACCGCGCAGTTAGCACGATCAGCTGATCAGGTCGTGGTCGCTCCAAAACGAGGCGTTTCCCCTCTCGGTAGTTTACTATTCTATCTCTTTGGCCTAGGCCAAAGTATCCCCAGGGTATAAACTGGAAAAGTCTATGGCCATTGAGCGAGAGAGTGAACAGACAATAAACAACACGTGTATGAATAAGTGAATCGTACTTTATGAACATTTTATACATTTTATGAACAAAGCACAAACACCATGACAGTTAGTCGAGTTAGTGTTAAAGGAGTGACAATAATAAAAAGAATGACAAACCGGGGATGAATGGACTCACACATGACCATAACGAGGAGTAACATAATAGGGGAAGACATTGTATAATATTTTTTTCCAACCACCTGCCGGGATGTCACTTCCTTTCATTCACTGTATACTCTTAAAGATGTTATCGAGTTAGGGCCTGAACTTGACAGATGGTGTAATTTGGCGTTGGTGCCGAATTCTTTATAGCAGAGGAGACTTGTTTTAGCCTTCACTTTCGTGGTTTATTCACGACGCATTCTCCGTCTTCAGTTTTGATTTCTTGTTTTTGTAACATTGAATTTCTTTGTCTTGTCTCTCCTTTGGGCTGTCATTTCTTTGAGCTCTCAGTCCTTTCAGTTGTTTTCATTCTTCTAGCTGCGGTTATATATGTTACCCCTCTACATGAAACGTTAAACATGTCACCCCTCTGATATGTCTCCCCTTTGAACTACTCTCATTTGAGAGGCTTAGTAATTGGTTAATATCAATTCAAATACGGCATGACTCATTTCTCTATCAGAAATATTATCACCAAAACTAAGCCAATAATCTGCAGCATAGCAACTGTACAGAACTGTCCAAACCTTCCAAATGTAGAGAGAAGAAAATGTGCCATTAAAGGGTTTACAATATTAAGGGCGACCGTGAAAGTACAAAAAATTCCAACATTTCTACCATAGTTAGTTTTGCCAAAACGTTTCAGAACCGAAAGCGGAAATACGATATACAGCCCAGGGTTTATGGAACCGTAAATGACAAACCATATTAAATACATCCACTTGCTGACCATTGGTGTGAAGTATAAAAACAAAGACACAAGGCTCAGACTGGTGAAATAAACGATAAGTGTATTCCTAACACCTGACCAATCAATTAGAGCTCCCCACATTGTCCTTGTAAAAATAATAAGCACGGGTAAAATTGTCCCGATGTCTGTGAGAAAATAATCATCATGTAACCACAGTTGTCCAAATATCTTTGAAAAGTTGGCCCCGTTAGTGTAAGAAAAATCAGCAAGAAACACGGATAACCACAAGATGAAAAACGTACTACAACTTTTTAACATCTGCATCGTAGAAAAATCTCCATCCCCCACTAGACTCTTTGTCTGAATATCCTGTATTGCCTCTCTATCCACTGATATTGGAGTGGCCACACCAGCTTGACCTGCCAGTGTACGTCTACAACTTGAATCACTTGCCCCGTCCGTATCTGCTTTGTTCTGTTCTTGTGTATTGTTGTCGAAACACGAAATGAAATTATCAGACTGGGAGTTATTTTCCGCAGTGTTAATACATTTATGTTCGTCAGCTTTTTCCTCGACATTTATGTACTGTGGCATCGATCTGTAAAATTGATTGAGTGCTAACGTTTCTGAGTCTTTTCTGTCGCTTTCGTGGTTATGATTAGTCACAAGTTGCCTCACGGTGCCCTTTGATATCATTTTCCGTCTCGACCCCTGTCAGAGACGATGACTTGACATCAATTCCGACAAGTCCATCCACTTCATGGTCATTCTTTGGCAAGTCTCTGATCAACAGAAAGCCGATTACATGACAGCTGAGAGATAACCCGCCCATAACAAGAAATAGACGAGGAACTCGATCAAGAATCGATTGCTGAGTAAAGTATCTAGTGGTACTCTCCTGTAAATTGGTTGATAAATTTTGTGGATTAACATACGCCGTGATCACCTGGTTCATAACCATAGATCCTAACATTATAGCGCTGGTGATAGCACCTGTGACAGTACCACCCAAGAAGCAATATAAGCAATGGTTTGTCCATAGAGTATACGACAAGCTGGGCCAGTCATCAAACCCATTGTTATAACAAAGTGCTACAGAATGCTGAAGAAACAAGTAGTTTAGGAAGAAAGCAGAGCTGTACACAATAACTCCTGATATAAATGTCCAACGAAATCCGAAGGCTTTAGTAACAATCGGAGAAATATTTATGCCCGCTGCCCATCCTATGGAGAATGCAGAAAATGTCCAGGGTGTCTCAATTTTTGTTGATCGTAGGGAATCAGAAAAATGGCCTCCGGGTCAAGGTTAAATTCTAAAGGCATGCAACTTTATCTGCGGTTTGTTTAACATAATTAGGAAAATGGAGGAGGAGCTCCAGGATTGGGTTTCATTTTGCGTGCTGCGAAACAAAGGGGATGTGGAGTCTAGTATACAATCATGTAGGTCACGGAGCTAAACTCACTCAAGTTATCAATCCACACGTACGCAAAAGGTTGGGGCAGTCAAATTCGAAATGAAACGCAGCATGTTGCAGAATCGCTGAACTGGAACTGGTAATTGGCTGCTGTCGAGGAGCATTTTTTTCGGGCGGAGCTCTCTAACTCTGGAGTCACTAAAGGCTTTGAAATACACATTCCAAGAGCAAAAACACCTGGGGCACGTACGTACTTGTTACAACTTCCTCCAATTAAAGCCAGTAAAGCCTAACAGGTTCTTATTTGTTTTGTCACATATGTTTCTGATAAGAATTGATCATTTGCCAGGAATGTCGGGTAAAACCCAGCCACCTGGACAAATTCATTCTTATATAATTTATGACGAGCCATCATACTGGTTTTGTCAGAGTTTTAGCGTTAACAGTACAGTATGAATATACGAAGTTGCATGCGAAAGCTATGGCTATCTCGCACGTTATGGCTGGCACTACTGATACCTTTATTGGCGTCTCCTCTGCCTGTAATGTATCCCACTTCGGTAAGTAGACTAGTTCTTGCGGTTAGAATATTGTCATTCTCACATGTAATTATACACAGAGTGGGAAGAAAATAGAATGACCGCTGCATCGGTGACACCACTGTCACGAGCCGCATGAGCTCCTTTTTTCTGTTAGTCATGGGTTGGTTTATTTTGGGAGAATATGAAACGCGTTTAGTTATTAATCGAGCCACGGATTTCGTGATGAGGGATGTGTGAGTGAAGTTTGTAAACATTAAGTTAACCCTTTGATTTTGGTGTGCGTGTGAGATTTTCTTGTTTACATAGTAGGATTGTAGAAGTTCGAGCGTAGGTTTTTGAATTATGTACATATCCTTTTGAGAAAGCAGTTAGGGTTAACTGAAAGACAATCTTGTGTTTGTCGTGGCTAGGTCCTTGATCGTCCAATCGGGAGGGAGACCCTTAGTAACCATCGGGGGGTATAAAAGCTAATACACGTACTAAGATCAGGGGATTCATATTTCGAGCATTTGGCGAAAGGACGAGTCACGGATGCCTCCTACCTGAGTGGAGATGACAGACAGAAAGATTCGCACTGTGAGAGACCTAGACAGTGACGAAGCCTCTGTGCACCAGGCTTAAGTGTGCACACCGCTTACATTGGACTCTCTCGCTCGCAAAACCATAGCGAGCGAGGAAATGGTGAGATCCCTCGTATGTGTTCGTGCCAGGAACTGTGACAGTTTTTCCGTCACCCCATTGTGACGAAGAGAAGGACATTGATTATATTTTTACTAGATGTGTAATGAGCTGTTAGATTGTGTTTGAGATTGAACTATGTTCATTTCCCAGGTGTATACTTCTTAGTGTGGAGCAGCATAGATATTTTGTAAAATGTTTTACTGTGAAAATTATTAGTGAGTGCTACTACGCTTTAAAAGTCAGTCCATTTCTGATTAGGTGCTATTACTGATTGTACGAAAGCGAGACCGACCAAATTGAATTTGTTTACACCGGTGTCCTTTAGGAACCGTAGTCCTGGATAGGCACACTTAAAGAGTGCACAGTACAATACTTTCTTTCTATACCCTATTTTAGATAGACTTGCTGGACTTTCTGTAGTCGATGACATTTATGTAATATCTATGATTGTGATTACCATAAAGTAGGCAGTCGAATGTTGTATTATGATTATATGGCCCGACAGGCCTGAACTTCAGTAATCCTATGTTGCTTAGTTATTGAGGTATGAATGTTTCGGGTGTGAGTCAACGAGCTGTGTTCACAGCAAAGAAGTTAGAAAAGAGTAGAACGCTAACTGTACCACGTGACCCGTCCCACACAGTAAGCCAGCTAGCGCCTCAACTGAGGGCAGGTAGTCAGTGGTAACTGGATCTTTTACACCGTTCTTCAAGGCTGCAGTCCCAAATTATCCTTATTCATTCTCGCTCAAATTCCCCCCCCCCCCTCTCCCCCCCCCCCTCATTTTTTTTTTTTGGGGGGGGGGGGGTCATTTTTTTCTCTCACATTTATTTAATTGTTCATACCGTTTGCACATTAAAATTTGTGCCTTTAACACAAAGGAAAGACAAAGGTGGGTTAATTTTTTCCAGTGACATGTTCAATGTTATATGTGCAGCAGATAGATCGTTAAGGAAACACTTAACTGGCCCTGAAGGACCAATCAAAGCTGTGGACAAACAGCTCACTTCCAAAGTCTTCATGGATGTTACGGACTCGGTGGGCTCGTCTGTATAAATTCTGAGCTATGGCAGCACAGTATGAACTGCCATGCCATAGAACATGAGGACAGCCATGTCACGCAGATCATAAGACAAGCCGTAAAGCTATTTGTGTTTACCGTTTTGCACCACCATCAGAAGATCATCAACACTCGATATGTCAACAATGACAGAGGCACCGTGCGCCACAAATTGACAAAATCCATCCTATTCTTGCATCAGTAACATTCGGATCTTTCACATAATTATTTGGATAGTAACTACCAGAAGATTCATTTTGTGAGTGAAGAATTCATTCATTTTTTATTAATCTGATTTTATATTATGCTTTTCCTCTTTTCTCTTTAGTCCTCAAAACTTTGGTGCAGTTTTATGTCATTTGAAACCATATTTAATATGATCTATAATAAAGACCTGTGAGATGCCCAATTTTTTTTATTATTAAAAGAAATGTTTCGCAGATCGGACCTATAATATGTGTCTGAACAGTTGTCACTGCCGATGTAAATCTATCCATATCCATAATGCAAGGCCCTGCATCCAAACCTTATGCCATGCGAGGTGTGAGGTCTGAAATGTAAAAGTATATTCATGTATGTATTTTGGGGGGGGGGGGGGGGGTCTTTTTTTGTTCTTGTTTTTTGTTCATAGGCTTATTAAAATTTGAGTGTTTAATTTAAAAATAAAGAGGTTGACAGTTCATTCAGTTATTAATACTCCACAGACAAGCAAAGAAATAGAGGGGGAAAGGGGGTGGGGGGGGGGGGTTGAGAGAGAGAGAGAGAGAGGCGAGCCATTCATTTCTAGGCAGTAGGGCAGTTTAGTGCTACAGTGCTAGTTCAGCACTGAGGGCTGCCCTCGGTTGCTTGTCACCGGACGCCATGTTGGTGGGACGCGCGGCGCAGTGGGCTAGAGAGGAAGTTAGCGTTCTATTGTGTATAACTTCTTTGGTTCACAGCTACTATATCCACTATATCCCACTTCTGACAAGCACCATCGCCACCACCAACATCATCCTCATCCTCATCACCATCAAGAACGATAAGAAAACAACAATGTTAACGGTAAAAAAATAATGTGACCTTAGTTCTTGTTTGTTCCAACTCAACAACCGAGAAATTCGATGTTAAAGGCTTGTCGCTTTAGTATTATGATAAGGAGTTACAATAAAGCGGAATTGTGAAACAGCTTGATAAGTGCTACAACACATTTTAAACAAGTGTCCAAGTGTGCATTTGTTATACCTCTTCTACATACTAAAAGATCTCCAGTTGTTCAGAAAATGGAGATAAAACACAAAAAGAACTAATGTCGCGATAATATGAAATGACACGTATATTGGTGATTTCTTAGTGTTTTCTTAATTCAAAAGGAGAAAAAGAAGACAGGATAAGGCCGATAGCGCACTGCGTCAAGCCTGTCTTGTGTCTGTTTTGACTCAGTGGGCGAAGTCTCTCTTTCCGACAGATGACTCAAGACAGATTTGGCGCTCCGGTACTGGTGAGACAGTCTTGTTTCGATCTTGCCAATAGTTCACATTTCAACTAAAACTGAGACAGAACTGAAAAGAGTCAGCGCGCCAACGGCCGTAGTGTTCTTGTCCACAGCATCCGCTATTTTTATGGAAAATGACGTGTGAAAAAGTAAAACTCTTTATCTTTTTGTAATTGTCCACAGCGTCCTTTCCGCTCTGCGCCTCACCGCTGTAGAGGCAAAGAGAGTTTTTCATGCGCCATTATCTGTAAAAAATACAGGAGAGGAGCGGATGCTGTAAACAAGACCACTTACCTTTGCAATTTGGACTTGTCTTCAAAGCAATGCTGCTGATTTAAAATCTTTTATACGCCTGTACAAAAACTCTTTTCAGATCTGTACGAAACAACTTTTGAGAATTTTATCAATGTACTAAAATTTATACGGAAATATTTATTTCTCTTTGTATCATTTAGAAGTTCTGAATACCAAACATAAATAGAATCCCAAAAACAAAGACCGTGAAGGGCGCAAAGTGGCCGTTATAGCGCCGACGGGCCGTAAAACCCGATCTCACACTCAAACGCTCTCGTCCTTAACGACTGCTGGACCACCTCGTTATGGTTCCACTGACCTATAATTTATGAATGGAACACACAGTGTACTTCTGGGAAGCAGTATGTAGCACGTCATCTTCAAAGGTCATGCTATTTTTAGATCAAGAAACAATTTTGGCCTTATGTGGTCTTCTCCACAGCATCCGCTCCGCTATTTTTACGGAAAATGACGATTGAAAAACTCGCGTTGCCTCTACAGCGGTGAGAAACAGAGCCAAACGGATGCTGTGGACAAGTATGCAGAGGCAAAGAGTGTTTTACTTTTTCATCCGTCATTTTCCGTAAAAATAGCGTAGCGGGGCGGAATGCTGTGTACAAGGCCACTAAGTTTATGGCAACCTCCAGTTTATTTATTTTCTTCAATCGGTGAAGAAAAGATACACTTATAGCGAAAAAATTACTTTAGGAGACACAATTGGGACCCAAACAGAATACATTCGTATTACGCAGCTTAGTTATGACGTATTTACACCGAGGTAAAAAAACAAAATCAAAAAGAGAATTTTTCTGTGTATTTTTTCAGTGTCTGCACAAATTAGACCGGTGGCCCACTGTTTCCTGTCTGTCTTCCGTCTATTTCGACTCAGTGCACCCGGCCTCTTTTTCGGCCAATTCACTTCAATCAAAACAGTTTTGACGCACCTGTTTCAGACGTAATATTATAGAAACCGCAGAAAAGCTGGGGCTGCAACAAGACTTAAAGTCAAGACAACATTTGGTAAAAAGAAAAAGTTGTATGTAGTTAACCGAAATCTCTCTCTCTCTCTCTCTCTCTCTCTCTCTCTTTCTCTTTAAGGCTCTTGATTCCTTGAGGAACAAAGGGCCGCAACAACACTCCTCCAACGCACGCGGTTCTGGCAGGTCCTCCTTAGCTCGGTCCACGCCATTCCGGCTGCCTTCACACCTCAGCATCGAGACTCCTGCGCCAAGTCTGTTTTGGCCGACCCACTTTCCGCTTTCCTTGTGGGTTCCAGACCAGATCGGCCTGCCTGGTGATGTTGGATTCAGGCTCTCGTAACGTGTGGCCGATCCATCCCCATTTCCCTTTCTTTATCTCAGTTTCAATTGGGGCTTGTCTCATCCTGTCCCACAGTTCTTCGTTGGAACCGAAATATCGGTGTTTTTTTGTTTGTCTTCCCCTTTTCTTTGCGTTTTATTGCATCCTTTAGGTATTATTTCTCACTCGAGGCTTTGACACCATACAAAGTTTTCTTTTTGCCAATTTTTTACTGTTTCAGTCGTGCCAGTCGTCCCGTTCTACAGTTCACATCTTACACTAAAATCGAGACAAAACAGTTCACATCTTACACTAAAATCGAGACAAAACAGTTCACATCTTACACTAAAATCGAGACAAAACAGTTCACATCTTACACTAAAATCGAGACAAAACAGACTTGCCAAAGTTTGGTACCGACCTTAGTGAGGTCTCACACTGAGTCCGAGCAGACACAGTCACTATTTCTTTGGTATACAATTTCATGACAGCGTCAGGCTGTGTCTGGTGGGGCTTTTTATGACACCTCCCTTAATGCCTTCAGCATTAATTCGGCGACTGAAAGAATGATAGAAAATCAGGAATGATCAGTGTAAATATGTTATACTTGAAGTAAAGCATCGTCTTACTTCAGGATTTCTTTCATGCTCTGAAGCACAGACTTTCTATTTGTAATGCATGTTCGTGTAAAATGTCTGGTCAGTAATCTTTGCTGTGCGTTGCAAGGACGTTGTCATTTTTAAGCCGAAGACATGCCAGAAAATAACGTGGAAACAATAGCATAATGATGAAGGCTATAACATTTTTTGTCCTGGTTTTGTCTTTCAGGTTGGTAAATGTGGTTTCTGTGTTTTCATCATGGGCGTCTTCTGGGTCACGGGAATTATCCCCCTTCCCGTGACGTCATTGCTTCCTTTGGTCCTGTTTCCGGTCTTTGGTCTCCTGACCGCCAAGGAGGTGTCCCGGTCGTACGCTAAGGTAAAGATAAGTGGGTTGGGCAATAATTCGTCTGTCGGCGATTCGAAGTGATTCGAATATATTCAAATCAGTGGATCGATTGATTTGTTTGATTCGAATCGCGAGTCGGTCTGCGAAACAGTGGCCGCATGAGCTCGATTCGAGTCAGTCGGCGAGTTAGTAACGACAGAAAGTGAGGATGTGAATCAAAATGATTCGATTCGAATCTGTCAGCGAACCAGTGACATTCGAATAGCCCAGGTCGCGATGGAAGTCAAATGTAGTGTCAGAAGCTCGCTGCTGCATGGCAAGGGAGGATAGGGTGGAAGCCGACCTCGTGTCGCCACAAGCGTAGGATGTACGTACGTTTAGTGAGAACACTAATAGATGAGATAATCAAAATGATTCGATTCGAATCTGTCAGCGAACCAGTGACATTCGAATAGCCCAGGTCGCGATGGAAGTCAAATGTAGTGTCAGAAGCTCGCTGCTGCATGGCAAGGGAGGATAGGGTGGAAGCCGACCTCGTGTCGCCACAAGCGTAGGATGTACGTACGTTTAGTGAGAACACTAATAGATGAGATATAAAGATTAACCTCATCTGTTTTGAGTGGTATGAATGATTCAAAACACTTTTGAATGGCCTCTTGCATGAGGCTCGTTTTGCGAGTAGGCGGACAGAGCACTTTGACGAAGGGCGTGGTAAAGGGGAGGGAGGCGTTTTTGGGAGGAGGGAGGCGGCTTTGTTGGGAATAGGTGGAAAACAGTGCTACCATGGTATGGATTAGACTTATCACCCCACAGCAAGAAACGAAATTAGTGCTTATCTAAATTAGGACCAATTTGGGGAGCACTTTATGTTCGTTACCATACTAGGTCACTGATTGACTCGAATCGCGATCCACTCACGTCACCACCGGCTCGCCGACCGATTCCAATCGTGATTCGGTCAGACGAATCATTCGACCCACTGGCTCGAACTGATTCGCATCACCAAATAACGAATCATTGCCCACCACTAGACATCCTTGTCTGAGAGAAACGATCATCATCTTCTCTTCCTCGCTTCTCGCAGCCTCGTTGACTATGCATTTTTTTTATATTCGGAAAGAGTACCATTACTGAAGGACATGGCTACTGCGTTATTCTTGTAGATGCCCATTAATGTGTTTAGATTTAATGGATCCATTGGTTGGAGTGTCAATGCCATTGGAAGTAATATTCTTACATAATTATTCAAATAGACAACAGCTGCTGAAACCAAACAGCGGGACCTTCAGACGTTTCCCCCAAAATAGATAATTGAAAAACTGAATATTCAAGACAGAATGAATTTTATTGGATTAAGTGCTCTTGCTGTCTGGTAATTCAAGGTCAGTGTAAGGGAGTGGGGAGGGGTGGGAGGGTTTGAGGAAAAAAGGGGGAGGGAGGGTTGTTACGCTTGATCAGTCAGTAGTAAAAACTTCAGAATTCTGAATACTGCTGGGGTCTTATGGGAGGGCTCAGGGTTGGCAGGTCCGTCGTGACATCATTATTGGCCCCTGGGAAGAGTTCAAGTTCAAGTTTACTGTAGGCCTTGACAACCAATTCAAAATATAATACAGAAAAATCAAGCAAACAAGATGTGCAGAAACATTTAAACCAGAACGCACGGTTATTCACTCTGTCCGCTCCTTGCTGCCTACTACAATTTATACATTTACTTATACATGTAATAATGTACAATAAGATATAAATAAAAATAACCGCCGACCGGCGCTGCACTGTGGCGTCGACGTGCCTGCTCCAGTTATAACTGGGCTGCAATGGCACAAAGGCCAATTTCCCAAATGGGATTAAAGAAGTATACAAATACAAATACAAATAATATACAATAAAATATAACTTGACTGATAATTGTCAACAACAGTCATCGTGTTTTCATAACCAGGAAGGAGAAAAGGCAAAAAACGTTCAATTTACTATAGATATAATTTTGAAACATGATCAATAGCAGACAAATTAATGAATAAAACATAGATATATAACATGTACAGATGAGGGTTAGGGTCACCCATGGTGTGGGCACGTATAAATTATTACACAGCTGTGTTGTATATTTACACAGCGGCATCGAAATATGTTTTAGTTTTGCTTGCTGGTTGGCATGAGTCAAAGAAACAGGTGTTTGACTGAGTCGTGAGACGTGAATTACAAACAATTACATAATGTCAAAGGCAAAAAAATGACTCAATGTCTATAATAGCACAAGCTGACTGTGGGCGGGACTGTGATGTGTGCACTCACTGTGAAACACACAATTAGAATTGCAAAAATCAAAAGTTTTAGAAGCTATTCATTTGCATACCGATAGGCAGCTGGTAAAAGAATTCTTGAAGAAAAGGCCAGGACGGATTTGAGCTGCTGCTTTTCAAAGCACATTATATTTAATTGTACTTGCTATACCATGCTTTTAGCAAAATCTCAGCGAAGCCAGTTCATCCAAACAAGATGAAGAAAAAGACAAGTGTCCATTATGTACCAGGACGGGACCAGCGGTCTCCCTAGCTATCTCACACAGTCAAACATACAAACAAACAAAACTATCAGGTTATGAGAGGACACCAAAGTTTATTAAAAAGAAAAGAAAAAAACAAATAATAAAAACACTACAATACACAGGACAATAAACACAAGACAATAAACAAGCCAATAAACCACAATAAAACACATTACAATAAATCCAAGACAATAAACAAGTCAATAAACCACAATAAACCACAATACAATAAACCCAACCGATAGGCGCGCTGAAGAACAACCAAAAAAAAAGGAATTAAAAGCACACCTCATCAGTTAATCGTTACATCATGCTAAAATTTAAGACACTGCATCAAAAGAAGACGTAAAAGTTAATAGTAATGATATTCACATTATAAACTAATTAATATGGGGAGGGCCTAGTATGCCTACCAAACAGTGATGTTTTAATGGGCAAACAGTCATGTATTACTTTGAGAGCACTCCAGGGGAGACAACTCGAGTATAAGATGCTAGCCTACCAAGTAACATGTTTACTTCCCTTGGATTAACTGCAGACTGACATAGGGCTATCCCACACGTTATAATTCTTATATATCCTTATAACAACGGCCATTATTCTAAATCAGGAAGAAAACTTAATTTGATTCCCGATAAGATAACAGTAAGCCTTACATGTGTGTACGCGTACCCGGTACGCACCAACTCTATCTTAGTTAAATGGAATGAGCTAGAGTTAAACTAACTACAATAAAATACAGTCCCCTGAGTCTACACACTCATACCACAGAACTGCCCGTGCTAGGTGGCCTAAAAGACAATCCAGTCTACTTACTTAACCCACCCACGCACAACGTAGGATCCCTTAATTAACAATTACTATCATAATTAGCAGAGGATAGCATGCCTTTTGGTGGGGCAGGAGTGAGAAAAGGTATTAAAATGATCAGACTTAAATCATTGAACCCCAACAAAAAACTTTGTGTGTTTCCAGAACGCCCTGGGCAATGATAGTTTGAGTCTTTTTCGATTCCCCCCCCCCCCCCCAAACCAAGGATACTAGAAACGATAAGATGAGACAGCCACTTCTTCGCACCTCGCAAAAATCGTGCACACAGTTTTCGCGCTGATCGGGGGCAGGGCCCATGGCGCGTTGCATCAAAGGAATGCGTGATAAAATGATAAATTAATGATGCTAATTTGTTAGTGCTACTGCGAAAAAAAAAAATCAACAACAACAACAACCAAAAAAAAAGACAAGAAAAAATAGCCAGTTTTCCTACGGCGATTGAAGTCATACTTACAACTAAAAGACGTCAATCCAGGCCTATAGCAATAGCTGACCAGTGAATAAATTTCAATATTTTCCCCCAAAATAGATATTTGAAAAACTGAATATTCAAGACAGAATGAATTTTATTGGATTAAGTGCTCTTGCTGTCTGGTAATTCAAGGTCAGTGTAAGGGAGTGGGGAGGGGTGGGAGGGTTTGAGTGATACATACACATCCTCTGTAGGTGGGCGTGGCTTTGTAAAATACAGCATTGCTCGTGACATCCGTGTATTCGCCGCTAGGGGGTGGTGCGAAATCTGTGCACGCTAAAAACACTAACTGTGTCATCTTACTGTATCGGCTATCTTTGATATAAATCTCTTTTCTACGTCAGTTAAAATTTACTCAGTTTTGCCTTTTTTTCCTGCATTTGATTATTTTTCCCCTGACCGTTCTTTTTTTTGGGTTTCTTTTTCACCCTAGTTCGTCTTTTGTATTTTTTTCACCTCCTCTTTCTATGTTTGCCTTTCTCTCCTCCTCCCACCAGGACACACTGATGCTCTTCCTGGGCAGCCTTATTGTGGCCGTAGCAGTGGAGAAGTGGAACCTTCACAAACGACTGGCCTTGAGGACACTGACCCTAGTAGGACCTGAGCCCAAATGGTATACGTCTTCCTGTTCCCCACCCCCCCTCCCAGTGTGTACACGTTTGCATTAAAGATCTACACTTTCGCTTTCTGTGTTCTGAAGAAACATAATAATAATAATAATAATAAATGGCATTTATATAGCGCCTAACCCTGTTTGACAGGCTCTAAGCGCTTTACAGAACTTATTTATTACAGAAACAACATGTCAACCACAGAGCAGAATGGAGCTGCCTGCGAAGCGCTCAACACACCGCACTGCTTCTTTCTCTCTCCCTTTCTTGCTCACTCTCTCTCTCTATCTCAAAGCAAATTGTAACGCTGCCTGTTAGGCGCAGTTCACAACTCACAACAGTTCACAGCTCACAGCAGTTCACAACTCACAACAGTTCACAACACACAACTCAAATAATATTTGAATATTTATTAATAACAATATATAATTTAATAATGAATGATAATAAATTTTTTTTTTGTTGTTGCTGGTTATAATATTATAATTATTATGGCAAATATGAGACTTTTCTCTCTCCCTCTCTTTCTCTCTCTCTCTCTCTCTCTCTCTCTATCTATCTATCTCTATCTCTCTCTCACACACACACACACACACAAACCCACAGACACTCTCTCTCTCTCTCTCTCTCTCTCTCTCTCTCTCTCTCTCTCTCTCTCTCTCTCTCTCTCCTCTCTCTCTCTCTCTTAAATACATGGACATGAGGCGTGTATCATGTGTACGGAAGCTGATACGGCAACGAAAACGTCAGCTATCCATCGAGTAGTAAAAACAATGAGTATTTCTATGTATGCGGATATGGCGTTTCCGAACATATGAAATTTTCTCTCTATTTCACTATTTGAAGGAGTTTTGACGTTTCCGTTTCTGTACACATGAAAGCCCAGATGTACGCACACGGAAACCACTTCGAATTGCATCTCGCTTTATTCTTTGTTCAATTTTCATTTTGGATGACCCCCCAAAAAATATTAGACGTACAAACCTATACCCCAGGTAGGAAGACAGGCCAACAACATTTCATTCCACAAATTGATGTTTAAAATGTAATTTTGACTTCGATAGGCAGAGTAAGACCATGGGTGAAAAATCTTTTTCTTATCAAGGGCCTCAGGTTTGGAATTCTCAGCCTCAGTGTTTGAGAGAGACTGAAAATTTTATGACTTTTAAATATCAGCTAAAGAGTCATCTTTTTACATTCTGAATGTCAATCAAGGCCTATAGCGATAGCTGAACAGTGAACAAAATTAAATATTTTCCCTATTTGACTTTTCATGATTTCGGGGCGTTTGCCGCTGGGTGGCGGTGCGAAATCTGTACACGCTAAAAGCATTAGCTGTCTCATCTTATCAATTCTAGTGTCTTTGTTGATACAACGGTCAGTAATTCTTTTCAAAAAGCGAGAACATAGGCTGTAAATACCAAATTATGATAATAGATTAGGTATCGTTTTCTGTACAGGCAAATGAAGTAGTGGAATATGCGACATACCATGCAAATACGAGGTATCACAGCTGATAAAACTGGCAGGAATACGTCATTTTGGATGGGATCGATTGTTCGGAACTAGGCACGCCCGCAACGATATTTAATATAACGTCAGAGAGTATGGATTTTGAGAGTGATCTCACTTCCGACAAATCGCGAAACTAGGTCACAGCGGTAACAACAGTTGAAAGAGACCGTCTTCACCAAAGACAGTGTGCGTATCTGTTTACTGTGGTTTGTTCATATTTTCGGGTTCATTGAAACTATTTTGGGCTCCTTGTAAGCTCTTACTCCCCGTGGAGATCAAGTCGGGTTGCATGTCATTTAAAAGGGCGGTGCGCATACTTCCTGTAGTCACGAAAAGAGGGCTTCTTTCGCTTCTGATAGTTCTCTATTCTGTGTTGAGGACAGACTACCAGTATGTTGTTTCTGCAGGCTGCTCCTGGGAGTCATGTTACCTACCTGGTTTTTGTCCATGTGGATGAGCAATACAGCGACGACAGCAACGATGATGCCTATAGTCTCAGCTTTACTGATGGAGATGCGAGAATGTCAGATTGGAGGTTGGTCGATCTGATTGTCTGTCTGACTTTATTTCGTTACCGAATGTTTTCATACATCCAACTCAAATTTTACAGAAACGTGTTTGAGCCTATATAGGGATGGCACATAACTGCATGTTTCTGTCCACTCAATTCGAATTTTAGAGAAACGTCTTTGAGCCTATATAGAGATGGCACATTACTATATGTTTCTATCCATTCAACTTGAATTTCAGGGAAACGCCATTGGGCCTATACAGAGATGACACATACTCACAGCGGATAAATTAAACAAAATAAGACATTTAAAGTGTGGCATTTTCAACTACGTAATGCATTTCCTGGCAATTTATACGTTTGCAGATCATTTTTTTAAATGCTACCAGTAAACAATTCAAAAATCGGAGTTAGATGGATAATGCGTGTTGGTAGTCCATCGGAGTCCTATGAAGACGCTGTTTGTGAACTCAGCGATGAGAGCGCATGTGATTCCACAGACCCAAAACTGGGAGAACACAGGAACCAGCATGTGTCGCAGCGGTAGTTTGTTGTTCGGATTGAGGTAGACACATACAACATAGGTGAATGGAAACAGTAGTGCTGGATTAAGACTTTTACTGGCCCTAAGCACTAAAGATTTTGGTGCCCCCATTATACTGTGCATGTAATTCAAAACATAAACAAAAATATTCTTCTTTTATTTTCATTTACTGTGGGGGGGGGGGGGTGGCTTTTGTGGACCCTGGTTCGGCTGTACCATTTGCAGTTTTGTACCATATGGTTCATGGGGATAAATCCGGGAATGAAAAAATCCCTGGTACCCCTTCCCTTCCCCCACTCCTTTAATGCACATGCTTATTTTACTGGTCACTACAGGGGCCGTGTTTCAGGGCTCGTCTGACAGCCGTGGCTGGCCCGTGCGCCGTGTTTCAAGGCTCGACTAATACACATCCAAATCCAGACCGGTTTTTCAAAGTTAAGAAACACAAATCCAATCCAACATTCTGGAATGGTTTGTGAACTTCCTATTGCTATATTCAACGGGGAAAAGACGCGTTTGAGCTACCGGTACTTTGAAGAGAGATTATCGACCGAGTGCAAAGTGTGTTGAATGGAAAATGGAGCTAGAGCCATCGGGTTCACGCCCTCCGCTGAGATTTTCTGCTGTGAGGGCTCGACAGATACTAGATTTATGGACGCAAGAAGACGAAGATGAACTTTGAGTTCTGAATGATGAAGGGAGTGATGCGAACAGTGGTGCCAGTAGCCTGGAGAACCACGAATCAGGTAGTAGCAGTGATACATACACATCCTCTGTAGGTGGGCGTGGTCCCTCCACCTCAACATATGTAGGAAAGGGTAAGGGCATCAGAAATAGTCAGATACAACTGCGCCTACAAGAGTTGGAAATCATCTTCCACCAATGGAGCAGATACTGGGACTGGGAGCAATAACAGAACGGGGATGCAACCACATACAACACAGTGGACTAAGTAACCGCTGGGAGCACCAGCAACCAGTTTAGATTCGTGAAGCAAAATTCCCATGGAGTGAAGTCGTCAAAAGTTACAAATACCTCAACCCATCTTGATTGCCTATTAGCCCTAATTACCCCTGGCGTTAAGGACACACTGCTTACAAACATCAATCTGTATGCCAGGCAACTTATTGTGAGGAATACCCCAGCCAGGGGACTTTCTTTTTTTCAGAACTTTCAGCCAGTGACGAAACCAGAACTGATGGAATTTATGGCCATTCTGATTGCCATGGGCCTAAATCCACGACAGTCAGTCAAAAGCTACTGGTCCACGAAAGTTCCACATTTGTTCACACCATGGTATGGCCAGATGATCCCACGAAATCGCTTTGCGGCCACATTTCACACTGTGCTTCATGCCGGTGGATAAAATACTGAATCACAAGACAAGACTGAGCCTTTCCTGGAAAGCTTGGTCAAATCATTTCAAGAAGCATTCTACCTTGCTCAAAATCTCTCCATAGTAGAAAATAGTAATTGGATACAAGGGCAGATGGAGATACAAGAAATTCAATGCTTCAAAGCCGTCCAAATACCATATAAAGACATTTGGACTATGCGACAGTGCCACGGGTTATGTGGTAAATATTATGGTTCTTGACAGCTTACCGTCCAGACCTGGACCCCAACTCAACACTGGCGGAGAGAGTATTTGAAAAATTACTGTCCCCACTAGAAAAAGGCCACCATATCTTTGGGGACAGTTTCTATACTTCAGTTCCCCTCCTGGAATTTCTCAGCAGCAGGTCCCATTATTACACTGGGACTGTGGATATACGACGCCGAAGAAACGTCCCCCAGGATCTGAAAACCCTTCAGCTGCACCACAGGGAAATGAAATGGTACCTGCAGGCGACAAAATATTTGGCTGTTGCCTTTGGGGATTCAAAGACTAAGAAGTTTTGTATCGTTGTAACAAGCCAAGGCAATGTTGAGACCACAATTGTGAAGACACGAAGGGGGAGGTGCACAAACCGACGGCAATCAACCGGTACAATCAGAATATGAATGGATGCAACAGTGCAGACCAGCAAGTTCAATACTACGGCATGCACAAACGCAAAAGCACAAAGTGGTGGAAGAAGATCTTTCACTGGATGTTGGAGCTCACCCATGTGAACGCAAGCATTCTATATCGCTTGTCCCACCCACAGAATGGCCAGCCATGCAAGATCAGCCTGCTGCAGTTCAAAATGGAGCTGATTGTCCAGTTGACTGAAGCAGCCCAACAAGCCAGTTTAGCCCCTGCCATGCCAGCACCACCAGCACCACCACAACAGCCTGCTAGAGACAACCCACTTGTCCGCCTGGCATCACAACGCCATTTCCAGACCTCACTCGGGTCTGGAATGGATAGAAATTGCAAGGTCTGCAGCAAACCAAGGGCTCGAAAAAGGACACGAAATGTCTGCACTGTCTGTCCTGGTCAGCCACATCTATACACGAGCACCTGCTTCAGGGTGTGGCATACGAAACTTCAGTACAAACAATAACATTGGAATCTGGAGTTTGCAGACTCCCACATTTTTTTTTGTTTTGTATTTTTTGTGTGTATCAGTGGTGTTGGTATTTTTGCAGTAACTTTTTTATTTCTCCAACAATGTTTGTGAAATTCACATGGATTATATATAAATAAATTATAAACAATATTCTGGAGTCTGAAGCCCATTGGCGTTGTTGTTTTTGAGATCTTTGAACCGTAAGTTGAAATTGTGTTGGTCATAAGCATAACTTTTTTTTTTTTTTTACATTTTGTTTTGTTTCAACCTTACAACAATTTGTATCTCTCAAAATAAGTTTTTGATCTACATATTTATAAAGTTCAGCATTTTACCTTTCTTTTGACATATAACATGTGTTGGTTTGTTAAATAGATGTAGCCAAGAATTAGGATTTTATAGAAAGGGTGTAGCACCAAAAAGTAGGTCACAAATCTGGCCCGGTCCAGAGATAGAAAATGCCCAGGTAGTGAATGAGTAAAGCTGTGGGAAACATACAGTGAAGATCGTATTCTGTAATATGATGGTTCTCTTTGTATCAGTCTATTAGAAAAAAAAAATTAAAACTGAGAATATATACAGAAGGTTCTCTCCTTTTCTGTTGTCTGGGGCGACGATGGTTCTGTTTGACTCAATCTTACTGTTAGGAAGAGAAGAATATTATTCAGGTGGCCTGCTTGTGTTGGTCTGTCTGTCCAAGTGTAATTATGCTGGAGCAGCAAAGTTTGCCAGAGTTAGTGCTGATACCAATCAAAATATGAGGGAATATCTCCATTTGCATTGGAAAGGGAAAGACGGCCCCGGGCATCCAATTAAGGGGGATTCAATCAAATAAGCCCCTTACTTGATCTTGAGGCATACCACCAAGGAGCTGGCCCGAGGCATCACTAAATCTCTGCACGCCAGTGAGTCTTGCGGCATACCATCAAGGAGTTTGGCCCTGGGCATGATGGGGCATCACGAAATCTCTGCACGTCGCTGAATATGATTTCGTGTTTTTTTTTAAAAATCAATTTCTTTATAATCATACACGCGCCACAGAGTCACTGAGTTAAATTCATAGATATCAAATCGCATTAAGGAGATCGGGGAATGCATTAGGGAGACCTGCCTATCTGCCCATTAGTCAGATTTTTCTGGCGAAGTGTTTATCCGATTACCACGCTGCTTATCTATCATACACTCCTGTCTTTTCGACCCAGTGACTTTCATAATGGAAAATACCAGTATTGTTTTGCATCCACGCATCAACATGCGGTATATGAAAATAGAAATCAAAGATACCTTAGTAGTTACATAAATATACCTGATTAGGCCATCCTTTAAATATATATAAATTCACCTTTTTTATCACATAAACACATGAATATTCAAGCTTTCAGGCTTTTAGGCCATCCTTTAAATATATATAAAATTCACCTTTTTTATCACATAAACACATGAATATTCAAGCTTTTAAGCCATCCTTTAAAAATATAAAAATTCACCAAAAATTACACACAAACATCTAAAAAAACAGCTTTTGTAACAAATTCAAAACTTCATCACACCCCGCCTAAAAATATTTGAGAATCCCTGCAGAAAATAACATGGTATGTTGCACCACTAAGACGAAAAGTTTTAAATACGTTTAATTCCATTTCCTAAAAAATTATTTAATAATTGTTTTGATTCCGAAGATAGAACTGTGTTCGTTTCTGGAGATATATTTGAACCGTTTACTTTTTTTGGTTTAAAAACTTTATCAACTATAAATTTATTAACAGCTTTTTGTCCTAAATCAGTTGCTGTTTTCTTTGCAACATTTGATACAACTTCTTTTGCAGTATCTTGCATAACTTTACTAGTAACAGCTGAAATTAAAGAATCAAAAAGACCTGATCCGGAATATTTATTACTATATCCTCCATAAACATATTTTCTTTTGTATCCTTTATTTATCACCAACATTTTATATAGCAATTCTTAACTGTGATTTTTTATATTCATTAGTGTTAATAATTTTCTGTCTATATAATTCATCTATAATACTTGCCAGTTCATTTAAAACCCCAGTATTTCCAGCTTCTTTACTAGCCATTAATAATGTTAATCTCCGTATTAAAGCATTTGGATCCCGCGGAAGAAACCCTTTTTCCGAAAGTTACACCATGAGCTGCTTCGAAGCTTCCTGGTTTATCACTTTGTATCTCTTTCCAAATTGGTTTTATGATCTTCTTGTATTTCTTTCCTCCACTAGATTTAGGTTTTGGGTTATGAGGATCGTTATTTTGATACATAGTATTAGTATCAAATAAAATATCTTTATATTTAGTCATATCCTCATCTAAAAAATTTTCAGGCTCTTTGCTGGTTATTAGTTCCCACAAACCAGGTGTTCCTTTATATTTCTTTTCTCCAATAATAATATCATCGTTATCCATTTTTATTTCTTTACTACCAATATAAAGTTTGTTTTCTTTTGTATAAATTCCAAAAGTAGTATCCCCACTATCTTTACCCAAATATTTTGTTAAATATTCGGTTGCTATCGAACCAACATCAATTGGAGAAGCGGCAATTGCTTGTGGAGATTCTTCTAATTGAATAGGTCGCAGCTCTGCTTGTAATGCAGGTTCAATCGCTCTCAAGGGTTGTTCTATAGCAAGTGGTATTTTCTGAATCGCTTTCTTAGTTTCTTCTGCTGCTTTTTGTGTACTTTCTGTAATAGGACTAAATACTTTGGAAAAATCTCTTTTCATTTCAATATCTCCTACTCTTTCGCTTAAGTTACTTAATTGAATATTTTTTTTGGTTTTTAAAAATTCATTAACAAGAGCTTCACGTTTTGAAGGATCTTCAATTTCTAAAAAAGACATTTTTAATATAATAAAAATAAAATATTTTTTAAAGGAAAAAAATTAAACTATAAGATTTTTGATTTTTTTCAATGGATCATCTATATTTAATTCAGGATCGCTTACTTTTTTCTTTTTTACTATATTTTTTAATTCTCTAAATTTTTTTTCTTCATCTAAAATATGTTTAAATTCTTCATCTGAAATTTTTTCATCTTCAAGAGCATCAGAAATATAAATTTGAATAGTATTAACTTTTGATTCCAATAAAAATAAAATTTTCTGATGTTTATCAGCTTTATGTTGTAATTTTTTATTTAAATATCTTAAAAATATACTTAATAAACCTGTACCTATTGAAATACCTTCTATAATAATAGCTGCAGGAATGTTAACCACTGTAGATAAAAGTATTACTCCTGTTATTCCCATTCCAATGGCTACAGTTTTTAAAGTTATATCAGTTCCGTCAATTATATTTAAAGCTTTTGAATATTTCTTAACTGTTATTCTTTTGTTTTCTTTAGTTCTTTCAAAAGAATTTTGAATGTCAAGAATTTTTTTCATTCTATAATTCGAAGCTTCCATTTTAGAATAAAGGTTTTGATCTTTGGTTACACTAACATATTTATAAACGGAATACTTTTAACCAAATCGCTTAAAAAACCTTCACCATTATAAACTTGTCCTTCTCGTTTTAAATACAGTCCATCTCCTTGAAATTCACTACCGCATCCTTTTACAGTTCCTAAATATAAACCTTTTCCATCAGTTTCAATTTGACAGAGACATCCACCTTTTTTTAAATATAAACCGTCACTCTAGAGGAGTTTGTAGGTTGATAACCATCTCCCAATAATTTTTGAACGCCACTAGGCCTACTTGCTAAACCCGTAAGCCCACCTATTCCGATAGCTTTTGCTGCTGATGGAACAACTTTAGATAACAATGGGAGTGCCATTCGAGCAAGAGCAGCCAGAAACCCTCCTTCAATTTTCATGTTATATTTTATTTGATTTCTACTTAGAGTAATATCAGCTCCTTTATTTTGATTGAATGCTTTTTGCAGTTTATTTATTTGTGTTTTTGTTAAAGCTAAAACATCATTTCCAGATTCTGTAATTCTAATAGTAACAGGAGTATCATTTTTCATAGCTCTCTGTATTTTTTCTTTCTGATTATCCGAAATATTTAATTGAACATTTTCATATGTCATTTTTAAGAGAATAAAAATCAACTGTTTTTAATACGTTCAATTTTACGTTATGTTAAAACTTAGTTCGTTGTAATTCATTTTCATAAAAAGAACCAATAATTTCTTCATCATCTAAATCTTTTATTTTGTAAGTAATTGGATATGTATATAAAATTTCATCTGTTGTAAATATTTCTTTTGTCCATTTTGGTGTGTAACCTTTTTCAAAAAACTTTTTCTTCTTTGTAATTCTAACTCTATCACCTAATTTAAATTTAGGCTTTTGGCTACGTGATTCCTTTGTATATAAATTTCTATATACGGTTAATTCATTTTCTTTTTTACTTCCTTCAATAGGAGTCATTTTTATTGATGAATGATAGGTGTTATTATAATCATTTACCAAATCATCTAAAACATCTATATATTTGGTAACACCATTCGCTGTAAAATATTTAAACATTTTTTCTTTCATTGTTCGATTCCATCTTTCTACTACAGAACTTTTCTCTTCATTCTCTGTGGAATAGATTTCTTTGAAAAGACTCTTAACATGTTTATTATAGAATTCACTTCCTTTATCAACCCATAATTTTTCTGGATGTCTGCTTATCATCGACGGAGTCGAAGCTCTGCTTATCGACGGAGTCGAAGCTCTGCTTATCTCTTTAAATCCTTCAGCAACTGTTAGTCCACTTTTATTTTTTAAAGGAATCATCCAACCATATTTTGAGAAAACATCAATAACAGCAAGAATATATTTAAATCCTTTGTTTTGCTTAGAATAAGCAGACATGTCAACTAAATCAGCAGCCCATATTTTATCAATTCCGTTAACTATCACTCTTCTTTTCTTAAATTTTTTAATTACCGGTTTATGAAGTTCTTCTGCTAAATCACTCGTAAGGCTTATTTTTTTCGCCCATTCCAAAAGTTTTTTAAATTTTAATAATAGGTTCAACAATATTTCTATCCATTCTTTCTCTTAATGTTGGTTTTAAAATAGAATCTAAAGACTGTATCATCTTATTATCACAAACTTCATTTCTGGTTTTAGTATCTTGATTTTGTAAATAACAAATATCGTGATGCATTGCAGCTTCATCTACTCTATTAATTGGTTTACTCCAAGATTTTGGTGTAAATTTTGTTGTTCCATCAGACAAATTTTCGGAATTCAACCGTTTTTTCAAATTGGTTCCCGGTCCTGTAAAATTATGACCTGGCAAATGCATTTCAAAGGGAAATTTATTGATGATTTTGTTGGTTATACCACGTCTTTGGTTATTAGCTATGCTATCAGCTCCTACAAATTTAGTTTTAGTACTTCCACAAATTACACATTTGCCTTTTAACATATTTCTATTATTCTTTGTTTTAACTTGTTCAATGTTTATAGTATCGGTTTGTTGTTTACACTTTACACAATACATCAGAGTTCTACTTTCAACCATTTTTAATAAATAAAATTTAAAAATAAAAAATGGAAAAAATTTGCAATGGTTGTTTTATTCGAAAACCTCTTGATTCATTTTACAAAGAAAAAAAAGGTGCAGATGGTTATAGTACGAAATGTAAAGAATGTATGAAACCTCAAGGTTACCTCAAAAATATTTACGTTATGTAAAAAATAAGGAAAAATATAAACAAGCATATGAAAAATTTATGAAAAGAAATCCTGATTACCATAAAAACCATAATAAAAATAAACTAGAAAAATAAACCTACTAAAAATATTTGTTAAAAAATGAACGAGAAAAAAACCCTAACAAAAAAGAATGTTTCTAAAATGAACGAGAAAATGAACTAGAAAACTATTTCGTTAGAAAAAACTTTCAAAGATATTATCAAAGAAACCATTATCGATGATGTGAAAGAAAATATTACTTCTAGATATTTCAAATTAATTAAGGAAAGAGTGAGAAAACTTATTGAAGATTTTAAAGGCAATAAAACGGTAAAAGTTAAGTTAATAATAACCTCTGAATTTAATACTCCTTTATCTTTTGATATTATTGAAGCACATTATCAATCAAGTTTTGGTATTATAAATTCCATTAATGATTTCAATACTTTTTATAATTCCATTGATGAAAATTTTAACGCATGGGTTGATAGATTTCAGGTTAAAGGATCTGGACACATATTTAATCAAATTATTAAAACAAATGTAAAACTTTATAAAACTAAAACTTTAAGAGCTTCTTCTTATATTCCTACTTCGTTTAAAAGTAAAAATATTATCAACGTTCAAAATAAAAAAGATAATAAATGTTTTCTTTGGTCCATATTAGCTAAATTGTATCCTGCTGATGATCATGTTCACAGACTCTCAAATTATTCGTCTTATGAAAATACTTTAAATATGAATGGAATTGAATATCCTGTTAAAATAAAAGATATTCCTAAATTTGAAAACCAGAATAGTATTTCGATAAATGTTTTTGCTTTAGAAAAACCACAAGATAAATATTCTATATATCCAATTTATACTAGTTGCAATTACCAGCATAGTTCCAACTTCATTGATTTAATATATTTAGAAGATGATGGAAATACTCATTACTGTCTTATAAAAAATTTAGAAAATTTATTAACAGATAAATCTTGTAACAAAGCTTTCATCTGCAGGAATTGTATGAACATATTTACAACAAATAATTCTTTAAATAATCATAAAGAGAAATGCTTAAATCACAAAATGTGTAAGACAATCCTTCCAAAAAAAGGTGATAATATTTTACAATTTACAAATCATCATTTCAAATCTAGATTACCGATAGTTTTCTACTGTGATTTTGAATCATGTAATAAAAGAATATCTACAACACAACCAAACCCGAACGAACCTTATCAAAATACAATTTTTAAACAAGAAGCTATTAGTTTTGGAATGTATATAAAATCCGATTATGATAATTTATGTCCTTCCGTTTATCATACTTATACCGGAGAAGATGCAAAAGAAAAATTTATCGAAATGATTATGATGTATTATAACGAAATCTGTAAAAAGTTAAATTACTATAAGAATACTAAAGCTAATTTAACTTATACCCAAGATAAAGAATTTAGTAAAGCAACAAATTGTTATATTTGTAATGTAGAATTTTCTAACAAAAAAGTAAGAGAGCACAATCATTACAATGGTAAGTATCGAGGCGCTGCTTGTCAGTCTTGTAATACTAAAGAAGGAAAACAATCTAAAGTAATTCCAGTATTTTTTCACAATGGCAGTGGTTATGATTTTCATTTCATAATAGAAGAAATAATGAAATATGAAGATAAATATAATAAACTTTCATTGCTTGCTAAAACATCTGAAGAATATATTTCATTTGAATACGGAAATTATTACAAAAAATTAAGATTCCTAGATAGTTACAGATTTTTATCAAACTCTTTAGAAGGTGTTGTTAAATCAATGGATGATTTCAAAATCTTGAAAGAACATTTCCCGGATAATTACACTTTGCTAAAAAGAAAAGGTGTTTACCCTTATGAATATGTTGATTCAATCGAGAGATTAAGTGAAGAACAATTACCACCAATAGAAAATTTCTTTTCAACTTTAAGAAAAGAAGGAATTACAGAAGACGAATACCAAGATGCTTTAAATGTTTGGAATACTTTTGAATGTAAAACTTTACAAGATTATCATGATTTATATCTAAAAACAGATGTTTTACTTTTAACAGATGTATTTGAAAAGTTTAGAGAATTTTTCCTAACCAATCATGAAATTGATCCGTGTTATTGTTTCTCAGCTCCTGGATTAACTTGGCAATGTGGGTTAAAATATACGGGAATTAAACTAGAATTATTAACAGATTTAGATATGCTACTAATGTTTGAGAAGGGAATAAGAGGTGGTTATTCAGGAGTTTTAGGACCTCGGTATGTAAAAGCTGACAATAAATATTTACCAGATTATAACCCTAAAAAGAGATCAAATTACTTGTTGTATTTAGATGCAAATAATTTATATGGAGGAGGAATGTCAGAATCTCTACCGGTTGTAGACTTTAAATGGGAGGATGAAACATTCCTAAATGAGGTTCCTGAAGGAAGAGGATATATTATTGAATGTGATCTTGATTACACAGTTAAAGCAAAAGTAAACACCAGTAGATTTCCTTTAGCTCCAGAGAAACTAAAAGTGAATGAAGATGATTTAAGCGATTTACAAAAATACTATTTACAATTAGAAGACAAAAAAGTAGGAAATGTAGAAAAACTAATACTAAATTTAAAAAATAAAAAGAAGTATATCATACATTACAAATTATTAGAATGTTTTAAATCCCTTGGATTAGAAATTTCTAAAGTTCATAGAATAATTTCTTTTAAGGAAAGACCTTGGTTAAAAGAATACATCGATTTTAATACTAATCAAAGAACAAAATCAAAATCTGACTTTGAAAAGAATCTTTGGAAATTAATGAATAACTCCTTCTATGGAAAAACTCTCGAAAACATAAGAGATCGAATTGAGTTAAAACTATTATCAGATAAAGAACAAGTAACAAAATTAATAAGTAAACCTAATTTTAAGGAATCAATTATTTTTAATGAAAATCTAATTGGTATTGCTAATAATGTAACATCAATAAAGTTTAATAAACCGATTTATTTAGGAATGTGTATTCTTGATTATTCCAAACTGGTTATGCATCAATTTTATTACAATGTTGTTAATGAACTATGGAAAACTAATGAAGTAATTGGATTTGATACCGATTCATACTTTCTTAATATTAGAACTGAAGATGTTTATGAAGATATGAAAAAAATAAAGCACGATGATTTAGACACTAGTGATTATCCAAAAGATCATTTTCTTCATTCAACAAAAAATAAAAAAGTTATTAATAAATTCAAAGATGAACTAAATGGTAAAGTTATGATGTGAAATAGTTTTCCTTAGAAGTAAAGCATATACATATAAAGTTGCTTCTAGCCCTGGCTGTGTTCTCGAACAAGCAACATGTAAAAAATTAAAAGGTATTTCAAAAACGACAATTAATAAAGATGTTACATTTGAGGATTATAAAAATTGTTTACTTAATAACGAAATTAATTATAAAAAGATGAATGTGCTAAATTCTGATAAACATGAAATGTACATAAAAGAAATAAATAAGAAAGCTCTAAGTCCTTATGATGATAAACGATATATACTTGATAATGGTATTAAAACTCTTCCATATTCTGATCAATTTACAAATGTACATGAAATGGTAGAGAAGGTTAGTTTTGAATAACTGCCATATTCCTTCCATCAGATTGAAATGAAATTATCTTATCAGAAATAACTAAAGCATAAGCTGTGGTATCTGCAGGAACATTTTTATTAAATGTAGCCTTAACCATTATACCAGTTATGCTATTTTTTAACCTTTCACTTTGTTTTGAAACATCGAAAACAAATAACGGATAAAGCGTTTGATAATCAATAGTGGTGATTGTTGGATTGCTAATTAATTCATCTATATTATAAAATTTTGATCTAAATGATATAGCATCATTATATACCCTAGAGAATTGAAACTTAGGGAATGATAGTTGATAATCAGATTCTGGATAACGCCTAGAATTTAACTGAACATTAATATTTCTCACATCCAAATTATTGAATATCGCGGCATTTTCTTTTTGATCAGATCTATCTTTTGTTTGAAAAGCTATTATGATCCATCTGGGTTTTTCAGGAGAAGCTTTTACAGATAATCTCCATGAAAATTGAGTTGCTACAGGAACTGTTATTGAATCACATTGTCTACTTCTATAGCCAACATTTAATTTTGCTTTTGATTCAATAATTTTATATAATTCAAACTTTTGTTGATCCGCTGGTAAAACATGTGGAACATACCATGAAATTTTATCAAGAGTAACTTTTCCTTCGGCAGCTTTATCATCTCTATAAATTGCAATATTTGAATCTGGTCTTTTGTACAGAGTAAGTTGTTGAGTAAAACCATAAAGAATCTTATCATAATCCTCTGCGAAACCGAAAATATGTTTCAAAGGAATTAGAAAGGAAAATGTTCCTTTAGGATCAGGATATTTTAGCAGTATCTCTTGTCTTATATCAAAACCTTCATTATTCTCAATTTTTCTGTTAGTATCTTTTATCCCAATAAATTAAGTCTTTGTGATTTTGAGAGTAATCCTAACATTGTTGTTCCTCGTCCTGGATGATTTAAATTTTCAATTTCTTGTCCTGATAACTGATATTTTATAAAATTAAACAAATACATTATGCCATTATTACATAAAGTTATCTGATCATCAGCAGTATATAATGCTCCATCTGTTTTTGTAAGTCTACCTTCAATTATTATATAGCTCTCACTTGGACGAGTAAAAATATCCTGCAATTCAATAGTTATTCGAATTTCTCCTCCACTGTTTAAATTTGTACCGGTAATTGGATTGTATTCATGGTATTCATATTTTTCAATACTTTCATCTGCCTTAAATTTTTTTGTAATTTCCAAAATGTCTTCCATTTTAATAATACCTAATTTGAGCATCTGTAACGGGTGCAATGATATATCGTATTCTACTAATGTGATACTTTTTAATAATAAACAAAGACTTAATGTTTTTATAAAGAGACTTACCATATATATTCTCATAATCACTAATACTAGGACCTCTACTATAACCACTATCATAATTTCTAGCATAAATATTTTTATGAGATAAAACATTTTCAGGTTCAATGGTAATTCTCGAATAATTGTTTTCAAATTGTAAGATTATTCTAAATTCCTTATTTTCTTTTTCAATCGTTAATATGTGATGAGATATAATACCGAAAAAATCATCATTTTTTCCAATTGTTATACCATCAATAATAAAAGTGGATCCGTCGGGTGGATTTAATAAAATTTCGCTTTCTGTATCTGATTCTAAAAGAAATTCGCCAATACCCGCATTCTCTTCCTTAACAAAATAGTTTTTACCGTTGATTCTTTTAACATTTATATCTTTACTAGATGACTTGGACATATTTATCAAACCATCATTTTTTATCATACTCTTTTTTACCAATAACGGGTTTAATATCAATATCCCATTCGGGTTTTTTAGGAAATTCAGCTCTTTTATATATTCCATTTCTCTTTAATTGAAAACAATATAAATTATTTAGTTCTCCTCTGGATAAAAAACCATCAACATTTTCTAAATTTTCTAAGTTAATTGCATGGTTATTAAACGGAGTAATTTTTTTGTAATCCATTTTTCTACAAATAATTTATTTCATCTAAAGTTACAGGTAACTGTGTAAATCTTATTCTATGAATTATAAACTCTTTGTAAATGAGAATATTTTTAAAACTAATATCACCATCTGTTTTTTCGGCTTTCAATTCATTAGGCATATTTCGGATTTTGTAATCCTCTTTTTGTTTTTTTACAATTATTCGAAAATCTTTTGAATCATTTCCTGAAAAACTCATTTGTAATCCATCCATAATTTCTTTGTTATTAAAAGATTCTAAAACTTTACCTTCAATAATTATAGTTGAACCTATCGGAAAGTCTTCAAGAATCTTTTTTTCATTCTCAAATTCACAATTAAAAGTTAGAATGGTGCGTAGCTCATCCTTAACGTTTGCAAGAAAATACTCCTCATCATGGCGTTTTAAAACTGTTGTCTCTCTATATCTAAGAAGTGGAACCAAACTTCCTATAATGCGACCTGAGTTGTAAACTTTTAGTAATATTTTGTTATTTCCTTTAGTTGATACTTTATCGCCTCTTAATTGAATATCTACACCCCATTCATGTTTGGTTGGTATCACTTTAAGTTTTTCATCAACATTTATAAGATTCACAGGTATATCTTTTACTGCACTTATAAATTTAGGAGGTGGTGAATCTACAATTTCATTTCTAACATATATACCGCCTTCATTTAATTTGAAACAATATATAGAATCTTTCTTTCCATTTTCATTAAAACCTTCAACATTTTCCAAATCATCTAGATTGGTTGCATACTTATGAATTGGAATAATAGTTGTTGTTGAGTTTCTGCCAGGCATAAGACCAAATTTATCCACCATTTGTTAAGGAAAAAAATTGCTAGGATTTTTTTAATACAAACTATTAATAATTTCTTGAAAACGTTTTCCTTCTGATAATTCTTTTAAAACATACAAACACAAATGCCCACAAATTACTGTGTTTGGATCTTGTACTTGATTAGTAGAATATTGAATATCTCCTTTTTTCTCTCTAAGATATTTGATTATTTCTAAAGGAGGTCGAATTCCATAACTGTCAAAATAAATTTTATTTACTTCGTCATGATACCAAGCGACCCAATGAGTTCCTCCTTTCGTTCCATCACCTAAATTCAGTATTCCACATTCTTTTCTTCTCGGTTTTTCAGGTAATTCAGTTCTTAAAAACACACCTCTAAAATTAGGAATTCTTAATTCCTTAACAGATTTTAAAATATCAAAATTGGATAGTGCCATTTTTAGTTTTTAAATTTCTCTAATATGAAATCTTATGACAACAGTTTCTCCTCTTAAATTTAAAGGTTTGTCATTTTGATCTGTAATTTTAACCTCTAAGTTATTTATCGTTTTCATAGCTATTGGCAGAAAAACAAGATTTTTAGGTTTTTCAACTATTTTATGTCCCGGAGATACATTTGGGAAAAAAGCAAAAATAACAGGAACAGTTGTGCCATTAACTATACTTCCGTTTATGATATTCAAATGAACTAGAATACTATTAACACTAAGAATGTTTACAATGTTTTCAGATTCATGAGTTCCCGAGTCATAAATTTCATGATGAAATCCTAATAAATCAGCTAAGGTATTGTTTTCTTTAAAATTTACTTTGTATCCTTTCTTCACAGTCATAATGGATTTTAAAGTTTGATAATTTGGTTCAATTTTTATCTCGTCACCAATCAGGCTTTGAATTGCAGTGTTTAAAGATTCAATTTCATAAGCACCAACAGATATAAACTCTTTATGCCACATGACACCATCATAGTATTCAATCATGTTGTTTTGTTCGTCAATGTTAGGGAAAGAATAGTAGGTTTCCAAATTAACTAAGGCCATTTCATAATGTTTATCTTTTTCTAATTCTAAAGGAGGATTAAACACTGATCTAAATGCGGCTTTATTATTTCTAACAATAATTTGCTGTGAAAATTTTGATTTTGTGTTTTGGGCGATTTCTCTTAAAATATTTAAGGTAAAAATATGTTTGCTTTCATCCATTTTAATAGAATAAAAATACCTAATTTTTAGGCATGTAAAATATATCAAATTTATATCTATACTTCCCATTTAATTTGTCACTAGAATTGTCAATTACAAGAAATCCATATGGTTCTTCCCAAAATTTTTTACAGAGCTTTTTAAAATCTTCTTATGTCATATCACCGCTTACATGGTCGTTATAAATGTGAGTTATATTTTTATTGTCTTGCTTGAAAATGCAGATAAAGTTTGCATTTTCTCTTATTGTTTGTCTTGGTAATTTAAAATAATTTTGAGTTAGGTAGAAGCAGTCAACATTGTTATGCCTTCCTCTACAATAATAAGCTTCGCATTTGTTTTGTTTCTCCAGCAAAATATCATCAAATATCATTAAATTTTTATCTTCAGAGTTTAATTCGCTTGGATCTGGAACGTCATCGGTATCTTCATAAAACTGGCAATTAATTGGATAAGAGTTGGATACGCGTTGTCTTTGACAATCATTAAGTTGTTTTCCAGCTTCTTCTAATAATTGACAAGGAGAAATATTCTTTTTCATAAAATAGTCTTTTTGATTGAATAATTTAAATATAACATCTTTAGGTAGATTCTGTTTAAAACCTGTTTTTACAACCTTGTACTCAGTTTGAAGTAATGACTTACCGAAGATATACAAATTATTATAATCTAACCATCCTTTTTTTAGTAGGAGATTTAAAAGTAAATTAGTCTTTCCTGACCCACTTTTTCCTACTATAATTCCTCTTATACTTTTAGGTAGCAGAGGACTGTTTTTTCTATTTGTTAAATTATCATTCCAGGAAAGATTCGTAACATCCATTTTAAAAAAAAAAGAAAATGAAAAACTGGTATTTATTCCATATAGGAAATAACTGTTGTCGTCTTAAAATAGTGTTGTATTTTCTTGATTATGTCCCCTGCATTGGTTCTCCCGGGTTTTAGCCTGTGGCGCAACAATACAGATGCGTATGTGTGTAAAGGAGTGTGTGTGTAAGGGAGTGTGTGTGTGTGTAGGGGGAGTGTGTGTGTGTAAGGGAGTGTGTGTGTGTAGTGTGTGTGTGTGTGTGTGTGTGTGTGTGTGTGTGTGTGTGTGTGTGTGTGTGTGTGTGTGTGTGTGTGTGTGTGTGTGTGTGTGTGTGTGTGTGTGTGTATAGGGGGAGTGTGTGTGTGTGTAGGGGGAGTGGGAACCATTCATTTGTTGGTATGCTCGGGACCCTCAAAAACACTAAGTGGCATTCGTTTCTATTAACAGAATGCCAACAAAGTCTAAATGGGGGTCATAACCCTATCTAAGCACTCTAATGAGTGATGGCGGGTTTGACCGAGCAGAGGAGATCTTGAAGAGAAGCGGGGACGCGTACCCGGTTTTTATTTATAGCTCGTTGATCGTTCTTGTCACAGGCGGTTGCTAGGCTGATGACGTAGATGTTTATCTTGGATACGGGGCGCTACGACGAGTAGCGCTTGAACTGTGAACTCTGTGTTCATCGATCGCTCCATCAATCTGGATACGGGGCGCTACGACGAGTAGCGCTTGAACTGTGAACTCTGTGTTTATCGATCGCTCCATCAATCTGGATACGGGGCGCTACTAGCAGTAGCGCTTGAACTGTGAACTCTGTGTTTATCGATCGCTCTGTTACCTCTGTTACTAATTGTAGCGCTCAAACTTTAGCCTTGAATTTCTTGAGAGCTTGCTTGTTCATGTTCTCCAGGTATAACCGCTTCTTCCATCCAAAAATTTCTGATTTCTTCACTACTAGCAAGCATCTTTCTGATTTCATTTTTCAGTCTGAAAATTTCAGAAAACGAAAGACCAACAGTAGAAAATTTCCCTTTGTAGGGATCGAGAAGAAGGTACAATTCTCTCAGCCGACGAGCATATGATGGACAAATACCAATGTTGGATTTCAACCATGTATTCAGTCTTCTCTTCTCTCTGCTTGGTAAAAATTAAAAGTTTTTTCCAAAAGTCCACCAAACTGTAAATAGAAAAACGTGGAGGTGGTTTGATGACGTTGTAAATGTTTGTAGCCTTCGATCAATTTATTTACTGCAGTATCCACAGAAATGACATCCTCAATGTTGAAGAAAAACACGTCTCTTCTCACTTTAAATTTGAGATCGATAATGTTTTTCTTCAAGTATTTATGTAGTTCCGCGGGTGTCCTTTTTGTCTGTGTTTTCTTTTCTTTCCTTTTGTATAACTCCTGAAGACAGGTTTTTGGTTTAGGTGGAAGTCGCGGCACTTTACCTGTAGGCCCCTGCTTCTGTAAATTATCTAAAAAACTGAGCATATCCGTGTGATATCGTTGATGGTCCATAATGCAGTCCTTTTGTTCTTGAGTCCATTGTTGAGAAGCTTGAAGTTCTGATGGTGTCGGAGAAGGTAATGGCACATTTACAGCCTCCTGCCAAGAAGGATTTGGATCGTCCTGCGCTTGTGAAAACAATGGTTGTTGTTCCTGCTGTCGTTGCAACTCTGGTGTTAGTGGAATCTTTCTTTTAGGCATCTTAACGTTTTTTGTTGTTTTTTTTTGGGCTCAGATTGAAATGCGAATTTTAATGCATTCATTTTGTGCATGACTCAGAAATTAGATATTGCTATTAAGTTTGCTCAGATTATTATGAAGTTACTTTTTCTGCAAGTCTAGTAATTGAAAAAGTAGATAAGATTAAATAGGAATTACATTTACAGAAATAGAAATATTCCTAGGTAAGAGAGAGGTCAAACCTAGTGGGCTTCTGCCATGTATTATAGTAGTGTCCTGTACTGAATACTTTGTAGTCGGCTGTTCTCGAACCCTTTAGGTTTTTTCATTATCAGCTGACAGTTTTGTCATTCAGTTACATCCGCTGGTATATAATCATGCAGTTTTCCATGTACATGTGCTTCCAGCAACTAAAAATACTGAATGAATAAGACAAAATATTAATGAATTATAGATTAAATAAAAGATCTGTTAAGATACACCGAAAGTATAGATAATAAATAATAGTGTACTGAATACTTTGTTGTCGGCTGTTCTCGAACCCTTTAGGTTTTTTTTCATTACCAGCTGACGAGTTTGTAATTCAGCAAAAAAAAAAAAAAAGGTAAGGGAGAATAGTCCTAGTCTCAACAAATCCTAAACCCTAACTCTGAACATTCAGAGAAATTAACTGTTTAAACAAAATCGAACTTGGGTACATGATGCAATAAAAAAAAAATAAAAAAAATAACGATAATAACTGTCTTTTTCAAAAACTGGCCAAGAAGGAAAACTGCGATGTATGAATTACTGGTAAAGATGCAATGACACAGAGACATCAAACACGGTGTTTATGTTGTCTAAGCTATCAGTATCGTAATGACAATTGGAGCACCTGTATTTAATCTAACTTTACTTCATGCACTTTGGAATGTTGGTTTCGCATTTTTCACCTTTCGTCATTGCCCTTTTTTTTTTTTTGCTTTTATTTCACTTTCATCCGCCATCTACATTTTCTCAATTAACACTCTGCAAGACACAACTTTTAATATGCCATAGACGATGATCACTTTCTAGATACTGGTGGCTGATTATCCGGTCATATCAAATGACACCAGTCTGATGAAACCCAAGTTGAGTTCGGGGTACCAAAACCTCTCATGGCACGCCAACAATTAAAAATCACTTGTCTATACAGAATGGCTATTCCATTAAATGCTCCCTATTCTGCCATTCTATTTCGAAGATGTGGAAAACGTTATTCATGGTTCCATATTTCATCTTACTTATACATAATTTGGCTATTAGTATAATGTGATCTATAATATTTATCCTCTTACTTGTACATTCGTTATGGTCTTCTTTAACTATCCCAAAGAGTGCTGTCACTTCGTCCATGTCTAATTTATATCCTGTTTTCATGAAGATCATCTGGCCAATATGATACTAAAATCCTCTGACTTTCTTACAATGATAGAAGAAATGTTCTATATAGTCTCTTTCATTACAATATGCACAGTTTTCCGATGATTTTATTCCTATTCGTGTAAGTAGTATGTTGGTGGGATAGATATTATGTATTAATTTGAAGTGAAGCAGCCTAAGTCTACTTTCACGAGATGCATTTTTTGCTATCATAAAATATTTTGTTATATCTATATCCATCTTTCTTTTCCAAAAGCTCACTCCACAAATAGTGCCATCTCTCGTGTTTAAAAACGAATTTCGTATCTGCTTATTAGTTTTGGCAAAGAAAGATTCTACATGTTCAGGCAGCTTACGAGCTCTCTCTATGGCTTCCTTAATCATGTCCTTTGTGACCCTGTTTAGTAATTCCCTCTGGTTTTCTGTAAAGCCATTTGTCATTGTATTATATTCAAACAGTAGTCCTGGATAATTTCCTGTCTTTTCCTGTATTATCTCCCTTCTAATTACCCCTTCCTCATTCCATATGTCATGTACATATCTAACATTTGCTTCAACCCATTTTGGGAAAAAAAGGAGTTTTCTTTTACATTGAAAGAGTGTATTATTAAATAAAGGTTGATTTAATAAATCTTGTTTTGAAAGGTTATCCATATCGTATTCTACTACTTTTGTATCCTTGGCCTCTATCCAGGTACTAGCTACGGTTCTCCAGAATAAAGATGCGATAGTATTTATTTTTACCTTACGTTTGATGCTAAAATTACCTTCTACGAAGTATTTGCTCCCTCCCAATTGTGAGAAAAAGTGTTCCGAAGTATTTACACAGCCTTCATTCGTTGTATTACTTTTCGATGTCACCCATTTCATCCCCTTCATTAGAAACACTTTCTGCTGATCCTTTAAACTAATCATACCTAAACCCCCTTTAGAGAATTCTTTGCAAATTACAGTTCTTTTTACCTTCTCAAATGCTTTCTTATTTGAATATTTTATCTGCCAAATGAATTTAAATATCTTAGAATCTATTTCTTGCAATATATTTTGCGGTAAACTCGGGGACTGTATTATATAGCTCAACTGTGACAATAGAAGGCTCTTTACCACAGTTATTTTACCATAACATGATAAATTACGTCTTTTCCATCTTTGAATGATTTCTTCAATTTTTCTTATCCTTTCATTCCAGTTCTCTTCTACGCATGATATTTCTTGATCAGCATTAAAAAAAATGCCCAGTATTTTCATATTATCTCCTTTCTTAAGCCACGATATTCCCATATCACTAGTTCCCACAATCCTATCACCTATTTCCATCCCCTTGCATTTGTTTTTATTTAATTTCAACCCTGAGAATTCCCCGAACCTTTCGATGTCTCTAAGAGCTTCTTTCAAATCATTAGTATGGTTTACCATCAATGTTACATCATCTGCATATTGGTATAATTTATTATCCAAGGTATTTTTCAATTGTATGCATTTTATATGCGGATTATATCTTACCTTAATGGCCATAATTTCTGCCACTAAAATAAAAAGTAGAGGGCTGACACAACAGCCTTGCCTCACTCCGCGTTCCGTTTTAAACCAGTTTGAGACCCAGCCTCCATTTTTTACACAGCTTTCAGTATTTCGTATCAATGTTTTAATATATTGAATAAAGTTATTGCCAAAATTGAAAGCTTCAAGTGCATATATGATTGCTTTTTTATCAATACTATCGAACGCCTTTTGGAAATCTAGCGAGACTAAGATACCTGCCCCACCTTCCTCCTTCCTTAATAAGGTCATACAATCATCTATAGTACGAATCAGATTTGAGATCGATCTGCCTTTGATAAAACCCACCTGATTATTATGTATAAGTTTCTCCATAACCCTTTGAAGTTTCAGCGCTAACCATTTAGAGAAAATTTTATAATCTGTATTAGTAAGACTCACTGGTCTCCAATTATTTATATTATTTCTCTCTAAGTTGTTTCCCTTATGCAGCAGTGTAATTACGCCCCTTTTTTGCGTTGTTGTAAGCTCTCCCTTTATCACTGAGTCGGACAGACTTTCCCACAACAATGTCTTAAGTCGTCCCCAGAAACACTTATAGAAGGGAGTCGTCAGTCCATCACTTCCAGGTGCTGACTCATTATTAAGTTTAGATAGTGCATATCCAAGTTCTTCTACTGTAATCTTATCTTCCATTATTTCTTTTTCGCTTTCATCTAATACTGGGTATTCAATATTTTCTAAATAGCTATTCAATAATGACTTTATATCGGTTTCTGCACTCTGTTTCTTATACAAGTTTTCAAAAAACTGTCGAATCTGATTCAATATTTCTAATGGTTTTTTGAGGGCGTTATCATTCACTCTTAGTTCGTATAAAGTGTTTGCAATCCCCTTTCTCTTTTCTAATGATAGGAAGTATTTTGTGTTCTTTTCGCCCTCCTCTATCCACTTAACTCTCGATCTTATCTGAGCCCCCCCCCCCTTGCTTTGTATAAAAGAAATACTTCTAAGTTCTGTTTTAAGATTGCCATTTCTTTTTGTAGGTTTTCATTACTCGGTTCTGCGAGTAACTGCTTATTTACCCTTTCAATATCTAGTTCTAAATCTCGTTCTTTATTTTTCCTGAGCTGTTTCTTTGTTTTCGAATATTGTATGCAGAAAGATATCATCTCAGTTTTTAAAAGTTCCCACCTAACAGTTGGTTCAAGCTCTAAGTTGTCCCGAATAAAAACGTCAATGAGCATATTCATTTCCAGAATGAAATTATCATCTTCCAGCAGTGAGTTGTTGAATTTCCAGATTGATGGTCCTTTTTTAAATGAAGCAGTACATATTTTTGCTATGACCCCTTTGTGGTCGCTGAGTGTAACAATTTCATGATAAGCATTTTCGATGTGGGCTAATAGGTTGTTATCACAAAATATGTAATCTAACCTTCTAGCTATGAAAGGTGTTTTTCTGGCCCAAGTGTAGTCCTTTTCAGCCCCATGGTAGCAACGCCACGCGTCGAACAAGTCTAGCATGTCAGTCATTTTGTGCAGCCCGAGGATTTCTTTTCGATCATGTGGCTCTCCAGCTACAATATCTAGGTTATTATCCCGAACGATATTAAAGTCTCCACATATTATCTTATTATTAAATAAAGACAGTGTTTGGGTCAGCTGAGATATAAAAGATACTTTTTCTGCTTTCATTACTGGGCCCTATATGTTGAAGATGGAGAATCTGATCCCCGTATTTTAATATTGATACCTAAAACCCGCGCTGATGAATACACCAGTCTGATTTCTTCGAAACTAAGATTTTTATTGATGAGTATGATTTGGCCTTTACTTCTGTTTGTACCAGCGGAATAGAACATCTCTCCTCCCCATTCTTTCTTCCACTCCTCTCCCTGGTCATCCGTAACATGCGTTTCTTGTAAACATGCGATATCGTACTTTCTGCATTTTTAAAAAATAATTGTACGTTTAATTTTTTTATTTAGGCCTCTGCAGTTCAGAGACAATAATGCATTTTAACGTTATCAAAAGGCTTCCTTCAAGATGTCTAGAATATTCCAAAAGTTGTCAGGCATTCTGACAATTTTCGTCAGATCTCCTCTGCTCTTTGAAAACGAGCTATCTTTAACACATCCTTCCTCGACAAAGTGTCAGCAATAAATGAGCTTGGCTGGGGAATGATGTGCTGTCAGCAGCAGTTGCTAGGTTGTAACCATGTAAACAAAAGCTGTGATTGGTCTACGACGCAATTCCTGTGCAAGCTAAGAATCAATATTCTGCATAATGTAATCAGGTAACTGATGAAATCTCCCCGGCCAAAAAGTCAATGGTTTCAATCAATAAATTCCATTCTATTGAATGAAAGGTGGGTATTTTTGAATTCGCTGAATAGTGCGTAGTTTGCAAATGACAAATCGATACTTACCAAATGGGAGGTAAAGAGAGAGATAGACAGAGCGAGAGACAGAGAGAGAGAAAAAAAAGGGAGAGAGGGATAGACATAGAGAGATAGAGAGAGATAGACAGAAAGAGACAGACAGAGAGAGATAAACAAAGAGAGATAGACAGAGAGATAGACAGAGAGACAGATAGACAGACAGAGAGACCTATTTTATTTGCAGTTATACGGAATGCCTAACTAAACACACATTTCTTTACAAGCCTCCACTGGAACGATTTAATTATTGAGCAGGTCTATCGATTGAGTACTCACGGTTGAATACATGTCGCGCCAGCAGAAATTCTAAAACCAGGGATTCTAAAACTCTGGGGAAGTTTTGAATTTGTTGCAAAAGCTGTTGTTTTTTTTTTGGATGTTTGTGTGTAATTTTTGGTGAATTTTTATATTTTTAAAGGATGGCCTAAAAGCTTGAATATTCATGTGTTTATGTGATAAAAAAGGTGAATTTTTATATTTTTAAAGCATGGCCTAAAAGCCTAAAAGCTTGAATATTCATGTGTTTATGTGATAAAAAAGGTGAATTTATATATATTTAAAGGATGGCCTAATCAGGTATATTTATGTAACTACTTACCTTGACCTTGGCTGGGAGGTCTTTGTAGAATACACCCAGTTTTGTGAGAGATGGGAAAAGCTTACTCAGAAAAACAACAACAACAAAACACCTATCTCTTCCATAAAAAAAAAACAGTAAGGCATTCCCAAACTGTAAAAACTTTACTTCCAGATGTTATTGTAACTGTATTTATATTTTATTATTATTAATATTTTGCATGTGATGAATTTTGAAACTGACATGCGTATTGAAAATTGCAGTTACAAAATAGGCCAATGTTTTTTCATTGGAGTCAAGGATGAATGTTCCCAGAAATAAAATTGACGAAATATAAACCACAGAAAATCTGTCAGGTGGAAGCAAGGTTGGAAAAAAAATCAAAATATGGCAAAAAATAGAAAATTGTATGTAGCGAAGCCTCGGGTAGAAAAAAATACAGAAACTGAATAAAACGTAAAGGAAAAGAGAAGACGAATCAAGCTTTCGGCATTATTGGCTTTTTCCAGGGAAAAGAAAACTTGAACGCGTCACTTCGAGCCTTCATACATTGATGGGCGCGGTGCGCTCCGAAAATCCTAGTCCGGACTCGCAGCTAAACACAGACTAATAAATTAACCAGACTGGATGATCACATTGTGTGACGTCACAAAACAGCGAAAGGTCATGAACCATCCGCCATATTAGGTTTAAGGTAGCGACCGACGCTTCAACATAGCTACAATTTTGAATGACACCATTTTGACGCGCCTACTGAACGCGGAAGTTTGGTTCCGCACCATGAAATTAATACATGTACAACCAATCTTGACAAATGAAAAGAAATTTCTACTGCAGATAGAACTAGAATCGGAATTTCCCAAGCGGCGGCCATATTGGTTATACAGTCGCCGCTCGGGTAATTCCGTAAAAAACGACACAGCCCGAAGCTCGTGTTTCCAGTCTGGTTAATTTATTAGTCTGTGCAGCTAAGTATTCTCATTGATTCAACATTCCGCAGCTGTTTTATTTGTTCAATTTTGACTTCCCGGAGCCAATTTGGATGATTTTACATCCCGTTACTTTTTTTTTTTTTTTGGACCTTGTTCACATTCATAGCCGACACTCTTATTTATGTATTACCATGAACGTTCCAGAACCCCTGTCCTAAGGCTCTGAAATCTATTTCATACACATAGGAAGCACAGAGGAAACCATGATTGACAGTAAGAATGGTATCACCATCGTTGTGGATGAAAATCATGTGGAAGGCACAGAAAATAACCATACGCGCGACAAGAAAAAGGTCCCGTTGGCAATGGACGATGAGAGGTAAATTCCTCATGTACACATTCCTGTCGACATCCCTATGTCGCGGGTACTTGGTGGACGCTTCAGGTGGAGTCTCCGTCTGTCCTATCCTTCTGTTATATTCTGTCTATTGTCTTGCTTTTTCTTAGCACAATGTGACCGTTATAGTGTCGACCTGCTTTCGATCTCCAGACTCAAATTCAAGCTCATCCTGTCGCCAGTCCCATGTAGATTTGTGAAAAATTCCATGGGCTGGGTGCGCGTGATTTTTTTGCCGTACGAGCTTTAGCAAATTCAGGAGCGGGGCAGCAATACACCCCCAAAACACAGGACAGCTCCAACACATCACAGGGATTTTCGGTGACGTTCAGAGTCACATCAGGCACAGTCCAGAGATTGCAGCACCCATGGCAGTGTTCGATAGGACGAGAAATCCCTTAGCCGATGTCCTGTGTTTGGGGATGCGTGTTGCTGCCCCGCTCCTGAATTTGCTAAAGCTCGTACGGAGAAAAAATCATGCGGGCTGGGTAGGGTTACCATAGAGAGGGGATTTCCCCCATGAAACCTACAGTGGCACGGTGTTTTTTACCTTTCCGCTGCCGTTTCCGTTTCCGTACACATGAAAATCCAGCTACAGCTGCGTGTTTCTTCATGCTGGACGTTCTTCAGAGGAGGTGAATCTATCTCTCCTTCTCGCTCTTTCTCTCTTTCTCTCCTCTCGCGTTCTCTCCCTCTCTCTTTCTCTCTGAAACTCCTCTGTCTCTTTCTACCTGTCTCTCTCCCTTTCTCGTCCACTCTCTCCGTCTCTATTTCGCCCTCTCCCTCGCCTAGCCTCTCTCTCTTTCTCTCTCTCTCTCTCTCTCTCTCTCTCTCTCTCTCGACGGTCTGTCTCCCGGTCTCTCTCTCATTCTCTTTTTCTTTCTAGCTCGCTCTCTGTCTCTTCTTTTCTCACTGTGTTAATTGTTGCAATATAATTCATGCTAAATTGCTTACTAAGTCTCTTCCCTTCCCCTCCCAAGACTAATTGGTACCGATGTCTCAAAAACTGCCTGATTCCCAAGCAATTTTAAATGATACTTATCACAGACGTCTCTTGTTCTTTGGCCAGTATCACAAGAAATCGTGCGGCAAAGGAGAAACAGTTTCTGGCTCTGGCCAAGACCTTTTCCCTGGCCATTGCGTACAGCGCCAACGCTGGTGGGATTTCAACTCTGATCGGATGTGCGAACAATGCTGTCTTGAAGGGATTGGCCGATAGGTGAGTATGAAGCTGGCAATGACACACCAGTAGACTGTGTTTGGTGGAAAGTTAGGCTATCTTCCCTGGCTGATATGTGGGTTTGTACCAGGAACCAACAGGACACTCCAGAAAAAAAAGGCTAAATGCCATATGGGATTTTTTTTATTCTGAAATTTTCCATTTTGCTTACTGTAAACCACCTGAAATTTTGCCTGATTTTACATGATTTCAAAGGTTGGGAAAAGCAGATAGGGTGGGGAACCGAAGTTAGGCTGAACACCGAAACAGCAGTTGACCTTTTTAAATATAAATTTTCTGTTTTCCGGTCAGATAAAACTGTTTCTCTGGTTTATCACGATAATATTCAATATTTATTTATCCTTTAAAAGATTTGTTACTAGTCATCTTGTAAATATTTTGCTAGGTGCGTGGGTTCATCAGGGGACAGTGCTATAGATGGCCTCTTGTTAGATTTGGTTGCCTTGCGCCAGAGATCATCCTTCTGAATTGAAGTGTAATACTGGGTATTTATACCTCCTCTACAGTCTGTTTCTCAAGTTCCACGCCAAGAACCCCGTGAACTTTGCCAACTGGATGGCAGCGAATGTTCCCATGTCCATATTTCTCATCATTTTCCTATGGTTCAGGATGCAGCTATTCGCAGGTGGTCTAAGGTAAATCCCAGAGTTTGTCCTCTGTTCATTCAGTCGCTAAGGGCAGGCGACGCACCGCACAGTGCCTGAATACACCACGCGCAAAATGTCTAAAGGATTAAAAAAAAATAAAAACATTTTACACTCTAAAACTGTATTTTCATATGTATTGGGAACTGAAACAAACGTCAAAAAATCCTTCAAGTACTGAAACAGAAAAAATATTTTTGTGTGTACGGAGACGCCATTTTCGTATTCATGGAAACACTTTTTCTGTTTACTTCTTGATGGATTTCTTTTTTTTTTTTTTTTTTGTTGCCGTTTCTGTTTCCGTACACATGAGTTTGAGTTTGGGTTTTACGGCGCGTCGGCACAATAACGGCCACTTTGCGCCCTTCACGGTCTTTTTTGGGTACGGTACACTTTCTTTATTTATATTTCGTATTCAGAGCTATCAAGATTAATATAGAATTAAATCTATCCATATTATTTTAACACATCGGTAAAAATTCTTTTAAAAAGTTGTTTTGTATAGATCTGGAACAGTTTCAATAATGGGGGCTAAATTCTGAAAACTAAGGGTTATTCAACGTTTTTAAAATACCGTAACTATGAAGTCTGATAAAAAAAAAAGTTCACCTGACGAATTGTGGTAAAAATCGAGTTACGACGGTTTACCACTCATTCTTTGATATTATAACATAATGTAAATTCAGTAACACATTTGAGAGAACTTTTGGAAATATGGTGAACATGGTTTGTGACGAAGGAGAACGGGGGATCACCAGCTTGTCCACGGAATGAGTACATGTCATACAAGGAGAATTTTCTTGTCCACCTGATTTTAGATTAATGTAAAATGAGCGAATGGTGACAATCTTTGAGATGTTCAGTTTTACTTCTCCAAAGTTTTCGTCTTACAGTGATTTAGAATAAATTTGCATGGCAAAGTCGCACATTTATCCAGTACTTCAGTTTAATTTAAATGTATCAAATGCCAAATTAAAGAAAGAAGCACAGAATCCTCATGGCAAAGATATTAGAATCAACAAGATAAGACAGCTGGCGCTTTTGGTGTGCACAGATTTTGCACCGCCACCTAGCGGCGAATTCGCGGAAGTAATGAACAATGTAGTATTTTGCAAAGCCAAATAGAGAAAATATTGAAGTTTGTGCACTGTTCAGCTATCGCTGCAGGCCTCGATTGACGTCACTTATTTTGTAATGTTAACTTCAATAGCTGTGGGGAAACTGCAAATCTGCATCATTAATTTATCATTATATCAAACATTCTTTTCATGCTGTGCGGCATGGGCCCCGTCCCAGATCAGCGCGCAAACTGTGTGCTCGGTTGTTGTTTTTTTTAGAAGTGCGAAGATGGGAGTATTATTATTATTATTATTATTATTGTTATTATTTTATATAGCGCATATCCATTTTTAAAATGCTCTATGCGCTTTACAGAAGAAACCTGTCAACCACAGAGCAGAATGGAGCGCCGGCGGAGCACTCAACACACTACACTGCTTCTTTCTCTCTCCCTGTCTCGCTCACTCTCTCTCTCTCTATCTCTCTCTATCTCAGAGCGAATTGTGACGCAGCCAGTTAGGCGCAGTCACAACTCACAACTGTTCACAACTCACAACTCACAATACAAATAATATTTGAATATTTATTAATAATAATATATATTCTATAATGAATAATAAATTTTGTTGTTGCTGGTGGGGGATGATATGGATAGATTTTAATCTATTAATTTCAATTTTGCCCGGGCAGAGGCATGTACGGCCTGCCCTTTACGATTTCCAACTGCCAAGGTGTCTTTAACGTGCGCAACGTGCACACGGGCCCTCCAATTTTTTTCGTCCTTATCGGAGAAGACTAGGTACTCGATCCTACCCTCCCCCCCACCCCCCCCCCAAATAGGATCAGGGACTTGAAAATATGAGAAAAATCCCACTTTCCAACATGCCTGCACTGCCTGGGTTTAGAACCCGGGACCCTTGGCATGAGAGGCGAGCACCTTGCCTCTAGACCACCTCTAGATCTGTCTCATTTTATCGTGTCTAGTATCTTTGCTCATAGATATTCATATTTAAATATATATATATATACATATATATATATATATGAAAGAGAAAAAAAAGGAAAGAATGTTTCATCTCACGGGAAACTGCTGATAGTTTTCTTTTTTACTGTTTAATTATCATTTTTAAAATTTGTTCTCCATTAGAGTTTTAAACTAGTTGTTTTCTTCACAGTGCACTGAAGTGTTGGAAAAAGGATAAAACATCATATGAAAAGGTCCGACTGGTTTTGAGACGAGAGTACGACAAATTAGGACCAGTGACGTAGGTGACTCAATATGATTACTCTTTGTCTCGCGACCAGTCAAAATGAGACGTTTGTCGCTTTTTACTGTAACTGAGCTTTTGGTGTCACAGGAAAGCTTATTTATTGTACTTTCATGTGATGAAAAAATTTTTGAGCTAGCTTAATTGTAGCCCGAGATATAGCAGTTTAAAGAGACGGGGGGTGGCCTCCATGCAATGGCGGAAATTCCGAGAAAATCGCGATTAAAAATCGGTCATGTTCAGACCGGGTTTTTCCTTAGCAACCATGCATAAAAGTGTGAAAGTTGAAGTTGAACTGCTAAAGTAATATATTTACTAACTGATTTTCAGCATTGGCAGTAGAAATCACCATTCACACCTTAAAAAGCAAAGCAGAATTGAGAGTATCCCTTCCCCCTGTCCATCCATTTTCTAATGGTAAAATTGAGGAAAAAAATAGAGGATGCAGACCACCTTGGTAGTAGTAAACTATAGTAGTTAGCAAAGCATGATAAAACAATGATCCAATATAGAGTAGATTTAAAGGGATTTAAATGCTAAAAGGGATAGCAGTTTTGTCAACGCGCAGTGCAAGTAACGCAGGAAGAGGACGAAAGGTGGAAGATTAGTGCAACGGAAAAGGGAAGGGGGAACAATGAAACACTAAAAGATGCAGATGTAGGAAACAAAGTACTACTTGCAGAACTTAAAAAAGTTATAAAAGTAGATCCAACTTACCCCTCAGTGAAAAACACCTCAGGAAGTACACAGCAGTAATTACAAACTCCAAAATCCAAGAATTCACATTCTCACCACCAGCGTGAGTTAAAGATCATTGAAATAACACAGTAGTTTCACCAACAGTGCAAGTTAATGATTATTAAAATTATTGTCCTCATTCCCAATGACTGATGAAGTGAACAGTTTGGCTATCGTCTCCTCGCGTGAGGCCATGATCAAATTCGATAAAATAAGTAAGTGCGTATACAATAAGTCGTGTCGCAATGAATGAAATGACTGAATGTGGGTGAAAACAAACCCGAAACAGTGGAGCGGAAGTGGTCAAAAGGAAAAAGATTGGAACTCTTTTTGGTCATGTGACACGATCCAGCCAATCAAAGATCGCGTTGCTAGGGCAAAGACCCAAGGTCCTTGCTTTTTGTTTACGCTATAAAGTCGTTTTCCATTGGCTGGATTTGAACTTGGCTCCTTAACAAAGCCAATGAGATGAAAGTACAGTAAATAAGCTTTCCAACGATACCCGTTGTGTTAGGGTAGCGGATATATGAATAACGAATACAGCTGATTGAAATGAGTCAAAATGACGGCAAAAATAAACAGTTTGGCAACACTAGGAGTCATACTTACCTCAGGAAAACCTTAATTTAACCAATTTATAGTCATAATTCGCCAACAAGATTAACATTTTCTTGTTCAGGAATGATTGTACTTTTCGTTTCGAGAATAAAAAAAAATTCGATATCTGACTACTCCATTATGTTTATCTCCCGATTCCTCCGTTCCAGACCAGCGACTTACGTCTCATAATCACTGGTCGCAAGACTTATGTCCCGCACGGGAAAGAAAATGAACAAAAACAATCACATCGGTGGCCATCTTCAATGTAGCAACCATCTTGAATTTTGGATTATCTTCAAAACATTTTGTATTGAAGCCACATTCTTTCCAATATCATGAATGCTCGTTTGAGGTGTAAATAACATTTGCATCAGTCAAATAGGTGCAATGTCTGTTACGTGTAGCATATTTCCAATATGAAATTGAATTTTGGGCGTCATTTTGAAAATGTTTCGTGGTCAACTCCCTTTTCCTTAACATATAATTTAATCTGATTGAAATAACGTACAAAATGTAATGTCTATTGTACGGAATATATTGGTGTGTTGTACAGCTGAAGATGGTTGAATATGTGATTGTGTAAATGGATGTATTCATTGCATGTAAAATCATATAGTCAATAACGTTCTTGAAGTATGGGCAACATTTATGCCACGTTTCATGCTTCTACCATTTTATTAATTTTTTTGAACGATTGCTCCCCCAATGTAGAATTATCAAGCCAACTAAAGTACGTTTTTATCCGAACGAGCTTTAGCAAATTCAGCAGCAACACTCCCCCAAACACAGGTCATCGGCTAAGAGATTTCTCGTCCTATCTAACACTGCCATGGATGCTGTAATCTCTGGACTGTACCTGATATGACTCTGAACCTCACAAAAAATCCCTAGGATGTGTTGGAGCTGTCCTGTGCTTGGGGGTCTGTTGCTGGCGCGCTCCTGAATTTGTTAAAGCTCGTGTGGAAAAAAAAAATCACGCCCCCGGGATTAACCGGTGTTCCCACCCTTCTCTCTCTCTCTCTCTCTCTCTCTCTCTCTCTCTCTCTCTCTCTCTCTCTCCCTCCCTCCCTGTCTCTCTCTCTCTCTCTTCCCTCCCTCCCTCTCTCTCTCTCTCTCTCTCTCTCTCTCTCTCTCTCTCTCTCTCTCTCTCTCTCTCTCTCTCTCTCTCTCTCTCTCTCTCTCTCTTTGATGTAGACAAGTTCAAATAATATCCTACAGTTTTGCGTCTGAACTCATATGCAGCAAGATACTATGCACCAACTGAACATAATCATGTCAGATACAGCCTCTCGGTGCGGTAGGCTTATCAAAGGCCCCTTAAATGAATATAAAAAGAGATCATTGTATTTTATATTTTTACATCTATTCTAAAACTTTGCCCGAAACCTGAATATGCACAACTCGTCAATACAAAAGCGACTGGGTTAGATTAATTGACACTTGAGAAGATAAAGCTAACAATTTTTAAGAATTTTACTCAGGCTGTAGCTTTGAGCAAAAAAAAAAAATAAAAGCCAAAATTGCACAAGAAGGAATTACGCCCGCCATTTTTTTAAAAATATAACTAGTGTAAGGACCCGTTCAAAGAACGGCACACAGATTATGTAGATCAAGGTAGAAAAGAACACGCACAATTGGCTCACAAATTATGTAGATCTAGATAGAAAACAACTCACAACTGGCACAGTAACACTCGCATGGCCCGTGCATAAGGCAGACGGCACAGAAACTCACGCCTTCAAACTTTGAAACGCAAGCGGAAGTTTAAAGTCGAAACAAAACAAAGGCAGGAGGGAGGCCATCATTGTAGAGGAGAAAGCATTATTGGATATTTTAAGGCCTATTTTCATTTATTACCAAATTAGGATACTTCGCTTTCATGTCAAAGGAATAGACATACAGTAGTAGCAAAAAGAATTATCTTTCACATGTAATTTTTTCAGGTCTGGGCATTTCTTCTTCGCAGCAGTGAGTTTTTTTTTTTCCTTGCTGTTTTTTTTTATATAGATAAGGTATCAAACAAGCAACATTGTTGTGAACTCGTTGTAGCTTTTTAGGTCATCAACTGAAATGCCTGCCAGTAGTGGGTTACAGTAATCCAGCCTGGAAATAATGAAAGTTCAAACCAGACATGACAAGAGATGCACTCGTGAAAACGTGAAAATGGTACCCAACTGCTACTTAATGTATCTAACCTTTGAGACTTTATACAAATGAATTTGCTGTTCTCGTAATTGGACAGAACAAATGATTGTTGATTAAAATTCTGCTAATCAGGCCCACATTATAAAGATTTATAGACTTTCATCATGCTTGAGATACCGACCTTGTCCAGCCCATGCAGAGCGGAAAATTACTGTTCACTGAGGCCACACACTTTAAAAACCTCACTTAAATTCAAAATTAATAGTTTCAGCGCAGCTGGAATGGCAAGATGACATTTTAAGCTGTGTTTTCATGTCTACGGAAACGGAAACGCCAAAAATCTATCAAGTAGTGAGAAAGAAGAGTTTTTCCATGTGTACGGAGATGGCATTTTCGTACACGTGAAAACAGTCTTTCTATTCCACTAATTGAAGTTGTTTTTTTTTACTTTTAGTTGCCGTTTCCGTTTCCGTATATATGAAAATCAGCTTTAAAGTGTCACTTACACACACATTTCTCTTTTACTTTGCGTTTCATTGTATCTTTTGGGTATTATTTCTTACGCGAGGCTTTGCCACGTACAAGTTTTTCTTTTTGCCAAATTTTGACTTTGCATATATAGCCTTTGCTGCGACCCCACAGGTTTTCTATGGTTTTTATAATACACGCAGTACTCGTACTTAATGGTAACTTTCATTAATTTAGTGATACATTTCTTTTTTCCAGATTTGCAGAAATGCTGGTAGCTATCAATTTTCTGTGCATGGCAGTTCTTTGGGTGACCAGAAAACCGGGATTTATACCCGGATGGGGAATTCTTTTCAAATCAGGGTTGGTCGTTTCTAAAATTTTCAATAGCTTCTTTTTTCTTTTTTTTTTTCATCTTTTAATATTTTCATTATACTTTAGAGCCAATTGTCTATAATTGCAATCAGTGGCGTAGCTTCGGTAGGGCACTGGTGTGGTGCTGTGTGTTGTAGGCGTCTTTTGAAAGGTATTCTCTGTTAAAGTCGGACAAGCCAACATAAGATGATGAAAACATAGTTATATCAGATGGAAACAAGGCGCAGTTATAATTTTCATGTCGTGCAATAATTTGTGAATTAAAAGATTATCGAGCTTGAATTGTATTTTTGAGATGATATTATAGCAAGCTTACCTAATGGATTGGTGTCTGAGTTTGGACAGGGACGCAATTTCAGTACTTGTCATAGACACTATTTTCCGTAGATACGCCCCTGAATGTAGTGTCCTGCTTTTCTCGAGTTAGAACAGCTTTCACATGAAATGCATCCATGATCTTTTAGAAACCAATGGTATCTCTATCCATTTATTCTTTTAACTTTCACTCCAGAAATGCTCATAAATATATGGCACTTTAAGTATGATTGTGAGAAAAGTCACGGTGTTTGTATTTACCACATCCATAGATGCAGCGCCGGATCTTTAGCATTAGAGTAGGTAGGCTGAAGCCTAGGGCCACAAAATCTAAGGGGCCTTGCCGTCTCAAGCCAACCTGCATACCATTTTGAGATACACAGTCTTTTCTTACATGTGATGTTACAATGCACTGCAGTTTCTTAACAAGTCTTTTGTAATTGTCCTAGCTTATGTCCTTTCCAGAAAGAATTGGGGAGTGCGAAATTTCAAAGACCTACCATCATCATTGGCGTTATTCAAATTATTTAAAACACTTCCATCTTTCTTTAGGCGTAAGGGTAGGGGATTGGGAGGGGCCTCACAGCTAGAACAGCCTAGGGCCTCACTTCATCTAAATCCGGCCCTGCAGAAATGCTATAGTTGTGTGTGTGTATGTGTGAGAAGAAAGAGAGAGAGAGGGAGATCAGATACATCTTTAGTAAATAATATTGGATACGATTCGTTTTAGTGTAAGGTTTTATATCTGATTATCAATGACATAATTATTTGCATCACGACTCTAGGTATTCCGCTGAATGGGAAAATCTTTTTGAGATTTCTTTTTCTAGCTTAAAAGTATTTATAAAAATGAAGCATATTAAATTTTGTTTTTTTTTTATTCACTGACGTAAACATGAGAGAACTGCACTGAATTGGCTAGAGACTGTTCAAGAAGTAATAAACGAGATATAATTTTCTGTCTTACCCAGGTATGTGGGAGATGCTACACCAGCCATTTTCATCTCTGTTCTGTTGTTCATTCTTCCGGCACGCCCCCCTGCATGGATGCCGTGTTGTAAGACGAAAAAACTAGCCAATCGTGAGTAACATCAGAGAGTAGCGAAATCCCCTCTGTTGTGTATTGTATAGCTTTATGATCTAGATAGATACTCCATAGTTCCAAGTATTAATTTGAAATTTCCAGAGTCCTACGACTGTTTATTTTGTCCGACCCGTAAACTGACCAATCTTAAATCAGGATGGATACTTTTGAAGCTGTGTTTATCGTTCGAACTAACCTGGTTCTGATTCTGTAACAGGGAAAAGATGACAGGAAAAATGTCAAAGTTTGACATGGTAGTGCTGCTTTTTGTTTTTCATTGAGAGAAGACAAAAATTAAAATTGGAGAAAGCTTGATGAGAAATACAGACAGACAGACAAACAGACAGACTGACAGACAGACGGTCGGATGGACGAACGGACGGACAGACAGACAGATAATGTTGTTAGGGACTGAGCAAAATCTAATAAATATCTATAGAATTATGATTTAAACATTCAGTGTCTGTTTAAGACATTCTGCACATCTGTTCATACTCACTTGATTTCTTATCGCACGGTATGTCAGAGAGCATTCAGGTCTTTTAGATAAATCGTCGCTGTGATGCAACACTCCGGTAACTACCTTTTTTTTTTTTTTTGCGAAATTGACCTTTTTTTACTGATCTTATAGTATCGACTACGGCGCATTTTATGTCAAAATCGCAGAGCTGTAGCTTAATAAATAAGCGAGATATGGCATTGTAAAACATTCCTGTAATCGAATTTTGTACTGAAGCGTTAAGCAACAAGCCTGCATAGGCTAATACAGGATTGTAGCCCAAATGTTTCGGTGCAACATACCTGTATGTTGGCTTATACAGGGTTGTTGCGTAACGTTCATCAGATAATAAGAACCGGCTGATCAAAGAGACATATGCATGTATAGGAATGTGGCACAAATCTCTTAGCTTCCTTAGCTTTCGATCCTTTTTCAATCGAGTACCGGTAATCCTCTGCCTCTTCATATGATGACAGGGTCAATGATCCAAATTTCTTGCCCGTCAAAAAAAAAAAACACGCACAGGCAGAATATAGCCATTTGATCAAAGTCTGTCTGCCCCGATGGATAAGACCCGATCGACAAGGGCAAAGGAAAATAAGTTAAAGAAATACCAGGTGTGCATGGGGTTCTACCAACTTCCATCAAACATGGATCACTGGACAGAGAAGTCTTGGAATCACCAAATAAAAAAGCCACGGAAAAGGAAACGCAATGAAAGACAGAAAACTGTTAAAGAACAGCGGATAGGTCTATACAACATGGCGAGGGAAAGAAATACCGGCACGGGTTATTGGAAGTGGGTTTGGAGCCAGCTGCAGATGGAAATGTCACAGTAACTTAGCTGAAGAGGAACAAAAAAACAATTTTTGAAGATTTTTTGGCTTTTCAAAATATTGACATGCAAATGCAGTTCATAGTCAAATGTGTACAAAATCACCATCACAACAATCAAGCAAAGGCAACAAACAAATCACGAAGAGAGAATACATTCAATTATTCTCTTTTCAAGTCACATTTACAAGTAAAAACCTACAAGAAGTTCTTCCTTGCTATACGTGGAATCACTCAAGATGCTGTGTTTGGCGCAATTAAAAAGCTGACGGAAACAGGTATAGTGAAAGGTGATAACAGAGGCAAGCACGGTGAGCACAGAACGGTTGATGAAGACATTGTGACTGGTATTAAGGAGCATATCAAAAGTTTTCCAAGTGTACCATCACATTATTGTCGAAAGACAACGGACAGACAATACCTTGATCCAAGCTTGTCCATTACCACCAAGTACAAGCTATACAAAGAAAATTGTGAAGCCGATTGAGTTCCTTGTGCCAAAGAGTCAATGTATAAATACATCTTTTACAGAGGCTTTAAGATCTTTTTTCACCAACCCAAAAAAGATCGGTGTGATAAGTGTCAGTCATCTAAGTGCTCAAGAAATTACCAAACGTGAAGATCACCTTCTCCGAAAGGACACTGCAAGAAGCTGCGTAGATAACAAGCTGCAAGATAAGAAGAAAGCTGCCTTACAAGATCCCAAGACATCAGCAGCCTGCTTTGACCCATAACGGGTTCTTCAGTGCCCTCATGGCCAAACATCAAGTTTTTATCATAAGCGGAAACTCGGGCTGTATAACCTGACCATCTATGACTTAGCAAGGAGTGATGCTTTCTGTCACATCTGGCCAGACACTATCTGGGCGAGGAACAAACCAGATCGTTTCTTGCGTTCTAAGTTTCATCGAGGTGCAAACTCAGAAACGCATTGCAAACATTCATGTGATTTCCAACAACTGTAGGGTCAAAATAGAAACAGGTACATGGCAACCATGCTTTGGTATGCGCTCATGAAGTTTCAGTCTCTGCAGAAAATAGAACACTGTTTCCTCGACAGGGGTCATACTCAGAACGAAAATGATTCAGTGCACTCAGTCATTGCTAGAACTGACAAAAACATCCCCATCTGCACACCCGAGCAGTGATCAACTTTGATTCGTGGAACTCGTCGTGAAAGACATGACTGAAGGTGACTTTTACGATTTCAAGAAACGTTAAGCTGCCATCAGAAACTTCGACAAAGGTGACAACGGAGACAAGGTGCAATGGATGAAAATAAAAAGTCTCAATATTGCGAGACCAGACCAGAATGCGCTGATAATCAAGTATGGTTATAGTGAGGAACCAGTGAAGATTGACTTGTTGCGTGGCAAGAGGAAATCTGAACAAACCGAGGTTCAGTTGGAAAAATTGCAAGAGAAAATAGAAATAAGAGAGACTAGGAAAGCAGATTTGGTCTTTTTTCTTTGTGCAGGATGGGACTGGTTCCAACTATATATCACCATTTCTTTCAGCAGCTTCCCACAGTGGTAGCCCCGCAGGAAGAATCAACAGAGAATACATAACACATTCACCACTGGTATCCATTTTCAGCTGTCTGTTTATTCCATAGTTTATCAAACTGAAAATGTTCTTCACAGCAATTTTGCATCAGGTTCTTGCAAACTGTAGTGCGCTCCTTTTCGGTGTCCTTCTTTTGTTTAATTTCTTTGACTTAATTTTAGAAGATTTGAGAGAAGAAGTCACTATCTTTTAAAACATCTGCATCCATCAAAAACTGGGCAGTTAATCTTTTTCAGGTAATTCAGTCCGCTTGGTTAGTTTTCATTTTGTAAATGGACAAATATATTGCTCCTGTGCAAACATGATGAGAGATACGATTCTTTGGTTGTTTTACACAATTTAATAACTATTTTAAACCAGTGCAATGAGTGCATATTTCAGGAGAATAGTGAATAAAAAATTCAATTTCATTTGGTACAAGATTAGTGGCCACCTTCCACTGAGCCATTTGCTTTATAAAATTGTGTCGATATAATATGTAATTTCCTTTACACAGTTATCGCCGCAGTGAATATTCGGGATAGATTGTTCATGTCATACGATGGCAAACCACTATGCAGCCATTGCATTGATTAATTTACTTCACTCATTAACTTTCCTTTGATTTATTTTCTCCAGACTGAACTTTCAAAACGAGATGGGATGAAAGTTGTTGAGTACAATTTTTATTTCAAAAGTAATCATTATTGTGTCATTCCATGGGCAATAAAACGTGGTTTTACTCTCTTTGAAGCCTTATTTTTGCTCAGTGTCATAGTCCTGTGTGTTTCAGTTTGCATCACCTCTTCGCGTTCGTGTTTTAACAAAACATAAGGGCAACAATCCTGTATAATGGATCATACCGGAACGTTGCACTGAGAAATTTCAAGACACAACCCTGTAAGTTGCATTTAGGCCATTTTCGCCTACACTATTACCTGTATGTTGAAGATATGTTCATCGCGCAGTAACACAAGTATTAACATACTTCCATACCAAATATTGGCACGTTCTGACCAAAAATGTGTAAATGATGAAGTTTTTTGCTTCTCCTGTAAAATTTTGAAAAAGTGAGTTACCGGAGTGTTGAATCACAGCGACGAAATATTAATAAATTAAGTCGCTGTAGACGGGTATCGATCTGTGTCCAGTCTACGTCACAGCGATACTTCAGAAGGAATCCTTTTACTTTGGATATTAGCGGAAACTTGGAAAGACAATTTCCTAGCTTCATGTCTGTGACATTCATGACTTATCTTCGGCTTCACTGGTATCTGAAACTGATGAAAAGCGTAACTGGTGTTACATGTAAAAATCATTACATTTTCTTCTGTGGCAGCTGAAGCTCTCGATGTTCTTCCAAGTTATGAGCCTTTGTTGGACTGGGCCAGTGTGCACGAGAGGGTGGCGTGGGGTGTTCTATTGCTGATGGGAGGTGGTTTTGCCATGGCTAATGCCTGTGAGGTGAGTTTTAAGCCTTTAATTTCCACATACTGACACACCAAGCCAGCTCTGAATCTAGAATGTCCACGGGCTAAAAGGCATTGGTTCAGTTTGTATGGGAAGATGTTTGGTCACAACTGATGAAATGAATGATGATTAAAGAGTTACGAAAATTGGTCCGTTCATCACTGATCATGGATAACTATTGTTTTGTATTTTTCCTTCACAATATTGGTTAGACGTTGAGTTTGGGTTTAACAGTGCATCAGCATGACAATGTATGCTTTGTTTCTTTCAGTTTTTTGTGGGGTTTTTTTTTTTTTAGTGGGGGGGGGGGGGGGGGTTACATTACTGTTGCTTGATTCTCACAGCTCGATCAATTAAAATTTCATCAATAAAAAAATCTAGCAGGAAAAGGCGGGTGTAAATGGTTTCATAGTACTGTAACAGTTTAGAATAATTTGTAAGTATGCTAAAAAGTATAAGTATAGTAATGAGGATACGTGCCTTTGCAGTTGAAGATTTATTTCAAGTGTGTCTCAACCCGAGACTCAGTATACCGAGACGAACCAGGTCGCCAATTTCCTTTCTCCTCTCTCTCGGGCCCTGCCGATTGTGTTTCGCGCGTATGACGGTAGGTTACCAGGGTAAACACTGCGCAGTCAGTTAGTTATTGCGTCACATCAACTGATCCTCACATTTTTCAGACACACATCTGATCCGCAGGCTGACCATCACACAACTTTGCCAATTACATTTCTACCCTTTACAAATTGTGCTCCTGCTTTTTCGCTGACAAATAAAGTTCCCGATCCTCGGTTGGAAATGAAAAGTCCAGCATGAAGAAGTTTGTTTGTTTTTTTCTTGTTCCTAGTTGACACTCTTTGCTCCCTCACAGCTGTGAACTAGAATCAGTTTGCTTTTATTCATTAATTTTATTCTCGTGACTAGATGAGGTACCCGGCATTATCTGGGACATTCTGTCTCTCTTTTCTTTTGTTTAGAAATTTTTCCACATTCTACAGTTTTTACTACAGGTTTCATGCGCACCAGAGCACTGTGCACTCATTTCTGGTAGGGAAAACTGCGCGGGCGGAGCTGATCGTGTATTAATATCGTTTCTGAAGCGGCAAGGTTAATACAGCGAGCCAAAACAAAGATACAAGTTTTTATTTAAAAATAACTGAAACTTGAATCAACACAATCGGTCGATACCAAAGCGATTGGGCTGGATTAGTTGACACCTAAGAAAATTAATTTTATAATGTTTGAAACTGTCTCGCAGGCTGTAGCGTCTAGCATTAAAATGCGTTGTGGCACCTTGTCAAGCTGTTTCACAGTCCCGATGTATTCTAACTCTTTATCATAATACTGGAGCCGCAAACGTTTAACATGGAATTTCTCAGTTGTGCAAAAAGTGGAATTGGAACAGACCAGAACTGAGGTCGCTATTAAAAAAAAAAAAAAAAAGAACACCCAAACATTAAATTCACGTTAATGTTTGCACGCACGCACACACAAAAAAAAAGCCAAAATTAAACGAGTTTCTAAATCTGGGCGAATCTCAATAATAGGTCTTCTCCTTTCTCTTCTTCCGTTTCGTTGCAGGATTCTTGGCAATTAAAACCTGTGATTCGACACCTCCCTCCTGGGGCTGAAATATTTTTTTTTTTTAAACAGTTTCTAGAAAAGTAAACGCTCTTACTTAGTTAAATTTCAAGGGGGATGTTGTTATGAGCACGTACATACCCCAAGCATTTTGCGCTAGGGGCACGTTCGTAAGCCTACCTATCCCTGACCCCGTCCTTATCCTCGGCCCTAAATCTTATCGAATCCCTAACCCTGCCCCCCAACCCTTTCAACCAAAAAAAAAAAAAAAAGGAGGAAAACAAAAAGAAAAGCTGAAAGAATAATTAAGGTTGTTGTTAGTATTTCGGGGGGAGCTCTCTAGCTCTGGAGTCACAAAAGGCTTTAAGGCCCTTTTTTTTTTATGACAGCAGTATTTTGATCAGTAGTCTAGGGTACGTTTTCAATTGCACAGTTAATTGTTATCGACATCGCTCCTTGTACACTCACCAGAGTTGGAGTACAGTGGGGAAATCAGAGTGAACACGCAATACAAAGGTGAAGCATGCCACATCAGTGCACAACATACAGTTCCCGGTGAACTGTGAAGAGATAACAATAGCTATGGCGCACAACGATATTAAATTAAAGGATGGTTTCTCATTGGTCAAGACCTACACCGGAAAAAATGTCCGTCTGGCCTTGTGACCTCGGTGAAGCCGATAAACGGTACTCGAATCCGCCAACGGTTAAGAAAATGGCCACCTGCGGCAACTGTTTGCTCCAGTTGTAACTGGGCTGCAATGACACTAAGGCAGATTTCCCAAATGGCATCAAAGAAGTATACAAATACAAATAAACAGATTTTTTGTTTACCACTGTTTATGTTTCATTCATGCAGGTTTCTGGCTTGTCTGCTATGGTGTCTGACCAGCTAGCGAGAATGGCGTCTCTTCCAGCCTGGGCAATAGTCATGATACTGACCATGCTGGTAACAGTTGCTACAGAGGTGACCAGCAATACAGCAACCACAACTCTTTTTGTACCTATTGTGGGAGACCTGGTAGGTTAATGACCTTGGTTTTCTTTCACAGTGTCTGAAACAACTGGGATGTTATACTCCCCCACTGCCTATACTAAAAAGGGGTGAAACGGGCCAAGGCTGGTGTAGACACTAGGCACTGCCCACACTGCGACGCAGCGGGATGTAGCGGGCGGTGCCTGTTGTGTTAGTGTGAAGCAAAATTTATGGGTGGCGAGCCGCCGGTCTGGCGCCAACCCCCAGCCTTGGTCCGTTTTCACCCTCATGCTTAGTAACTGTGGCGTTATTATGAACAGCGGTTCAATGGTTCAGCGGTGTGAGATATGGGGTTTGCCAGGGAATGCCAATGCAAGGACAGGCAGACATGAGGCAACGTTTTTGGCAGTGAATGAAGATGATCTAATGTGTATTTAACCCCACTATAGTTACAGTCTATATCACAGCATACGCCTTCAGGAACATTATAAAAGTTCTTAGGTGCTAATTCCAAGGGCAGAGATCTTCTGAAAACAAATACCTCAAAACACTATAAATTCACTTCAGGTAACATCACACTCTTGTAGCTAGAACTCTGTCATTGACTTTGTAACTCCAACATCTGGCAACTTTAGTTCTTGTTTGTTCCAGCTCCACTCTTTGCAGCAGAGAGAGATTCTACGTTCGATGTCTGTGGTGTTAGCATTATGACAAGGACTCAGAATAAATCGAACTGTGGAACGGCTTGATATACCGCAATGTATTGAAAACAAAACTCAAAATGTACATTTGTTATACCCTTTCTACATATTAAAATATCTGCGGGTTTTTTTTTCGGAAAAATGGAGATAGAACAAACAAGACCTAAGATGGCGATATGTCGACAATTATTATTGAACTGTTTTTGTTGTTCAATTTTTAACCACTTCCATTTCAGGCTCTGAGATTGGGCGTGAATCCCCTGTATTTTATGATTCCGTGCACAACTGCCGCAGGTTTGGCCTTCCTCTTGCCCGTGGCGACTCCTCCCAATGCCATTGTCTTTGCATCAGGTTTTCTCAGAGTCAAAGATATGGTGAGTAGCTTTGTTTTTTGGTCTGCACAGTTTCAAGAGTAATAGTTTTCTGACCAAAAGGTCACTTCTCGAAAGCTTCATCTGTTCATAGTGCTCGGTACGTCCCAGCCAGCAACCATATCTCAACCCAGCAACGTAGATCTGCTGGTTATAACATCATGCCACTATCTGTGTGATCTAGGAAATCCATCCGTATGGTAAACCTGCCAGCCCTATAGAAAGCCTACACAAATCTATGTCGGACTGGTCTAGAGATGCTGGCTGTCGTGGAGGTTCTGTGTTCATTGGTTTGGAGGCCCGTCTTCACTAGCTATACGTACATACTAGCCTATTTAGCTCTTGTCTTGTTTTACAGGTCATTATAATTTTTTTTTAAAACATAATAATTTATTTTTTTCTCTGATTTTATAAATTTTTATTCACTTCCCATTTATTAAACGTAATTCAGTTTCTTATGATTTCCCTCAAAATTTGATGAATCATAAACACGATTTAAGGCCATGTATTGTTTCAGATAATAATTATGTCAACATTTCTACACAAGTAACTACTAAGCTTGTTAGTATTTCATTTAACAAATCACTTAACACAATCATACCCCACAACATATTGTATGCCTAATATCATCATTACATGTCTGTCATAAGCTCGTATTTTACATATCACGTAAGACTAAGAGCCAAAATTAAATCGCAAATGTTAGATGATTTAAAGTGCAGTCATGATGTGAATATGATCTATATAATAAAAGAATTCGTCCGATTTTTAGAAAGACCTAAAGCTGCTCATACAGTTCGGATTTGCCTGAAATTTTACAGGTGTCTTCCCTTTGACTTACGAAAGGTTCTTGTTCAGATTTAGAGACTTGAATTGACATTTGAGCTCGTTTTGTGTCCGCCGATCCTTTCTTTTCCATGAACACATAAGGTTATCACTTCCTCTGATGTGTTCGCTATTTAACACACTGACCCGTCTGACGAAGTGTGCACGGCATAAAGGCGCATCAGTAGTGCAAAATGATGCTTACTAAGGTAAACAATTCTACAAACAACAACAACAACAACAACCGGTTACGTCGGCTACTTCAGCTAGTGTCACAAACAATAACAGCAAGACAAACCTATGGTATTTTAAGGTCATTGTGACCTCACTACAGGGATGTCAAATTTGCAAGAAAATGACAGAGTTGTGCCAGAGAGTATGACAGTACAGAGAGATTTCACTATCGTCGCTTTGCACTGCGAGACACGGGAGTCCTCCTCGCGAAACCACTGTTAGCGTGGAGCGGAAAGTAGGTCGCTGCGGTAAACAATACCCGTCTGTGCATTTCCATGGGGCCTAGGAGCTAAAAAAAAAACGGCTCTAAATAGTTTCAATCAGCCCAAAAATGTGAACATTCCACAGTAAACAGATAAGCACTCTGTCTTTGGTGAAGATGGTCTCTTTCAATTCTTTTTACCGTAGGACCTAGTTTCGCGATCTGGCGGAAGTGAGATCTCTCTATAAAATAATACATTCTCTCTGGTTGTACTAGAATAATTCACCGATGTCACTTTTGTACCTACAGTTTTTGTCATTTGCAACAGAATTCTCAAATACAGTGTATTGTTCTTGTTTCAGATTTTAGCGGGCCTTCCCGTCAACATATTTGCCATTTTAATTCTCAATTTGGCCATCAATTCTTGGATTGCCGAGATCTACGACCTGCACACTTTGCCCGAAGAGTTCCTTATCGGGGTGATAAATCGCACAGCCAGTAATACAACAGTGGCGAACCTAGTAAATGTGGCAAACAGCACGCCACCTCCATAATAGCTGGCTGTGCCGTTCTGGGTTTGGTACGATACCGGCCTAAGTCATGACAGACACAAAACAGACTTGACTCAGTGTGTCACTAGCCTAATTATGTTGTTTTGATTCTCCTTGGCAACGAACATTTTATAACTCAATAATTCGGACGTATGCTGGACACTGCATTAGTCTTACATAGCCACACATGATACAATGACGAACATTTAGGTAACGCTTCGTTAGGTACCGTTGTCACCATGGGTTTTCTGGCCACTGTGAGTTAACCCTTTGAACCACGACAGTCTGGTTTACCTTCGATCACATTCCTGGTCTCCTGCGCTCAGGTTACAAGTGGTAGGGCACACAGCACCGGTGTACCTGTGTACCGGTGAAGAGGGATGATGTAGGCAGCGTGGTGCGACGTCGGTATTCCGGGAATTATGGTTCATAGGCTTAAAGTTACGGCATTTAGCTCTGTCCAGGTTGATGCCCTGAGAATGTTTTTGGGGGATGGGCGATGCTTCGGTGGTGACATTTCGTGACCTTTATTTTTGTTTATTGTATCTCCATTTTCTGGAAAAACTGGAGATCTTTTAGTATGTAGAAGAGGTAAAGGAAATGCACACTTTGGCATGTGTTTAAAAATACACATGGAAGCAAACAGCGACAGATCCAGAAAACCTTTTTTGCCCTCCGCAGTTCGCCTCAATAAGACACTATAGCCTAGATGTGTGCCATATTTCATTTTCAAGTAGGTTCTTTACTACGCCACTTCCTGTATGCCTGTTATTGAGTTGTGATATATGATTTTATGTAAAGATGCATAATGTGTGTACCATCTATGTTCTCTTAAGAGGTCTGTGAAAGAGAATTTCTGTCATGGGATAATAAAGTGATTATCGTATGTACATGCATTAACTGTCTTGTCTTGACATACTGTAGATATTGTAAGTAATAATATGATTGTATTCCAATGAACGGCATGCATAGTAATGGATTAATGTAAAGAGACTGGTACGCGCGCTGCTTGCATAACGATTATTGCTCCCATAATTGTAAGCACAAAAGTTCAATATTTCTTGAAACGAATGCAATTTTCACACATACAGGATTTATATTTCAGTTCTGTGCAAATAAACTGATCAGAAAGATAACTTTTTCAACTAAAAACTAGACCATAGACGAGCAATAACAAAACATGAAAACGAATGAAAGATTTTTAAAAAAAGAACTGCAGAAGAGTTAGTTTAAAAACAACAAGCACCAGAAACACTAATGAGAATACAATTAGATGTTCAGAATAGAAGCATTTTTATTCATATATTGCCTTAAACTCCAATCCAAAAGATAAATAATTATATATGACTTTTTGTGTGTTTGTATGTCTCCATGTCGGTTCTGTTTCAGGTCAGTAAAAAATGGCCATATCGTTCAGTCACTGTTCTGCCTTTTCTGTGCTCTTATTTTGTCTGTCAAAACATATTCTCCCGTGCCTCTGTCTATCTAGTTTGTTTGTTTGTTTGTTTGTTTTTATTTGTCTGTCTAGTTGTCAAAATGTTCGTCACATCAGAACAATTCATCAAATGCATTATGATGGCTAGTATTCTCTTATCAAAACATATACCGAGAATTCCCAGGTAACCACAACAAAAAAAAATAGAAATACGTGTATGCCGTTTTCGCACTAATTCCCTTTAAGACAACGCAGTTAGCGATAAACAAATGAAATTGAGGGTGAGTATAATCTATCGTGCTCGGCAAGGACAATTTTCGAAGTTTGAGACACCTTTTCTTCGCCGCGTTTTTACCTAGCATTCCTGGCTTTTTCCCGTCTATGCTTTTTTTCTGCGCATGACGTTCGTAACTGCGTGTTCATTAAACAAGTTGTCCCGTGCGCACACTTTGACTAACTGCTCCTGTCCACAGCATCCGCTCCGCTATTTTTACGGAAAAATGACCTATGAAAATCTCTCCTTGCCTCTACAGTGGAGCGGAGCGAATGCTGTGGACAAGAGCATTGAGAATTAATGAAGTGCGCAGACTGAGAGTAAATGTGACAACGTTTTATTGCATCCATAGAAAAGGGCAGGGGTCGAAAGATCTGAAGTGAATTCGTAATAATATTAATGATCATAATCCCAGGTAAAGCTGGGCACTCCAAATTGTAATAATAGAGAGTGTCATTGTCATTTGAGGTAACATGAACACAAATCCTAATGATTGTCTTTGAGAGACGCTGATCTTTCCTCTTCTGTTTAAGCATTAGTGAGAGTTGCCAATGTCCGTACTATCTTGTATGAGAATAAATTGAGGGTTGGCAACCAGAATGTTTTAGGACCAAAATAGTCAATTTGAGAAAAAGGAATTTGAAATTGGTAACCTTAATGAACATTGAAATAATTGCAAATAAATTCAGTAAGGTCACATGAATAGTTTTGTGGGTTGTGAAATAAAAGTCACACACCTTGTGTCTTGGATATCTACATGCATTTAAGATCAATTAATATAATTGAACACAACACATTCTGCTTGATAACCCTCGAAATATCTCAGGTATCTACAGCTCAAATCTGTGAGAAAAAAAAATCCGTTTACAAAGTGAAAAAAAAGTTATCACAGCGTAGGCTATTTCAGTATGGACCCCAAACCACAGTAAAGAACTGAATACTTTTTCGTAAATGTGTTTTTTGTCTGTGCGAGTTTCACAGTTTTATCCCACAACAGTGGTGGGATTGCTACAATGAACATGAGCATCTAGACCTTTGCTGTATCCATCTGGCAGTCTGGGGACAGTGGGAGCTCGGTACAGGTCAGTGTAGTAGTAGAAGTTCACCATTCTGTGACGGACAACATACATGGGTATGAGCTAACCGTTAAATCATACCTTACATGCCAAATCTGAAAGACTAGTTTAAAAAGTCATGTTACTTCTTCAATGCCCTGTTAAATAATTTGAAGTTCGCCCTGAAAATTTTGGAAAAAACTGAAACTTGGAACTCACTGGAAATTTTCACATGGCCACTTTAGTTCTTGTCTGTTCCAACTCCAGTTTTTGCACAATTCAGGAGTTCGACGTTAAACGTTTGCGGCTTTAGTATTGTAATAAGGAGTTAGAAGAAATCGGAGCCGTGGAACAGCTTGATTAGTGCCACAACGCATTTTAAGCAAGAATCGAACTGTGCATTTGTTGCACCTCTTCTACATATTAAAAATCTCCAATTTTTTCAGAAAATGGAGATAGAACAAACAGGTTGGAACGAACAAGAATTAAGGTCGCAAGGGGTCTTTTGGACCTGGCATTTATTTATTTCCTTTATTACTATTATTATTACTAGCCGACCCGTGCAAGATTAATCTTGCAGATTCTTTGTAGGAAGACCACCTTTTATCAAGATCTAGGCTACAGTAAAAGCAGCATTTGGATTCGATGCAATGACTAATAGAACTTACGTAGAAATACACAGATGTGATTACATTGATTTTCGACCACCAATGTTTAAAGAGAGGTCAAGGACGAAATTTCTGATCATGCTTTTTCATTCTGCTCTACGAAAATGGGTCTCTGTTTTTGTGACTCAAAATTTTTCATATAAATAATAGTAAAGACTGATTTTCTTTTTTTCAAAATGAATATGTCCACGTAACTCTTCGTCAAAAATTGATCCAGTACACCAAGGTTTCATAATTTTTGATGGTGTAGTCACGAAGTTTAGCTGCTTACAGGTTCAACCTCTAGCTCAGTTAAAGTAAGCAGTAAGATTATCATTATTATTCATATCGTTATTATTATTATTATTATTACTGTTTGCTTAATTCCAGCCAGCAACCGTACTTACTTCTTCCAAGTGTTGTTTCCAGTATCGTATTCATAATAAGTTGAAGTACCGTAAGTCCCATCGACAACCCGGATGAACAACTTGTGGGTATCAAAACTGGCACCGTCAAGTACCACATAATCGTTGTCGTGGGCGTTCAGTCCATGAAGAGCCTGGAAACAGAGAATAAAACTGTTTCCGCAGGCTTTATAAAGATCTGGTCTAAGCTCGTCTTACTTAGTCGCATACGGTGAAATCAATCTATTCGGTCTGGAGAGTGCACACTAATATACCTCATGTGGAACGTCCAAAGAATGCATTGTTTGTCCAAATATAATAGCATAAAACTGCTTCATCGCTAAATCAGCAAATTGCCAAACACCGCTAAATTGGTATTTTGTCCATGCTGCCAACTCATGTATGCATGCATCCATCCATCCATCCATCCATCCATCCATCCATCCATCCATCCATCCATCCATCCATCCATCCATCCATCCATCCATCCATCCATCCATCCATCCATTCATCCATCCATCTATCCATCCATTCATCCACAAATCCTTCCATCCATCCACCCATGGATCCATTCAGCCATCCATCCAAAGGGCTAACTGAATTATTATTATCAACGACACTTCTTCTCAAAACATACATGTAATGCAGAATCAAATGTCTTTATAGAACAGTAGTGCTAACATAATTATGTATTACCAAATCATGCCATATAGCATAAAAACAAAATAGTCCATATAAACTTACTGTCCAGGAAGAGCCATGATTACTAGTTTTACCACATGAAAATTTCGGACTTCCTCCACTACTGCGGTAACAACCGTAGGATTCGTGACTGCCTTCCACAAAACTGGAATAGAAGTACGACATTAAAAGTTCATCACAAATCACTAACAAACTTCTTTTGCACAACAACGCCCAAGCTGTGTTTCCATGTGTACGGAAAAGGAAACGTCAAAAATCCATCAAGTAGTAAAAAGAAATAGCGTTTCCATGTCTACGGATCGGCGATCCCGCACAAATGAAACTATTCTTTCTACTAGGTGACCCGCTGACTCGGGGAATGCACAAATGTGACTTCTGAAGTCGAGTTCCGATCACCATTGTCTATAGTGAGGCGCAGAAAGAAACTTCCTGTCATACTTTTTAATTCTACTCGACGGAAATGCGTCTTTTGTTTCCGGCTCAAAATGTCGGAACACTTTCTTCTGTTCAACTCAGAGTGCTTATTGAACACACTATACGCTCTTAGGCTCAACTCAGTTGTGGCTCTAAATCCACGAAAGTATTAAAAATATAGCGAACTTCCATATCTTTTAAAATATGCCCACGTACACCCAATTGTCTTTCTACGGGCAATGTAATATTTTGTCAAATTTAAGGCTCAGTGGTAAAAAAAGCCTCTCACAATTACATCGGAGGCCTTACTTCCTTTATAATATTATAATTTCAGTACTTGAAGCGTTTTTCAAGTTTCCGTTTCCGTACACATGAAAATCCAGCATCAACCAGTGAAACAATTAATCATTAGTTTATATCTAACTAAATCAGTGGCTCTTAGAATCCCATCCTACAGTCCTCTCCTGGCCAATGGCCATCCCAGGTGTCCTCAGTTCCTCCACCATTTTGAAATGTCATTTAATAATTTCTTCTTTCTTTTTTTTTCACCATTATACTGGGAATTGGTGGTTGAAGGGCCTATGAGGTACTTGAACCTGCAATAGCCACAGTTATGAAGATAATGCCATCCGAGTATCATATTAAGATGAGCATCGTAACTACTCTACACAAATGGCATAAGTCATTTTTGACACTTTTGAGATATTAAGAAAAAACGGTTTCTATTCCTGTTATCTGGTGACTTGTGCCATTATGATTCTATTGGATTCTTACGTTTTGATATTGGCGCATTTCTTTTCCTATAACAATATCGATAGCCCTCGTTCTCAGAAATACAATGACCTGTCAGTTGCCTTTTGGCATTAGGTGGACTCCATAGAAGTGTGCAGAGAGTTTCTCCCAAAATGGTAAATTTTCAACTTGTTCAAATATAGACATACCAAAAGAAAGGAAATTTTCTGCTGGTTTCAAAACCGTAATCAAATAGAGCAAACAGTCCATTCATTCTCAGGTTATACGTGATCAAACGAAACACATCCGGTAAGTATCTTTCACTGCCAATGTGTAATGAACACATTTTCTTCAGCTGACATAATGTGCCATTAACGTAGAGCAGTGACGGCATGCTTTTCAAACCTCCGTTTACTGAATAGTCCCAAACAGGATCCAGTTTGAAGCAGCAGTCTTTTGTGAATGCTAATTCGTGATGACCCTTATAATTGTGTTTACTGGTACTTCTCTCACTGAAACTCCTCCCTAGTTCCTCCCCTGGCTAAAATTTCCCCCCCCCCCACCCTTTTTAGATTTGAAATTCCTCCCCTGGGAACCCACGTGCCTCCCGTTTGAGACTCACTGATTTGAACCATTCACAAGTCCAGGCATCTTCTATACTCACCTACAGTGAGGTCCTAGGGGATTTGTCGGGTAATGGTTGCTTATGAACTGCGCAACAGCTCTGAAAGGATAGAGAAAGATATTCTATGCAATAAGATGAAATACTCTCTTACTTCGAGATCTGAGAAAATCATGCACACAACCTGCCCTTGATCAAAGGGCGGGGTCCATGGCGTATTGCATCAAAAGAATGTTTGATATAAGGATAAATTAATGGTGCAGATTTGTTACAGTGATACTGTGACTTAAAAAAACAACAACAGCGTTTTCCTTTTACTGTTATTGAAGTTATAATTACAAAATAAGTGACTTCATTCAAGGCCTAAGCCGATAGCTGAACAGTGAACGAAGTCCAATATTTTATTTTCCCTACACTGGCTTTGTAAAATGCGGCATTCTTCATGCCTTCCACTCATTCGTCGGTAGGTGGCGGTGAGAAATCCGTGCACGCTGAAAGCGCGAGCTGTCTCATCTTATTGTGTCTAGTATCTTTTAGAAGAGTGCAAGTAAACGAAGTTAATTATAAACTTTTTTGTTTGTTTGTTTGTTTGTTTGATTTCTGAATTTCTTGTGCATTTACTTCCTTAACCGATTTATTTTTTCTCCGGTGTGAAACAGAGAGCTTGTTCTCCATGGAAGAATCGAGAGCTACTATTCAAAATGACACGAAAAATATACAAAATTGCATAACCAGTGATAAGAAAGAACCATACAAATGAAGGTTTGATCATTAATAATGAGTACTCACACTGAATATGAACTCTTAAGCCCAGAGGAACAATTTTTTTTGTTCTTTGTATTAGTGAATTGAATGTGATTTGAGGGACGACTTTGTAAAGTATATAAAGCTTGCATTTGACGGGATGTAGCGCTATATAAATGTCATTTATTTTTATGCCACTGAGAGGATCATGCAATTCACAGCTGCTGAAAGTCAAATATTTGTAACAATATCTTTTCAGAACCGCCCCTTGCTAACTCAGCCAGATTAGGAAATTTCCCATTTCTGGAACTAAGTCTAGGCGCACAACTGCGACTTTGTTGTACTGCGTCGCATTTATGTATATATAAAAGTTGGCGACTTAATCGATGGAGCACACATACGAGACATGAGCTCATAATGGAGGCGGACACGAAACCCAGCTCGCTCACCTGAATTTAGGAACATCCTCTAACTTTTGTCCTGTGTATTCAAGCATCCCCCAACTACCGTATCTGCTTGGCGTGCCCGTATAAGAGAAATAGTTAAAAAGTCCTCCTGTTAGTAGAAAATAAATAGAACAATTGAAGATTTCAAATTCACCGAGTGTCTGTGTGTGAGGTTTCCATCATAAGTAAGCTAGTGCAGTGGCTACAAAAAGAACCATTACTACACTACATAACATTACATAAAGTGCTACTGCGATAGTACTGCCACGCGCATTATTACTACAGCTACAGCTACCAACACATTACTACAGTCACCACTACTGCCAGCGTTATCATTACAAACAAAAGCCATGAAAACCAAAATCAGTGAAAAATTCGGCCGCTCTTACTAATATCACCACTAACAAACCTCAGCCTTGCCATAAAATAATAAACAAACAACACCACGAGTATTTTAACGTTACTGAATGTTTCTGTTCATCTAAGGGGAGGAGCATACTGAGCCTGGGACGGCATAGCCAGTTGCTGCCAGCAAAATGCGCACCCAAGAAAGCTGACTGAGTCTGACCATGCTTAGTATACTAGGGTCTTCCCGGATTTACTAAGAAAATACAGGAAAGTCTGGTGTGCACTTCTTGTCTGCCAGCAGCTGACTGTGCTGTTCCGGGCTAGTATGGTATCATAGTGATACCCCTACAGAAACACTGTTTAGCCTAGAAATAAGTAGATAGTACATCACCACAGACAAGCTATATTTATTTCGGGCAATATTAGGCATTTAAGTATTGCACTGCCAGGCACTTAATCGACTTCCTGGAATTTAAACATTTACCAACCAAAATGTAATCACTTTTTTGTATCCCCTGTTGGAAATTTCAACATCGGAGTTCAGGGGACGGAAACACGCTGCCACAATAACAAGAATCAGCAGATCTGGACACGTCGTGCACAAAAATTGTTCGAGGAGAAAAAGAAAAACCCAATGACCGAAACCAACCAGGGAATGTGTTGTGTGATTCCTGTGTAACAATGCTCATCCAGGCATCCAGGACATCCTTGACAGGTCTTTCTATGGCAGAATTTCTGTTGAATTCTGAATCAGGAAAAATAACAAACAAGAACATTATTATAGACGAGCAAATTACTTTTTTGTTTAAGTGACAAACAACATCAGATAATATTGAAACAAGTACTTTGTCTAGAAATAAACAAGAATCATATTATAAAGGAAAAAAGGCCTCCAGTGTAATCATGGAAAGCTTTTTTAACCGCTGAGCCTTAAATTCTACAAAATACCATAATTAGCTTTAGCTTCAGTTGTTACGGCCCCGATGATTGACTCCATGACCTGGATAGGTGCCAAAATTACTATTCCATGGCCAGTCGCCTTGAAAATTAGAAAATTACGCTGTATGGACTAAAGTAAAAGTATCAACAGATGAGCAAACCTATAGCCTTGTCCGTGACTGCCTGGTCGTGGGCTCCAGTAACGATAGCACCATTCTCCATAACACTTGGACCTCCTTCATACATCACCAGTTTCAAACCATGGGTCTGGAATAAAATCCATGCAAATTACAACATAAATGGACACTATTGATCCACTGGTTATTTACTGGTTTGTATCAATTAGACCAGTCTACAATTTGTCGACGACCACTTTAAAAGTGATTAAATTGCACGCAATGATCCATGTGAAATGCAACAGGTTCATCGGCGAATTTGCCTTTTATACAATAATATTATTACGACTTCTTCACATGGTTTCTTGCTCTTCACTGAACCTAAAGATGCACATACATTGTGCACATCCAAACACACATCATTCCCATCATCACTTTTTAATTTTCCACATCACTGCACAGTTCTTATTAAAATGTCACATTTAGATCTAAACATTTTAATTCTGAGCGGAGGTGCCTTCAGTCGTGAGGACGCCTGCAGTTGCCTGGCAGGCACAGCATTCAGCGCGAACCACCTGCTGGGTAGCCGGGCGCGTGATTTTTTTTCCATACGAGATTTAGCAAATTCAGGACTGGGGCAGCAACACACCCCCAAGCACAGGACAGCTCCAACACATCCCAGGGATATTCGGTGACGTTCAGAGTCATATCAGCCGGGCAGGCTACCTGCTGACGAAGCGAGGAGCCTGCCTCGGTTTTGCAATATGGCTGCCCTCATAGGATTAAAAACGGCACCCTTAATTTCACTATTAACATTCGATAAAATCTTTATAGAGCACCAGTCGTCTCCAGAATACCAAGTTTCACAATGCTACCATTTTTATTATTATTATTATTATTTTTACATTTCTCTGGTTGTGCGAATCAAAGAAACTAGTAACAGCTACTAACACTGGATAAGGCCGCAACGGTACCAAAATCATAGAGAGAAGCATGTACCGGGCCAAAATTCAAAACCGATCTAAAAACTCACCTTTTTAAAAAGCACTTTCAGTGGTGAAGTCTCATTCCCTACCCATTTATTTTCTCAATTCATTTTATATTTGCTGTTTTATTGTTTAACTTCTGCCTTATGGTATGTTATGTGTGGGTGAACTATGTATGTGTGTCTAGCAAGAGAGTGTATGCAATAGATTGTATTATAGATAGAGATAGATGGAGAGCGAGAGAGAGCGAAGGAGAGAGAGAGGGTGAGTTGTAGATGGAGAGAACAAGACTTTTTGTAAAGCGCCCAGAGCAAATTGTTTGGATTGGGCGCTATATAAATGATCTTTGTTGTTATTATTGTTATTATTTCCCTGTTATGTATTTGATTTTTTATATGGCTTAAACAGACAATATTTAAGGTCTTAAAAATCATATTTACATAGGTCTGCCAATGTAGTTCTGTGTCGGCATTTTGTTCAAAGCGACATTTGCATCGTCTATGCAAAATTTGGTGCTTCCCTAATTAATTTGCACAATTAATCCATATTTTCAGTCAGTCAGACGAGTCAGGCGATAGACACAGCGTACAGTGTTTACGTCTTTGTTTTAAGAGGATCGCTGCTCTGGGCATTTGCACCTCGTGCCCAAAATAAAGACCTAAACACTTACCGCAGTGCCCTGCTGCTGACAGTGGAGGGCTCGACAGGCTTAAATGTGCCACATGGCGCACGGCAGCAGCGAGATCTCTCGGTAGGCTGCCTGCGCAACAGTTAACTGAACACGCCTTGGTAAAAATGTAAACTTAACTAAAAGACGAACCAAGTTTGGACTGACCTTTGCAACGTTCATGTAGTGAGTGAAGTCATCACGCATGTTATGTAGATCATTGTCACAGTACTTCTGAATGTCAGTCATCGACATACTTTTCATTGCATTGGCCTTGAACCCATGGGGGACAGAAAGATACATGGAAATTAATGAAAAACGAGCAACTAAATAGATAAACATACTGATGTTTTCGGGGCTGGTTTTTGTCTCCATTACACGCCTGTGTTATTCTCTACATTATTATACTGAGTAAACTGGCGTTGTTTATTAACGTGAGCTGAGTAGGAACCGCTCTACGAGTTTAGCCAAACGCTAAAAATATCACTCACTCACTCACCCACTCGCTCATTCACTCACATCAACATTCACTCATTCACTTACTCGCTCACTCACTCACTCACTCAGTGACCTAAATATGACCTTACATGCTGATCAGCCACTTTATCACAGTCAAAGTAGCCAGTGATAGCGATGGCCTTGAAACTAGACTTCCGGCTGCCAAGGTCATCCAATGCTTGTCTGGTGTAGTCACGGTAACCTGTTTGCCACGCCCATACAGGTACCACACGATCTGATGAGCTACCAAATACCTGATCAAAGAAACAAATAAGCATCCGCTTAACTATCTATCTGTCTGTCTGTCTGTCTGTCTGTCTGTCTGTCTGTCTGTCTGTCTGTCTGTCTGTCTGTCTATCTATTATCTACCTTTTTGTCTGTCTGTCTATCTATGCATTTGTCTGTCAGTCTATCTGTCTATCTATTTGTCTGTCTGTCTGTTTCTGTCTGTCTGTCTGTCTATGTGCAACTAAAGAACAGCTTTCATAAATGACCTTGTGGATTATCATTCAGGCTGAGAAGCGACCTGCGCCAGCATCTCAAGACAAGGGAAAAAGGAACTGATGAACACAGCGGATAGACGAGCGTCCCTGCAGAACAGAACGCTACAATCCGAACAAGTCTGAGACCACTCACAGAATGATGTGACCATGGCGATAGAGCCTGTCACTCCCGCATTGGTCTGTTCAGTCATAAGCGACGCTGCTCCAGCAGAGCAGATATTCAAATGAGTTGTGACGCAAAGTGCCACGGTTTTACCATGTTATATAGGCTGTTCCGGCCAGGGCGGAGGAGGTTTCATCTAACCCAACGGCCACATGCTAGGGCACAATGTGACCCTCAGTACTTGAGTCCTTCATATTGGCCCCCGGTAGCGGTGTGGTCATAGGCTTGTTTGCCTAAATCACAGACGAAGAATTGAGCAAACTTCCCGGACGCAGCTTCGAAGCTGGCGGCAGCAGGCCAGTGGTTGATTGATGGGGCAGATGGCAATATACCGTCACTCTGGCCTGGATATCGTGACACAGAGCATCCACCAGTATTGGTGTTCTTTGGTTTGGGTCTTTCACCCTAGTCAGTTGGGACTGCGAGGCTGTGGAGTAGCCTACAGGCAGCCGGTCAGGCAATATGACTGTCCCTCTGGCATCCTCCTGCACCTGGATACATTTCCAGTCGTCTCGACCCTGTCTTGCCACTTGGATAAGTTGTGTCCAGGCGAGAGAGTGAGTCTGATGTTTGCGCAGCTCTTTCTCACTAAAAACAAATTCTTTGCGCCAGTCTTAACACTCACCTCGTCTTCTTTCATCTTTGTCTCGTCTTCTTTCCTCTCAAAATTCCAACGGCGATGGGCGAGTGCGGTGGCAGCAGGTTTGGATAGACTGGAAGCTGTTAGCACAGACCTACACGTTGGTGGCTGTGGGCTATGGTCGCTTCATCGTCGATTGAAGTGGAGGCGTGGGGAGGCAGCACCCACCGTAGCTGAGCAGCCTTATTTAAGGATAGCACTGCTCACCTCAACTGAGGAAGGGGCTAGAAAAGGTGCCCTAGAGAAAGCCCACTTCACACCACCCTGACTGGTATACCGCGACCAGTGGGGATCCCTTTTTGCGGTCGAAACAAAAAGAAATTCAGCTTACTCAGGCTAGGAGCCTGGAATATACGCACACTACAGGACAACTCAAACAACCCGGAAAGACGCACTGCACTTATTGCCATTGAGCTCAGCAGGTACAACCTGGACATAGTGGCACTCAGTGAAACCAGACTCCCTGATAGTGGCCAACTCAAAGAGCTCAGTGGTGGATACACCATCTTCTGGAAAGGCAAGGGTGCAGTCGAACCGAGACAGCATGGTGTTGGGTTTGCAATTAAAAATGACCTTGTCAGAAACTTGCAGTCCATGCCAATTGAAATAAATGACAGGCTAATGACACTCAGGATCTCAGTTGGGAAAAGCCAGTCAGCCACCCTCATTAGCGCATATGCGCCCACCATGACAAACCCAGATGAAGCCAAAGACAAGTTCTATTCTGATCTAGAATCTGTCATATGCTCTGTCCGGGCAGCTGATAAGCTGATTCTCTTGGGGGACTTCAATGCTAGGGTTGGCTCCGAAATCTCAGCGTGGCCAAATGTTTTGGGCCCTCATGGAGTTGGTTCATGCAATAACAATGGGTTGCGCTTACTTACTTTGTGCGCTGAATTTGGCCTGTTCATTACCAACACAAATTTTAGTCTCCCCGTGAGAAACAGAACGTCATGGATGCATCCCCGCTCAAAGCATTGGCATCTCATAGACTATGTCATTGTGAGGAAGACTGACAGAAAGGATGTCCTTGTAACAAAGGCGATATGTGGTGCCGAGTGTGGAACTGACCACAGACTCATTGTTTGCAAGCTCAGACTAACATTGAGGCGCAATAGACGCCCTCAAGGGAAAGCGCCACCTAAACGCCTAAATGTTTCAAAACTCTGCTCAGCTGAGAAACAGAGCGAGCTCTCCTCAGAACTCTCCTCAAAATTGGATTGCGTGACTTTTGACCCTGAGAACATTGAACAGAGCTGGACTGACCTAAATACGACTGTACACTCTTGCGCCAGCAGCACAGTTGGTTTTCCTGTCCGCAAGCACCAGGACTGGTTCAATGATAATGATAATGAAATCAAAGTGCTCATCAAAGAAAAAAATAGTCTCATCCAAGCTCACTGCATTGACCCCTCTTCCACAGCAAAAGCTGATGCACTGCGTGCATGTAAGGGTGTACTCCAGAAGAAGCTGAGGAAAATGAAAAATGACTGGCTAGAAGAGCGAGTAAGAGAAACTCAGAAATATGCCGACACAAACAACACTAGAAAGTTCTTTGAGAGCCTCCGAGCTGTGTTTGGACCATCCCGCTGTGGCACTACGCCACTTCTTGCGTCAGATGGTTCAACACGCATTGTTGAATTGAATGCCATAATTCAGCGTTGGGCAGAACATTTCGGAGGTGTGCTAAATCGGCCATCAAATATAAATACTGAGTCCATTGACCGCCTCCCTCAGACTCCTATTAATGCAGCTCTTGCCAAGCCATTCACAGCAAATGAGACCCGAACTGCCACAAATCAGATGTCCTTTAACAAATCACCAGGCGTGGATTCAATTCCTGCTGAGGTGTATGCCTTCGGTGGAGAAAAGCTTATTGAAAGGTTGACCGAGTTGTTCAATCATATGTTGAAAGCAGGGAAGCTGCCACAGGACTTCAAAGATACTTCAATCATCCATCTGTACAAAAACAAAGGGGACAGCCAAGTCTGTGACAACCATCGGGGAATCTCTCTACTTTCAATTGCTGGCAAAATATTGGCAAGAATGCTTCTGAATCGCCTTCTTGATCACCTCTCGTCAAATGACTTGCTTCCCGAGAGCCAATGTGGCTTTCGTAAAGAGAGGGGAACGGCGGATATGATCTTTGCTGCCAGACAGATTCAGGAAAAATGCATGGAACAAAATAAAGCGCTGTATATCACATTTGTTGACCTCACAAAAGCATTTGACACAGTGTGTCGTGAAGGCCTCTGGAAAATCTTGGCGAAGTTTGGGTGTCCACCCGAATTCATCACAATAGTGCGCCAGTTTCATGATGGCATGCAAGCTGCAGTCAAAAGCAACGGCAGTGTTTCAGAGCCCTTTGCTGTCACAAATGGGGTAAAACAGGGTTGTGTCTTAGCCCCAACTCTGTTCAGCATCATGTTCTCTGCAATGCTACAAGAAGCCTTTAGCTCTCCTCCTCAAGGGGTAAGCATCAAGTACCGAACTGATGGCAGTCTATTCAACCTCAGGAGACTTCAGGCAAAAACCAAAACCAAAAGTACTCAAGTCTGTGACCTACTATTTGCTGATGATTGTGCACTTCTGGCACACGATGAGGATAGCATGCAAAACTGTGTTGATAAGTTCTCTAGTGCCTGTGACAACTTTGGCCTCACAATAAGCACAAAGAAGACGGAAGTGCTCCACCAGCCTACTCCAGACGACAAGTATCCTGTGACCCCAAATATCAAAGTCCACGACAGTCTTCTGAAGGTGTCGGAGAACTTCACCTATCTTGGCAGTACACTGTCTTCCACGGCTCGTGTTGATACTGAAATTCCCTCAAGAATCAGCAAAGCCAGCTCTGCATTTGGCAGGCTTCGAAAGAGAGTGTGGGATGTTGCCGGCATTCGCACAGACACTAAGCTGAAAGTGTACAATGCTGTGGTCCTTCCCACCCTACTCTATGGGGCTGAAACCTGGACAGTGTACCAATCGCATGCCAGAAAACTAAATCACTTTCATCTGGCCTGCCTTAGAAAGATCCTAAGGATCAAATGGCAGGATAAAATTCCAGACACTGAGGTCCTCAATCGTGCCAAGGAATTGAGCATCTTCTGCCACCTGAAAAAAATTCAGCTACGTTGGGCAGGACATGTTGTCAGAATGCCCGACTCCAGACTCCCTAAGCAAATCTTCTTCTCTGAGCTCTCCAATGGAACGAGGAATGTTGGACCCCAAAGAGACGTTACAAAGACACTCTCAAGCAATCACTGAAGGCCTTTGCCATTGATGTGAGTGAGTGGGAAAAAGCTCTCGCTTGATCGAGCAAATTGGAGGGCGGCCCTTACCAGAGGCAGCAAAGCATGGGAAGCTGACAGAGTCCAGCAGGCTATCAAAAAAAGAGAACGGCGCAAGAAAAGGCCCAGTGGTACTGAACCAACGGAGCACTCTTGTCACTTATGCGGAAGGGTCTTCAGGGCAAAAATAGGACTTATCAGTCACATGAGAAGCCATAAGTCATGAAAGAACAGTCTTTCCATTCTGTCCTCTGTGTCCTTTACTTCTCTTTCTTGTCCATGTGTTGAAATTCTCAACAATTTCTGTTCTTTATTCCTCTGGTGTTGTTAAGGTCATCATCATACCTGATGGACGAACTATTATTATTATTATAGGCTGTTCTGTACTTCCTTACAATCTCAGCATGTGATTAGTAGGGGGCCTCTGATAGAATCTCCTTCTGTCCTGTGATTCTGGTATATTCCATCATTTTGTTTTTTCCTAGCACAATGTGGCCACCATCGTGTCTGTCACGAGTGGAGTGAGCGGGATTCAAGGATTACGGGGGCATGGAAGTGTAGGATTGACTCACGGGATAGTGAGGCTGCTCACCTATATTGACTTCTGTTAGTTAACGTTAAAGCGTGCATGTTGTGAGTGAAGTTGAGGCGTAGTAGAGGCAAAATCTGAATAGTCAGATCACTGCAAGTTAAGAGGTCCCAGGGGACAGACGTGAGATCAGAGCAGTCGGGAGATTGTTGTGTGTTTTCCAGTGATGACTGGTAGGTTGAACTATGATTTATAATGATGATGATTGATGCACTATATTCTCCTATGACCATGATGTAAATAAGTTGTATGTGAGGACTGTGAAAGTCATTGATTACTGTGTATAGAGATGTGCGCAATGAGCGATAGATGTAAGTTAGGATCATGGATTCGTAGCGAGTCTGAGTACGGTGTAACACGGTGGAGGTGTGTTACCGTAAGATGTGTGGTGAGTGAAATGTGGACTATTGTGAGTACGCTTGATGGTTCGTAATGAGTGGTGAAGTGAATAGAAATGGTATGGTATTCTACCAATGTAATGTTATTCTTATAGGTGCCGGGGTCGGGCAGAGACGCCACTCGCGGTGAGCGAACTAGCACAGGGGATAGGCCAGCATAGGGCCGAAGGCTACTCATAGGCCAGTGGAGTGAAGCTGTCGCGCAGGACAGTAGGAGCGCATGAGTCGTGGCAGTCTGGCCACAGACAGGGACGTTGTATAGAACTGTTAATGTGCTATTAAGATGTACTACTGTGATATTGATATACTACTGTGCTATTGAGATACTAATGTGAATTTAACTATTAATGTGCCATTGCCATGTTGAGGTGCTATTGGAATGCTAATGTGTTATTGCACTAGGAAGGAGCTATTGAGAGACTGCGGTGCGAGTGAAATGTTAATGTGCTATTAAGACATTGAGAGGAGAGGCTGGAGCCGAAGTATCTTTAGAAAGTAATTACCGGGTTGTGGACCCGAGGAAGAGGGCATGTGGGAATAAGGCCGTTGGAGGGTAGTTAAGTTCAATAATATAATGTATGTAATTGCACTTTATCTTTAGGTATAATAAATGTGTGAGTCTGATGGGTTGTTCTGTTAAGTGTTATACGTGTTCGTTCGTGATTGTTGTCCTGTTATAATTATTACATCTCCCAGTCTGGGATTTGTGACAGTGTCGTTGTGCCTTCTCCGAACTCGAATTCCCTACAATCTCAAAGATAGCCGTGAACGTAGATTACAGAACTACCTGAGTCCACAGATTGGCCACTTGTGCAGATCTGACATTGTAGTATTTCAATCCCGCCCTAAACTTGGGCTCTGAAGGAAACATCGCCGAACCTTTCTCTTGTGTATACTTGGTTTGTCTGAAGATGCCATTCCACACTTCATTAGAGTATTCCACGTAGATCTGTATGGACAAAATATCTTGTTGTCAAATCTAATGGAAATGGCGTGAGTTATGTTTGTCGTTCAAGAATTCTACATACACACTGCTCTTGACCACAGCATCCGCTCTGCTATTTTTACGGAAAATGACGTATGAAAAACTCTCTTTCCCTTTATAGCGGCGGGGAACGGCGCGGAACGGATGCTGTGGACATGTATACAGAGGCAAAGAGTGTTTTACGTCATTGTTCCTTAGATATAGCGGGGTGTGACGGATGCTGTGAACTAGAGCAGATACACACGTCAGGACTTGATTACTCCAAACATTTTGTTTTTCTGTTCTTCGAGTCCTTGACAAAACAAAGCTGAAGTTTGAATGGCCTTAGAACTTGAAGTTATCTACAAAATTGTCTTTCGAGGAATAAATAAATTGTGGTTTAGTGTCAGTGCCCCCTCCCGCCTCCACTTTTTTTTTCGAAATGCAGACTGGGTTAATTTATTTGTCACAAAACACAATTCTGTTTGTCTCATATAAGTAGTTAATAAAGCATCAGCCAGAATACCGAGACGAACCATTATATGTCCACAAATTGCGCGCGTATAAATACGGTAAGTACTACTTGCTTGCGTTTAGTTATGAGGGGTGAATTGCGAATTGTTTGCATTGTTGACATCGATGACACGCGCGCAAGTCGACGGATGGAATTTGACCAATTTGTCTCGGTATCCTGTGTCTCGGGTATCAGCTAAGAATATCATTGCTGAGTCCACAAATACAACACTCTTTGCCTATCCCCATCTCATGCTCTCATGAAGTTTTCATTATTTAAGCGGTGTAACAATATAGCAGACGTCTTCGCTTAAGATCTAGCAATATATCGATAACTGACATATTTCTGTCCAGTTTAGTTACAGGAGTTTTGACGTTAGTTGACCAATGAGTCACAGATTTCTTTTCAGAAGTCCAGTTAAAACAGAGAATTTTTGGAGACTGTTACCTTCAAGTCACTTCTTAGGTGAGTCTTGACATATTGGGCAAATTTCCGGACGTAATCATCATCAGCCGCGTGTGGCATACAGAACCAGGGGCTGGCCCCCATTGTATTAGACAATTCCACCATGTGTTCCAGAGCGCCCCCAGCATCCCCTGCCTGGGTGTGATAGTCAGGTTTCCGACGGCTGGCCCAGGTGGTGGGTTCAGGCTGGAAGAAAAGAGATTACACAATCAGCGTACGACAGAAAAGCTCGATTTTCACCATGGTCAAAACGATACTCCCTCTTGCGAAAGAACAAAAATAATGTACAGAATAGTTCTATTTCATGCTTATGAAATCGGTTAGGGCTATGTTTGGCTGTTACTAAAAGATGGCAAACTTTTTCCCCAATTCTTTTCATCATTAGTCTTTTCTTTCACTATCCACCCATGTATCACCCGTCTGTCTATTCGTTAGTCTGTCCGCCTATTTATCTATCTATCCATCCATCCGTCCATCCATCCATCCGTCCGTCCATCCATCTATCCATCCTTCCATCAGTCCATCCATCCATCTATCCACCCATCCATCCATCCATCCATCCATCCAAACACCCATTCATCGGCCCACCCATCCATCCATCCATCCATCCATCCGTCCGTCCATCCATCCATCCATCCATCGATCCATCCATCCATCCATCCATCATTTTGTATTTGTATTTGTATAATTCTTTAATCCCATTTGGGAAATTTGCCTTTGTGCCATTGCAGCCCAGTTATAACTGGTGCAGGCACGTCGTCGCCACAGTGCAGCGCCGGCACCCAGCCATCCATTTATCCACCGTCTATTGACCCATCCACCCATCCATCTACCCAATCATCCATCTATCTATCCATCCATTCATTTCTTTCGACATAACATGACACTTTCATTGCCTTAACCTCTCAAACAAACAAATCCCCATTCAGATATAACTGACTCATACACAAACTTACTACGAATACCCGACCTGCCAAGCTCAAAGTTACTCTACATACCTCGTGGCCATTCGTGTGCATGAAATCCATGTATCTGTATTCGGAAAATCGTCTGATCCCTTCAAGGAACACTGGATGAAATGGAAATCGATCATAAACGTACTCGTAGCCAGGGAGTAGGAATCGAATATTATGGAGCGGATTGGATGGGTTCGTCTGTTTCAGCATGAGTTCGATACCTCCGTCCCGAATGTTGGGGAAATTGACAACCATACGACCTGCGGCAGAGAATTCATGTATCAGTGATCAAAATTGTTCACAGATGAATTATTCAAGTATGAAGGAATGAAGAAATAAATAATAGTGAGGCGTGACCAACAACACACTGAATATAGCAAAATCTATTATTTCATTTTCTCATTCACTCTCTTACTCACTCACTCACTCACTCTCGCTCACTCACTCACTCACTCACTCACTCACTCACTCACTCACTCACTCACTGACTCACTCACTCACTCACTCACTCACTCACTCACTCAATCAATCAATCAATCACTCAATCACTCACTCACTCACTCACCTCTACCTCTCCTTCACTCGTGCACGTAAGCACTCACTCATTCTCTCCAACACTCATTTATCCCTCAACAATCGTTCTACCTTTTATGTTTAGTTCAACAATATTTTTTTTTCCCCTGTCGCCGAGTTTTGCATTATATTTTCCTTAACAAGGACAGTTACTTTTGTCTTTACGAGACATTTTTTTCCAGCTGCTATCGCGCCTATTTCTGAAATCGTGCATGTTATATAAGATAAGATAAGATAATGATCACTTTGTTATCCCATGAGGGAATTAATTCTCTTTCACACAGCGTTGAACAGCACATTCGTGGTACGGGTACACATATCTTACGTATCATTACATAAACATAATCACAACTCAATAACTCAATAACAGGCATACATGAAGTGACATGGTAAAGAACCTCAAGGAAATGTGGCACACATCGAATTAAAATGACTTGTTGAGGGGAATTGCTGCGGGGGGAGGGGGGGGAGGAGGAGGCAAAAACGATCTTCATTACTCTCAGGTACGTACATAATACCCCCGTCCCCCACCACCACCAACACCACCACAACCACAATCACCAACTCTCCCATACCAACCTTTGCCCCTGTGCTTGATCGTGTGTTGAGAAAGTTTAAACTCAATTTCTCCTTCACCATCGTACAAAATGGTGTAGTCGCCGTTTTCTTCATGGCTGCCGAATCCTCTGTACACCAAGGTAATCAGTCGTAGACCATCTGAAATGTGTACGTTTGACACATAGATAGAATGGAAGAAAATCTCTGTACACGCAGACACAGCCAGACAGTCAGATAGACAAGCAATAGAATCTATAGACAGTTAGATGGACAGACAGATAGGCAGGCAGGCAGGCAGGCAGGCAGAAAGGCAGGCAGGCAGGCAGATAGATAGATAGATAGATAGATAGATAGATAGATAGATAGATAGATAGATAGATAGATAGATAGATAGATAGATAGATAGATAGATAGATAGATAGATAGATAGATAGATAGATAGATAGATAGATAGAGAGGTAGGTAGACAGACAGACAAACAGACAGAGAGGTAGATAGATAAACAGACAGATAGATAAACAGACAGAGAGTAGATAAACAGACAGACAGACAGATAGATAGATAGATAGATAGATAGATAGATAGATAGATAGATAGATAGATAGATAGATAGATAGATAGATAGATAGATAGATAGATAGATAGATAGATAGATAGATAGATAGATAGATAGATAGACAAGCTTGTACTCACTGTCCAATCGAGCAGGATAGCCATCACTTCTCCATGTAATTTTGTCTCTCTCTTTCGTGTCCCAGGCTCCATTTCCTTCTCTCTGCGTCAGCCATTCCTGGCAGGACATGGACAGTCAGGTAAACATTGACTTTGTGCTGACATACTACACAATTTTAGAATTTCTAGTCTTCGAATTAGGCCAAATATTTGGGGGTGGGGGATAAATTCAGTACTAAAATGGATCATGATGTAATATGTAAATTTGCTGACGCATTTCATATAAAAAAAACTCTTCAAGGAATTGATGAAATATCGCAGATTTTGAACCACTGAGCAAGTTGTATTTTGTTTAATACCTGAGATGTAAGACTTGGGAACAAATGAAAGGCACGAAAGAAGACACAAAAAACATTGATTGGGATAGATCTAGTTTGTTTGGTAATCATAACTTCAAACGTGGTATGAAAATTCTGACCGTATGGTTTCTTTTGTCTTTTGTATATATTTTTGGTTTTTGTGTGCTGGGTTGTTGTTTATTGTATTTGTATTTGTACATTTCTATAATCCCATTTGGGAAATTTGCCTTCGTGTCATTACAACCCAATTACAACTGGAGCAGACACGTCGCCGCCACAGTGCAGCACCTTTCGGCATTATATTTTCCTTAACAAGGACAGTTGCTGTTGTTTTTATGAGATTTGTTTTCCAGCTACTATCACTCCTATTTCTGAAATCGTTCATGTCAAGGTGCGTACATCATCATACTATAACGGAGTTAAGGGTGAAAGTTCTGCCCTCAAAGGCCCTTTTTAGGAGGGCTCCAAAACTCTGGAAGCATTCCCACCGCCTATAACTCGACTTATTGTGGTGTAAAGGGATAACATAAAAATGCTGCAAAACTGGGTAATTTGTTCATTTTGCATAATTCACACGTAAAATTCGCAACAAATACTTCCGACACCATGCTTTTAGAACAGGGACACGCTATTATGATCTATTTTTAGTACCGTGACGCCATTTCCCTCATCGTTCATTCGCTGAAGGAAGCAAATTGTGGATTAACGAAACATTGGATCGCCTGTAAACTTTAGCGAAAAAATGGTAAACAAACTCCAGAGTTGGCGCGAAATCCGAGTCAGTCGATACTGATTCTGACATTGTACAGTGTATTTCTTTGTCTGTGGAAGGAATTTTACTATGTGTCCTAGATCTAGTTCTACATCATTGTAAGTAAAAGGCTGGGTAATTCAGCTAGTAATACGTAATAGCACTGTAACAAAATCGAATTATTCAGTTATCACTATACCAGGCACTCTATTCAAGCAATGCGCCAAAGGCCTCGTCCACGATCTGTGTACACGATTTTTATAAGAGTGAAGAAGATTCTATATTGTCTTATCTAACTCTATAGCCTTTGACAGAACTTACCATTGATTGCTTGAAAATGTCCACGAATTTCAACTCTGATGAATAGTAGGAGATTCCAGCCAGGTTCATGCCCGTGTTCACATCTCTGTTGGGCATACTGCAAAATGTTCAAAGCAACACAAGCACCATGTTAGTTTTTCCGCACAAAATACTTACACCGCTACACGTGGGATGTTGTTATGTACAAGAAAAGCGACAGTGCCACCCAAGATAGTAACGTTTCTCAAATATCATTCGACTGCTTGCTCTGACAGGCAACAAAGTGAGTTGAGGTCTTTGTCTTCAGGGGATCCCTGCTATTGGCATTTGCATCTTTCTTGTTTTTTGTTGTTGTTGTTTCTGTTTTTCTCTTGGCTTTCTTAGGCCTCTTAAGCTGTGTTTTCATGTGTACGGAAACGGAAACGGCAACGGAAACGTCAAAAACCTTTCTAGCAGTAAAATAGAAAAAATAATTATTTTCATTTGTACGTTAACGCCGTTTCCGTTCACATGGAAACACTTTCTAGTTACCAATTGATGGATTTGTATAAGTTTCCTTTCCTCTACACATGAAAACACGGCTTTAGCCCTCCGAAGGGCTCCCTAATGGGTCCCATCTTTTAGCAACTGATTTAAAGGCATCTAACGTAAATGATATTAATGGTGTATTACTTTTTTTTTAACATTTCCAAAGAAATGGAAATCATGATTCTGCTTTTAATGGATGGTCAAAACCGTTATTCTTTTCTGTCAGATAATCTCATGGCAAGGAAAGCTTAGCTTCCATAAATCAGTTAGAAAGAATGAAAGGTATATTTCGAATTATCTTCTTTTTTTTTTTCAGGAGAAGAAAACAGGAGGATAAAAATGAAATTTTTTTAAAAGACTGAAAGAATTAAAAATAATAAATCAAAAATGAAAACTCTAGTCTAGAAAAAAACTGCAAACTGCGAACTGTCCGTAGTTTTATTTTAGTAAGGTTGTTGTTTTTATTTTTTGGGGGATCACATGTTGACCTAAATGGACTAACATATCGAGCCAGGGAGATTTGTGCCTGCATGCCATGCGTTAATCTCGCATTAATTGGCCTTGGACTTTTCTGTGTTTTTTTGTTTTTAGGGACACCTTAGTTTGGGCTTGGTGTTACAAAAAATTCAGTTCAGTTTAACTAGGTTTGTCACGATGACATCGCCTCGACATTGGCACTCGTTTCTAGTATCTCGGAATTTCAAGGACAGAGTTTGCACAAACAAAAAAAAAATATGTCACTGAAAAAAGTCACGTCTTGCTGTCGGGCCCAAATCTTGACTAACTAACTAACTAGCTAACAAACCACTGACCGGTAAATAATACTGCCTGATTGCTAACTGACAAACGAACGAATATACAAACGAATAAGCGAAATAACTAACTAAATTATAGATCAACCGTCTGACCGACCGGTCCACTGACTGACTAGTTAACTAACCAACCAACCAGCTAATCAACCAAACAACCATCTAACTAACTAACTAACTAACTAGCTAACTAATTAACTAACTAACTAACTAGTTATTTGGGCCATAAACTAATTTTTAAAGATACTTTCCAAGATGATATTAAGTAAACCTGTACCTATCACTTAATATCAGTCTCCACGCTTATCTATTTCGGTTAACAAAATTTTTACATCAGTGCATTTCAGTAATAAGAAGATCTCTCACTGTAGTTTTTCCATCTTTAGCTGAACAGAACGACGAAACATACCTGGAAACACTACGGTACTCACATATTTTTGTCGAGGACTGAACATGTTTGACCTTTGTACCCTGCATGACAAACACACTGGCCATTGCGGCATGCACCATGTACGCAATTCTTGGGACAGGCACATTCATTAGGTCCTATACACTGGGAACCTGCAGACAAAACATGGATAGTTTACACCAAAACTGTGTTTTCACGTGTGCCGAAATGGAAACGCGTTTTCCGTATACAAGGAAATTAATGCTCTTTCTTTTTACTACCTGGTGGATTTTGACGTTTTCCTTGCCGTTTTCGTTTCCGTACACATGAAAACACGGCTTCATACGTTCACAGGATTTTTTGCAGGTCAAAGCTAACCAAATAATTAGGCCCTGTTGGTATGATCTACTAGTGGGCGAATTGTTATGATAGAGGGGCCCTAACAAATGGAAACAAAGCGATCACATTATAACATATTTCTTTTAAGTCATTTCTACGTGCAAGATTAGACTGAAATATGAGAAAGGTTTGTTTCTGGTCTGATGGTATGAAGTGGTAAGAAACTCCTCAGGTGGAGCGAGTCGTGACGATTTTCAGAGGAAGAGTAAGTTCTTTCATTAAATTAATGTTTCGGCCTTTAACACCTCCTAGCGTCTTCTGGAACCCCGGCCACACCGAGATCATGACTCGGCCTTCCTCACCCATCTTTTTGTTTTCCCGAAGCCCATATCAGGTTTGTTTCTTGTCTGATGGTATCACAAGCCTAGACCCTCGTTGGAATAGCCAACACACTTGCTCCAAGAAGTTTTTGACGGTAGCATGTTTACTTTCTGGTACTGAAATGATGGCAAAGGGTCGCTAGTGCTATGGAATAGAGGCCTGCAATGCTACTCACTAGTAAACGGTGTCTGCGTCTTTTTTTTTCGGAGTGTCTCTGCTCTTATCATTTGCATCTCTCTTTTTTCTTCCCTTTTTTATTTGGCTTGTTCTTGTTTTCGTTGTATTGTATTTGTATACTGGTTTGATCCCATTTGGGATAGGGTGGTAGAAGGGATTCGTTTGTTTGTCGTTGTTGTTTTAATTTTGCCCGGGTTGCCGGCTTTGTTAGGCCTGCTTTTCTTGACTTCCAACTGCCAAGGTATCTTTAAGGTGCGCAACGTGCACACAGGTCATCCGAGTGTTTCGTTCTTATCCGAGAAGACTAGGCGTTCAATCCTGCCTATCATAGGATCGGGGACAGGAAATGATCAGTCAAGACAGTCTTTGAGTGGCTCAGGTCATAGATTATTGATAGATCAAATAATAGTATACTTACATGGACAATCATAGACACATTTCTTGGATGTACTTGACCACTTCCAGCCTGGTTCACATGTACAAGTGTTGTCTGAAGATAGAATTTGTTGGTTTGGGTTAGGTAAAAGACAGAGGAGGAGAGAGAATTGAAAGGAAAGGGGGGAGATGGAAAGAGAAAGAGAGGGGGAAACAGGGGGAGAGAGAGCTGTACAGAGAGAGACTTAAAAAGGGATACAGACAGGCACACGGACAGACAGAGAGGCAGAGAGACAAAGAGAGAGAGAGAGAGAGAGAGAACGAGACAGAGAAAGAGAGAGAGAGAGAAAGGGAGGGGGACAGAGAGCCTAGAATGGCATGACGAACCAGCAAAATATGAACCATTTGCTTCTTTGAGATAATATCTGATGATTGTAAGTACAATTGAACTTTGTTTTATATTTCTCCAGGCGCCTTTCTGGTCCGTAAACAACTGTTCCAAAGAGGAAAAAATAATTTTTTAAATGTTCATTTCTGAATCAAGGTACCGGTTCATGGATTTTGGGAAACACCGATTGCGAATATGGCTATATTTAATACACGTCATTTCTGTTATGTTTTGCATAATTATATATAAACAGTGTAAGTTAATAAACTATCCCTGCGGAAATAAATGAAACCCGCATCTGATGTATTTCCATACCATTTTTACATGTTCCGTGACCTTCACACCCGCAGTCAATGTTGCAGTTACTGCCCGTGAAACCTTCATAACAATTGCAGTGTCCAGACTGGGTTTCTCCGTTCCAATGACACTGGGCACTTCCCTGGACACTTTAACCGTGTGGAGACAAAATATATAGGTCAAAATAGATCAGAGACAGCCATTAATTCTCTGCTGACCAGACTGGGTTTCCTCTTTCCAGTGACACTGGGCCCTTCATTGGACACTTTAACCGTGTGGAGACAAATGTTAGTCAACAAACTAGGTTAGAGATAGTAATTAACCCTACAGAGGCCAGAACATAGATTGGCTTATCCAAAAAGTAATGCAAAACTGGTTTAAAATAGTCATTTAAACGAAAAAAAAATAGAAATATCTTTTTTACAAACATTATTTATCTTTTCTTAGATCAGAAAGTGCTCCAAATGTAGCACTACAGACATCAGATGACTTGTTTTCAAAACATGGAATACCGGGGACCAGCTAGTTAGCGGCATAAAACATTAATTCATTTTATATCTGTTTTATTTCCTTCTAGAAACGAACATATTATTATCAGCCTAAAAAAGTTCTAATATTGGTTTCTATCTTAGTGAATATTTGTGGGGAAAAAGCTGCCATTCTGTTTCAGCCTTTTACATTCTGCTCGACTCTTCATCTGCTGAATTCCTGGCATATGAGAGCGGCCGAGGCACGCGCCTTCTCTGCCTCACTGTATTCCTGAGTAAGAATGTGCTGGAGCTAAACAGAAAATAAATGAATAGAAGAGCGTCTAATATTTCCGACCAGCGCGGTGGTCAAGTGATTAAATAACTTGAGTTGGGTCCTGATGTTTCCGTGTTCGAATCTTGCTCGGGACAGGGCCAGATGTAATGTATTTCTGGCAATGTGTTTAAGGACACCCGCTCGTTGGCAAAGTCGAGGAGGCCCAACCCTCGTCCTTGATACAGTTTTTTTTTGTATTCTAACCGGATGTACAACCCCACTACTATATACCCAGCCAGCATCAACATCGTAAGATTTCCAGAGGATTGGTGGGATTGCCGTAGGAACGGATTCCGTACATCAAATCGACGTCGGCGAGATGTAGTAACCAGCGGATCTACGTAGGAACGATGTCATTTCTATGTGCAAAACGACGTCAATCCTACTCGTCATATTGCCGTAGGGCTGCTGGCTGGGTAACAAGGCTCATGGCGCACTAACTCAAGTCTGTTTTGCCTCGGTTTTTAGTGTGGGATATGGACCAATATCAACGACCACTAAAATCAGAGTCTTGGAAGCATATGTATGGTCAGTGCTTTTATACGGACGTGAATGTTGGACAATGATCAAAGAAATAGAGAGGAAACTCGAAGCAGCATAGATGTGGTTTATTAGAAGAATATTGAGAATATCATGGATGGAGAAAAAAATCAAATGAGGCAGTATTGGGAGAATCTAAGCTGAAAAGCTCATTAATTAAAACAATAAGACAGAGGCAAATGAAATTTCTAGGACACATCTGTCGCCTCAGGAGCCTCGAACATCTAGCAGTCACAGGGAAGATCGAAGGCAGGAAAAGCAGGGGTAGGCAGAGAAAAACTTTCATTGAAAGTCTTAATTCATGGACAACAAATAAACGTTACAACAACTCCTTGAGGTTTGGCTAATGACAGATCCGAGTGGAGAGCCATGATCGCCAATGTCTGTTCCAGACAGGGCAACTGATGATGATGTAGACTATGGAGTTAACCCTTTACCTGCCAACACCGGAAAGTTAAGATTTCCATATTCCTTCTTACTCTTAAATATCTCTACAGCAGTCGTTTCAAGTTGTGAGTGCGTATCTTAATAATGAAATAAATAAATTTTCTAAAATGGACTTTCACCTTTCTATAATTTTACAACGTATGGTACAAATGACAATTCATGAATATGTTTTGTCGGCATGTAAAGGGTTAAACGGGAGCAAAGGGGATCTCGGGTTCTACTGAAACTGAAACAAGTATTTTCTCGCTACTTTATTCAAGGTCTGAGTCAAAACCGACGCAAAACAAGTCTTAAGACACTGCGCTACTGGCCTAAAAAATTTATGTTTTCATCTGAATAGAAACATTAGATAATGAGGAGATGGAGATGAAATTAACATCCCCGTGTTTTAAACATTTTGCCCATATAAGCATCTCCTCTAAACCTAGGATTTGAGGGGGGTCCTTTATAAATAATGGTAATTTACTTGCAATCAAAGCGGCACATACGTCACTTACTTACAGACCAGACCTGGTGGGGCAGGAGGAGAGGGGGAAGAGGTTCCAGCTGGGTCAGCTGGCGTGGACCTTCGAGGGGCTTACCCCCCCCCCCCCCAGGGAGGCAAAGGATTTTTTGTCACAATTTATTCTTGGTATAAAATTCGTAAAAGATTAATAGAGATAGAATAGAGAGAGAGAGAGAGTAAGTGCTTGTTGATGTGTGCGAGTGGGAGTATGATGAATTGATCTTATGTTGATCCTGTTTCTAATTTTTTTTTTAGTTCAGCGGCTTTGAGCACATCATTTTTGGGTGGATTTGAGCGCTATACAGGCTTAACTTTTGCTTTTGTTTTTAGTGTTACAAGTAAAAAGGATATTCAGCAAAAGCCAGTGCAGGTAAAAATTCATATTATACAATCTTTAAATAAACACCAAATGAGAAATAATTATATTAAAATGATGGACCGTTAAGGAGAAAAAAAAAACTGGCACAATACCGGTACATCTCTAAAAATGGTATAATATAACATTGTACATATATTTTGCAAGTTAATTATTACATATCATTACATTACACAATAGATTATTTTACATCAAAGGTTTGTCCAAAAACAAGATAAAAAATGTGAATAAGATCTTGAACGAATTACATTATTCAGACTGACCCAAGCAAATGTATTTCAGGGCTAATTACAAAACACTTCATGAACAGTCTGAAAAAAGGACCTATAATTATTTCGACCTGGCCCTATCAGCAGCTGTACAAAGTGTGCTAAATATTGCGTGGGAAAAGAGCAGGACCACCGAGACTGCTGCATGTGACAGTAAATTTTGAACTACAGAGATAGAATTCCCAGTCCACTGACAAAAAAAAAAAAACATGAATAGTTTTTCCCTCACGTAGTTGTGTCTCCATAAGTGATGTGTATTTATGTCAAGGCTGTACCAGTAGTAAAAAGCAAAGAATGTTGTTACACGTACGCACGCCCCCGCCTCCAAGTGTTTTTTGTTGGTTTGTTTGTTGCGCTAGGGGTACGTATTTCAAAGCCTTTTGTGACTCCAGAGCGACAGAGCTCCTCCTGAAATGCTCCTAACAACAGCCTTAATTAATTATTAATGATTGTTCTTTCAGATTTTGTTTTTGTTTTCTTCTTGGGGGTTTTTTTTTTGGGGGGGGGAGGGGGTTGGAAGGGAGGGGGCTGGGTCGGGATTTGATAAGATTTAGGGTTGGGGATGAGGACGAGGTTAGGGATAGGTGTGTATACGTACGCACCCCTAGCGTAAACCGCTTGGGTTGCTTACGTACTTATAACAACGGGCAGAAGGAAAACATATTCACCTACATTCTGCATTTTAAATCATAACACTAGTTTCCTTATCATTGTTGTTGTCTTTAAAGTGTCCCTAATCTGGGACTGCCTACGTGCTGAATGATAAGACACCTAAGTTGGTGTTTCATGTCCACCTACTATTCTTGCACTTTGAAATTTATCTCAGGTCACGTAAATCCGATCGCGCTCTTGCCAAGAGTTTCCATTTGAACATTTCAATTCGTCAACGAGTTGGCCTGATACTGAACTGATATCTTTGAAATTAAAGATGTTGATTCAAAAACACCTGCTATGTGTCAAACAGCTGTCACACTTATGTAACAGCTGAGGTTGTTCTAGCACGTTATAATAGGGAGGAGTTAGTTGATCTAACCACAACCCTTTAGAAAACGAAATTATTACAGCTGTAGAAAAAGTAAACACGAGATCCGACAATCGATTAAATAATACTAAAGTTTAATAACTGTATACTGTGTCACGATCACGTGCGTGAAGATGGTCACGACCACGTGTGTGATGAGTACCTAACTTATTTACCTTTCAAACCCAGCTAACAAGCCAAGCAAGCAGACCAGCGATCAACGGACACATGGAGTGAAATTTAAATTAAACGATATTTAATTATAAATGCATGACAAAACTTATGTCAAAACATTCAACTCATGATAATCACATACATAATCACAAAAACAGAGATATTTCAAATTTACTCTTGGGGATCATGGCTATTCTCTATTCCCCGTTTCACGTCTAGATCTAATCCCTCTGTCTATAAACTTAACTACGTATACTTAATAGTCTCTGTCAACAGCTGCCCTCCTCGTTGATGCAGTTTCACGTCTCCAGAGTTCACACGATCCTTTCTAGATCTCTAACTTCGACGATAAAAGGGGAAACAGACGTCCCTGGCTTCACACAAATAAGAACACACAGTTCACACCCGCCATCGTAGATTACTAGCTCCTTGAGGGGTTATCAGCCCGTCCTCAAAGACTCTTCTTCTGCAAACACACACAGCACATCGACGGTTCACACCCGCCATCGCAAATCACGAGCTTCTGATGGGTTCCCATCCTATCATCAGAACTCCTCAACTTCTGGTCCCCATGGCACGACCTTCCACTTGTCGCCCGGACCGATTAAATTCTTCTTATTGGGAAATACATGTGAACATCATGGATCCCTCACACACCTAACACTCTGGTCCCCACTGGCACGACCTTCCACTTGTCGCCCGGACCGATAAATTCTGCGTCTTCCTTTTAGGAATGAATAACTTGGGAACCTTCATAGATTCCTCACATACATAACACCCCTGGTCCCCATGGCACGACCTTCCACTTGTCGCCCGGACCACTTCTCGCTGCGTCTTCCTCTAGGAACGAATAATTTGGGAACCCCGTGTGTCGAGCTTCTCCTCTACTTATACTCCCGAGGTTTTTGCACACGCGACTAGTTTAAAGCGAGTCGTGTGTATCTATCCACGCTCGTCAACAATGTTAAAAACCGTGTTTTCCCCTGCTAAGCTCACCCCCCTAGACTCGTGGCGCACAAGGCCACCGACCTTCCTCGTGATAGTAATCTTTCATGCTAGTCAACAACTTAAAAAACTCCCCTTCTCCCCTACTAAGTTTACCCCCTCTATACTCGTGGCGTACAAGGTCATCAACCTTAATCGTGACAACTGAACAATAAAATACTAGGAAGGCACCAGAGAACACCTAACAACTGACTATCCTATGCCACACGAGGAAACGCACAAGTGCTGAGAACTCACTTACTCACCGACCTCTATCACTTACATGGGTCTATATATATATAGATATTTCTACAGTTATTAAATTTTAGTATTATTTAATTTATCTTATGTGACCTTTACCAGTTACATGGGTCTATATATAGAGACATTTCTACAGTTATTAAACTTTAGTATTATTTAATCGATTGTCGGATCTCGTGTTTACTTTTTCTACAGCTGTAATAGTTTCGTTTTCTAAAGGGTTGTAGTTAGATCAACTAACTCCCCCCTATTATAACGTGCTAGAACAACCTCAGCTGTTACATATTGGGGGCTCGTCCGGGATCCGATCAGATTCGAACGGACCAGATCGAAATTATTTGATTTATTTTCAAAGTTTATTGTAAGAGGATCATCGAGTATATATATAGCCTATCTACAACATGTCGGAGGCTATTGGAAGACATTTCAATAATGCTTTAGAGAAAAGTAGAAATTTTTGTTGTTGTTGTTGTTTTTCTTCCCAACGTTTGAAGCAGCTAATATCACTTAGCGTGCTTTTTGTTGAAATCTCAGACAGCTCATTCAGCGGGCTGTGACCGATTATCAAAATAGCCCCGTGCAAGGGAGTAATCATTGGACATTACAGCCTGACCGAGCTATTTACACAAGAACAACCGATGTACGTTGTTTGTTTGTTGGTGTTTTTTTTTCCAGCTGTAAACTTGATAAAACTAACAAATTAAAACGAATATTCTAATAACATGTACATTATAACAAATTCATAAATTTAAACCAACATAAAAGAACAAACGTGAATTGACCAAAGAATTAACGATGTTTTGTTTCTTACGTTTCAGCAAAGACCAATATGGCCACCAGCAAAATGCTGAGCCGGAGGTGCTGTCCAATCTTCTTCATGTCGTGGTTGCGTGCGGTCCTAGTTGCTCTACGTAAAGACAAGATAGGTCCATGTTATATAATAGGAAAATGAAGTAACTGCTACGCGGCCAATGCGCACAATTCTACAACATGTCTTATTAACCCTGTACACTTATATAAAAATCCATTACCAATGGTAATGCCCCCCCCCCCTCCCTAGAAATTATAATGTGTTCAATGAAATTTGCTTTTGGTGAGAGTTTGTTATTTCCAGCTTAGTAACGTCTTAATTCTCATGTTTTTATAGCTCTCACTATATTAAAATATACATAGCTCAAGCACAAATAAGTAAACAGATAGATAAGTTCCTGTTTTTGCTCCGAAATTGAACAAATAACGCAAAGGCTTATAATTACTTAATAAGAAAAAAGTAATTAATAACAGTAAAAATTGCTATTCTTAGATATGCTCAATAATTTTATATCATAATTATTCTACTGAAGCAAACTGGTGTGAAAAAAAAAAAAAAAAACTACCAGTCTGGTTGTCTTATAACCCTCTTTCTCCCTCTCCTATTCGTATACCAATTATTGGTCGGTTTCAAAGACAATTGGGCTATCCCCTTTACCTCACCTCTTCTCCCCCCCCCCCCCCCCAAACAAGTACTTTTGAGAAAATTGAGGTTACACATTTTTGTCCCTTGGCTAGTGCCTGGCGCTCATTTATTTTCTGGTGGGTTTACCCATGCTTGTAACTATGGACGGGAACAAAACTTCTCCCACTTTTGACGGATACGATAGATGAAGTGCGCATACTCAAAAACCCATGAACTGGTCAGTGGTTGAACAACTGAATATAAAAGTGTGATCTAGAAGATGAAGCCAAAAAAATATTCCGTTATTCAACTGACTAGTCAGTGGTGAATACAATACGGTAAAAACAGCATTGTACTTCGTAAACCGTTCCTTACAAGCTCTGTAGAATGTTCTCTTCCTATGAAACAAAGGACGTGGTGTGAATGCCTTTTATATGTGCTGCCGTGAGGTTCACAGTCACCATCTGTTATGCTCGGGAACTGTTCGTGAGATTTTGCCTAACAAACGATAAATTTAGACTTTCCACTGGACAAAACTATGTTTCAGGTGACGATGGGATTGGAAGCTTTTTGATGTTTTTTTTCTAATTTGTAAAGATTTTTTTGCTCAGGGGATAAAGAGAAATAAGTTAGCTCATAAAAAAATATGCCGAATAGGATGAATTTCGTTGTTTTTACCGTCATCATTCACGTTTAAATGATGCCAAGTACGAGATAGAAAATTTGAACTAAGCGATCGTTTGAAATCCTGACCTCTCGTGGCCATTTTTTGTTTGATGTCGACATATTAAAAGATGTAGTTTAATGTTTGAGATTTGCCAGACTTACGCGGGGGGCGCCCGTGCGACCAGACTTTGTTGCATTACAGTTGTGTCGCATTTTTGTTTTCAAATTTAGGCGAATGGGTGCAGACACGCACACATGCGAGACTCTGGCACATTGTAGGGTGGATTTGAACTTGAAACTGAGATACCATTGCAAACACGATAGCAATTGGTATGTGTAAGCCTGGCCCTGCAGAAAATTTTCTCTACGTAACAACAGTTCCTACAGCTGATATACACAATTTCATGTTGAAGCAGGTGAAACCATCTGGTGAAGACAGAAGGCTTATCAATGCAAGACGACCAGGAGAAGAAGGTCATCAGTGATGACCTGGAGAATGCTACTTGAAATAATGATGAGCATGTGATACGTATTTCTGGTCATGCCGATTGGCATGGTTGAGAAAGTTTTGCGAACATCGACAATGGACTGAAAAGTTACATGTACAGATCCACAGACAAAAAATAAAAAAGGCAAACGGCACACAAAAACCTTAAGTAAAGTTTCCAAAGGTCACACGTATAAATCCATAGAGTGAAGCCAAAGGACACACAAAAACTATAGGCAAAAGGTCCAAAAGTCGCACTTATAAAATGAAATTACGGGACACATAAAAACTCTATAACCAAAGGTCCAGTAAGTCACGCTTCTGACATTTTGAGAAATTAACCTCTTAAGTTTTTATTCGTTCGTTTGTTTTCGTTTTTTTTTTTTTTTTAGATGTTTGAAAAATAATGTACTAGTCCTGATTTGAAAAATAAATAGCACTGAAATCTTAACTGTTAGTAGTTTCTGACATGACTGTACAAACCGATTTAAAAGTCTGACCACATTCCTTGGCTTTGGCCTTGGACCACCGAGTAATAAGTATGTGCAATCTATAAAGGCAGGCCTGTATAAAAATTTGTCGTAGTTAGAGCCAAGTTACGTACATGAGTGTAATTGAAATAAGATAGGAAAAAAGAAAGGTTGTATGTCACAAAGTAAGAAGAAAAACATAAAAACGCTGCAATGAATCCGCAATAAAAAAAAAAGATGGTTGTTACTTGTCGGTACGTTCCCAAAGTTTTTTTTTGTTTCTTGTTTTTTGTGTTGTTGTGTTTTTTGTGTGTGTGTTGTTGTTTTTTTGCGCTAGGGGTACGTAGTTTAAAACTATTTGTGATTTCAGAGCTAGACAGCTCTTCTCGAAATACTCAAATAACAGCCTTAGATAATTATTCTTTCAAATTTTCTTTTTATTTTCCTCCTGGTTTTGGGGGGGGGGGGGGCTTAAAAGGGAAGGGGGCGAGGTTAGGGATTTGATCAGATTTAGGGCTGAGGATAGGGACAGGGTTAGGGATAGGTACGCCCTCTAGGTAGAATGCGTATGACGTCACAGAGTTTTTGTTTTGCACTTCCGCCAAACAAGATGGCCGGTGGATCAGCTGATGAGTGTAACTTCGAGATGTGTCTAAGCAGTTAAAATGCCTGCTGGTTGCATTGCAGTTGACTGTTGTGACAGGGGTGGAAAGGATGGATCCAAGCTGGTCAGATTCCCCACCATCCGTGTAAACAAGAGAAAAGAAGTGAAAGAATTGACCGAACGTCTCCCATGTGCGTATACACACGTGTCATTGTTTACTGTAGTGAACTCGCCGCCGATTGGTTCGCGACGCCTTAAGTGGGTCCGGACAGACAAGATGGTGGATATGCGCATTCTACCTATACGTATGTACCCCTAGCGCAAAACGTTTGGGGTCCGTATGTATACGTTACAACAGCCAAAAGAAAAAGCTTGTAGTTTTTTTGTTTGTTTCTTTCTTTCTTTCTTTCTTCTGACGAAGGTTCATACAGACCAGAAGCTTGTCAATATGTTGTTGTTGTGACTTTTCGTTTCTGATTGCTGTGGCCTCCCCAGCCAGAAAAACCTTACAGAAACCCTACAAGTAGGATTGATGTCAAGTTTGCACATAATGTTATGTATGGCATCGTAGATCCGCTGGTTACGACATGGCACCGATGTCGGTTTGATGTAGGGAACACATCCCTACAATAATCCTATCAATCCTAACTGAAAATCTACGTCGTATTGACGTAGAATTCCTGGCTGGGTTTCTATCCTATTTCTTACGCGGAGCATAAGAAAACGGTTTTTTTTTTCCTCATATTTTAAGTTTTGTTCAAGCTCTGATAAGACTTCATAAATTTCATATTATATTACATTTGGTATCTTTAGGAAGGTAGATACGGGTAAGTGAGTCAGCGGTCCAGCAGGTCAGCTGACAGATAGAGACACAGATAGGTAGATAAGCAAGTAAGTAGGTACCCAGCCAGTAACCCTACGGAACTCCGACGCCATAGGATTGACGTCGTTTGAACATAGGAATGACATGGTTCCGACGTAGATCTGCTGGTTGCGACATCTCGCCGACGTGACTTTGATGTAAGGGAGCCGTTCCTACTGCAATCAAATCACTCCAGCGGAAATCTACGTCGTAGTGACACAACGGTGTTGGCTGGGTAGTTGGAATAGATGGTACCCTTGATCAGCCTTCAGTAACCATAGCCATGGGGGAATTTTGGTTTTATTCTCTTTTTGTTTACTTTTACAAAGGGAATGAGAAATTATTGTAGCAAGAATGTTGTTACAAGTACGTACGTCCCCCCAAGTTTTTTTTTTGCGCTAGGGGTACGTATTTTAAAGCCTTTGGTGACTCCAGAGCTAGAGAGTTGCTCCCGAAATACTCCTAACAACAGCCTTAATTAATTATTCTTTCAGATTTTCTTTTTGTGTTCCTCCTGTTTTTGGGGTTGAAAGGGTGAGGGGCAGGGTTATGGATTCGATAAGAGTTAGGGTTAAGGATAAGGACAGGGTCAGGGTTAGGTACGTACACGTACGCGCCCTTAGCGCAAAATACTCGGGGTACGTACGTGCTTATCACAACAGTCTGAGAAGTTATTGTAGCACGCACTTTTTGTTTGACTTTCGAAACCACGTCCTCGAATTTAAAGAGAGAGAACTCTTGAGCCCACCTCGCGTCAGATTTTGTGCAGAATTATTTCCCCCGTACAAAATCTGTGTCAGTCCTTTTCAACCGAAAACCATAACTCGAATCTAGAGAATTAACTTACCAGTTAGTCTAACTTGCTTCGATGAATGCACAGAAGAAAAGAAAAAAAAAACGCAATCTTCCATTACAAATTTTTCATTAAAAAAAGAGAAGAAAAGAAATTTTCAATGCAAATATGTAAAAAAAAAAAAAAATTCATGGTTATTGTTTAAAGTGGAAAACATTACTTTAAAAAAAAAAAAACGCATCTACCGCTGGGTTAAACTCAGGACCGTCTGGACATCATCATGGGCCCCTGGGCAAAACTCCCCCACATTGCTCATGACTGCAGCTATGCTCATGGGGCCCTTTAAACCCTTGGGGCACTGTGCAAAAGCCCGCTGTGCCCATGCGTTAAGACGACTATGGTTAAACTAAAATTATTTACTTGGCTTTAAGGTGCTAAACAAACAGCCAAGAAAGTAATGTTGCCACTTGTCATGCTTTGCTGGTAAATTTCGCGATGGTCAGTGGTGTTGTACAGAGAATGTCGTAAGTTTAACGACAAGAATCTGCAGTTACTAACAGCTGTGGTGGATTGTAATATTACTAGCGGAGGCACTCGGCCTTGCCCAGGATAAACTTGCTTTCCCCCCCTCCCCCTCCCCCCAACCCCTCTTTTTCTCTCTCTCTTTCTCTCCCCCTCTTTCTCTCTCTCTTTCTCTCCCAATCTCTTTCTCTCTCTCTCTTTCTCTCCCCCCTCTGTCTCTCTCTCCCTTCCCCTTCTCCCTCTCTCTCTCCATCTCTGTCTCTCTCTCGCCCTACCCCTTCCCTATTCTCTCTCCCTCCCTCTCTCTCCCTCCCCCTCTCACCCTCTCTCTTTCTTTCTCTCTCTCTCTCTCTCTCTCTCTCTCTCTCTCTTTCTCTCTGTCTCTCTCTATCAATCACTCAACATCCCCATGAAGAGCACCCTTGGGACAAGATCTAACTGGAAACCTAGTATAGTGGTAGGCTGGTTGCTTGATAAGTTATACGGGATGTGAAGATGATTTGGGGGATTGACAGATTGTCAAAAGGTTAGAGAAATAAAAAAAGAAACAGATACCGGTACACTGCCAGGAGAACATTAATATGCTTATAGCTACCCAGCCAGCAACTGTACGTAAATCGGATGTAGATTTCTATAGGGTGGTCGGATTATCGTAGGGGTGGATTCATTACATCATACCGACGTCGGGGCGATGTGTTAATCAGCACATCTGAGTAAGAACGATGTCATTTCTGTGTGTAAACTTGATGTCAGCCCCACGCATTCGGGTTTCCCTAGTGTTGCTAGCTGGGTAAATATACCCCCCCCCCCCAGCTCAGCATAGCCGAACACAATGGGAAGTGACATTTAAAGCAAGATTTGCTCAATTACTTATGCTGGCAAATTGCCCTATGGTCAAAGCGCCCTTTTCGCAGTCAGCAAATCTTTTTCGTGACTGGGCAAAAAAAGTCATCCTCAGTTTGTAGTGCATGACTCATAGCTGAGGCACCCAGGGGCGTATCTACGGAGAATGGGCCTATAAATGGTGTGGCAAGCACTGAAGTAGCCCCCGTGTCCAAACATCTGACACCCATCTTTTAGATAACTTAACCAGTGGCGGATCTCCTTTGAAACTGGTGGAAGATTAAGCTCCAGGGCCCCTAATCCCGGAGGGGCCATGAAGAAACTTTTCTTAATGGGTGGATTTTGGATGTTGCCCTGCTGTTACTGGCTATGAAGGAGCCTCATAACAGTTCAAGCTTCAGTGTCCAGAGAATGTAGGTCCGCCATCGCATTTTAGCATAATAATGCATGTGCCAGCTCAAAATAGGTAGAATGCGCATGACGTCACAGAGTTTATGTACTTCCGCCAAACAAGATGGCCGGTGGATCAGCTGATGAGTGTAACTTCGAGATGTGTCTAAGCAGTTAAAATGCCTGCTGGTTGCATTGCAGTTGACTGTTGTGACAGGGGTGGAAAGAATGTATCCAAACTGGTCCGATTCCCTACCATCCGTGTAAACAAGAGAAAGGAAGTGAAAGAATTGACCGAACATCTCCCATGTGCGTACACGTGTCATTGTTTACTGTCGTGAATTCGCCGCCGATTGGTTCGCGACGCCTTAAGTGGGTCCGGACAGACAAGATGGTGGATATGCGCATTCTACCTATAGTCAAAAGTCAAGCTCAGTAATTCTTTAATTAACAAATTATGGCAGTTATAAAACTTTATAACTGCACCTTTTTTACACCTGAAGAATTTTTTTTTCTTCACTTACCAGGGATGGCACGTCTGCTTTTAACGTGCTCAGTGGCTCCCTACCTGCCATACCTTAGATACACCGCTGAAAGCAGCTGTTCCTACCTGGTCGATCACTGGTTCTATTCAACATTAACTACATACGGTACAGTCAAATTGCTCAGCAAACTATTGTTAGAACATCGATTGATAAATAAGAGCATCTCCTGAATACACGTATCTATCTCTATAACCGTAGCTCATCACACCGATAACTGAGGCTAATCGATGGAAAACACTCAAGCTGAACGCGAATATAATATGAAGGAACGGTGTTTTTTTGTCACGCATTTTGTTATTCCGTGATTTATTGGCTAAAATACCAGTCCTATGTCACACATTGTACAAATGTGTAGCGTCCCCCAACCCGACCTTCTAGACTGAATACAATCATTCTACTAGCGTGCGGCTCCAGTTGTCTTGTGCATGCAGTCAAGGCCCAATACAGTAGAGTAAAATACATTTTGATGGACTAAATCGAATGTGTAAACAAGTATGAATCAGATCATTAGATTTTGTTTAAGCTTGCTGTACAGCATGCTTCCAGACAGTCTATCTATCTATCTATCTATCTATCTATCTATCTATCTATCTATCTATCTATCTATCTATCTATCTATCTATCTATCTATCTATCTATCTATCTATCTATCTATCTATCTATCTATCTATCTATCTATCTATCTATCTATCTATCTATCTATCTATCTATCTATCTATCTATCTGTCTATCTATCTAATCATCTATCTATCTATCTATCTATCTATCTATCTATCTATCTATCTATCTATCTATCTATCTATCTATCTATCTATCTATCTATCTATCTATCTATCTATCCATCCATCCACCCATCTATCTATCTATCTATCTATCTATCTATCTATCTATCTATCTATCTATCTATCTATCTATCTATCTATCTATCTGTCTATCTATCTAATCATCTATCTATCTATCTATCTATCTATCTATCTATCTATCTATCTATCTATCTATCTATCTATCTATCCATCCATCCACCCATCTATCTATCTATCTATCTATCTATCTATCTATCTATCTATCTATCTATCTATCTATCTATCTATGTGCCTGTCTGCCTACCTACTCATCTAGCTATCAATCTGACTGTCTGTCTGTCTGTCTGCCTGTTATAATGCCCGTTCCATTTTCCTTTAGGCCTATGCCCAGTCTCCATCAGGGACTACAGATGGGGATTCCCCGAGAGCTAATGAAGCGACACCACCTTGCAGACGCATAATTATTCTTACACAACCCTCAAATGAATGAGATCTCAAGAGTTACGAGTAGGGTGAGGATTGAAAAGTCCACTCTTGTCATATCACTAAACCTTCGCCGTTCGTCTTGGGTCTAATGGACCCAGAAGCAATGGACTCAAAAGCAATTAAAAACACCTCTTAATTATCTTATTTATGGGATTTTTATTATTATTATTATTTAATTCAAGATATTTCTCAATGACGTCATTGCCCATCTTCCCACAGTTTTAAAATTTTAATAAGTGCACGTGCGTGCTCACCACTGCACGTGCATTTGTATTATTCCTACCCGTATGTCCTGGAGGCTTACAGAAACCATATTTTTAAAGGGGATATGTGGTAGGATTTTATTGTCATACCATTAGCCGTATGTCCTGCAATCTCATATACCCCACATTCTTAATGAGGATTTTATTGTTATATCCCTAGACGTACCTTCAGTGGTCTTGACAGAAACCATACTTTTAAAGATGGTGTCCTAATAAATTGCTCTTTAGGTGTGTGGTGTCGAGTAAACACCACGACTTACGCCATACATAAAGCATGAAGAGCTATCAGTCAATAAGTAAACCGCGACAACATCGCAGATCTGCCCCCACATCTCGAATTGTGGGGTACAAAGAAAAAAGGGAAATAAAGGGAGCAAAATCGATGAATGACCTGATAGTGGCCAGGAAAAGCACGATCAGTTTGTTTACGACCCAGTGATAGGGAGGCCCACACAACTTAATACCACAGTATTACTTCAAGTGTAAGATCAACTAAAAGCATGAATGCGTGCGTGTGTGTATGTGTGTGTAGAAGTGAGGAAAAGGGGGCGGGATGATGTAGACGTTTAATGCATTCAATTAACTACATTTCTGTTGTTTGCCAACAATATCATGAAATCCGCTCCCAATCCCCCGTACTATTCCAACCAAGCCCCCCCCCCTCCCCCTCAGCCAAATGAATAACTCGAGATAAAATGAATATTTTAAAGAAATGATCAAAATGTACGGACACAGGGGAAGCTTTCCCCTTTTCACTTTGTACATACGACAACGAGATTTATGAACAATTTGCACAAAGTAAAGCATATTATTACAATATAATGCTTATATGTATACATAGGCCTATATAATGTATAATTTGCGAATGGGGGCAGCTAAGACTGAGACACATTTTAATATTGTTATGGACTCAACAATGTCATAGTCAAGACATCTCTTCTTTTTTTTTTTTTCCCAAAGATGTGCCTTGGTGAGCTTTTTTTTTTTTTATATATGTAAATTAATCTAATTAGGCCGGCCATCATTTTGATTCATTCAGCTAGTTTATAAATTTTGTGTGTATGCCCCTGTGTGTGCGTGTATGTGTGGGTGTGTACAGAGATGGTGATTAGGCCAACTCATTAGATGACGTGTGTTATATAACTCGTTTTATAATTACATTATACCATACGGAATGAAAGTAGCATCTTGACGATTTTGAGATTTATATTTTCAGAAAGTTGAACCATTCCTCTCTTTTATGGTGACAGAACCCAAGATATTAACTAGCAAAGAGGATGGATCGTTCTGATGCGATTCTGAAAAGACAAAATAATTTTGAGTTTCAAAATCAGGAAAGCGATCTGACGACGACAGCAACAATTCCATTCGATGCAACTTTTACTCCATTCCTGGATGGTGGTAAACGAAGAGCAGATAACCTCGTTGTCTTAGCGTGGACAACACAATTATTGTGTTGATCGAACCTGAACGGGATAAAAACTAAGAGGAAATAATCATATCATCAGTTTCGAATTGATGTAAATTGCAAAATTAATCAGTAGACATTTTTATGTGAGATGGTTTGACATTGAAGTTCAACGTGTCCTTTTAAACGAATTTCGTTCGAAAGTTTCGAAAGAAATTCGAAGCTAACGTAAAGCTCACACACCAAAAACCCTGACGTCACTACACAGCTAGCAATCCCACCCCATGTGTGTAGTTTGTGGAATAGGCTTGGTGTCGTAGGCAAGGAAACAAAATGATGACCAGCAATCATTCGATACGAGAATTGTAAGTTTTTTTTACCTTATTGTGTTCTCATAGAACCTATGTGGACGACGGATAACCTTTTGTGGCATCCCTGATGACCGCTGAGTAATCTTCAATACAACCGGTTGTATTGTTATTGGCCGATCGATGAAAGAAATCATAGATCAAGTTATAAATGGTATGTAGTTTCGGAATGGCACTGCATATAAATGTGTTGCTGAAATAGAATTATGGGGTTACACTAAAATCAAGTTGATGTTTATTTTAAAGTTCTTCCCCAAACTACAGGTCCTTTGATAATCTAGATCTGGTAATCCTTAGAAATTCAGATCAGCACCAGTGTGTTCAGTGAATGAAGTGAACTTAGAAATTTTGCCCATCCATTGCCCAAGAAATGTGCATTAGTCATCATGCCGCGAAGGGTTGGTAAAGGAAATATGACATAGGCAGTTTCTAATGTGTTATTTCTTTTCTTTTAAGGTTATCATCATCATGTATGTGTGAGTACATGATGATCATGTCTTAATTTTATATTATAGACTTACATTTTAAAACAAAAAAATACAATCATCATGTGGGCTAAATTTCTTTCTTTCTTGGAATTTTGAAGACATCCAGTACTAAGAAAAAGTGATTGGTGACCTTTGTAATAGAGCTACACAAAATTAAACCTAATTTAATCAGAGAATCTTTATGTATTATTTCTTCCTATGTCCTTACATCTTCAAGCTTTTACAATTCTTTACAGACTGCCCCAATATTTTCTTTAACCCTCACCCTGCGAGGGGCGGCTGACCGCGCCATGCGCAAGCCGTATTTTCAAGCATCAGGTCACTGACCTTTTTGAGACATAACCACCGTGTTATTGTTCACTGTAGGCCTATCTCTTCTATATCAAACGCATTGTGACATGCACATGTTAACCAGTGAACCACTGGTTGGAATCACAAAGACTAAGCTTTCAAAGGTTCTCCCCACACTTTCAAAAGATGTAACATCGACATGCGAACTGTTGCTCAACAAATTTGCAATATTATCTCATTTTCTCACAAGCTGACCACCGTCTGGAGTTGTCTATCTAAGAACCAATCAGAAACAAGCTCTGAAATAATCTTTGCCCCAAATGCCCACATTGGTTTATTAGTATGTATCAATCAGGATGAAACCATTTGTGTAGGGCTTGGGAGGGTGTGGCTAGTTATCATGCTTCGTTCTCACGAAAACTACAGCTGTCAGTTTGGAATCATAAGTCAGATCATTGGGTAGAGACTTACAGACTAAGGTTTTGCTGGTTAATTCATTATCAAGCGTGATAAGGCATAGCGGCGAATGTTTTCATACCGATCAATAAAAACCAAACCACGTGGATAGCGTGTGTGGTCATCATATAGCGGCAAGGGTCAGTGACCCCAGATAAGATTCTCCGTGAGTAAGGTCACTGACCGGACAGCGGGCTTTAAGGCATCACGCGCAGGGTGAGAGTTAACATAATAACAGTAACACTCAGTGCATGAAATATGTGCCCGACTGAAGCCATGTAAAATTGTAACTCATTTGGTACTCCTTCCCAGATCTTTTCCCTATAATACAGTCCTCTGTAGGCAGTGGTTCAACCAAAAATGGCAAAAAATTGCACCTCTAATGTTTTTCCTGTTATCTTTGTTAACCAACTGGCACTAAACTGAAATAAATAGTCTTTATTCGGCCATGCAAAGGCAGAGAAGGTACAAACAGAGCACGTCACTCTGCCTTCGCATGGCAGTATTGTTAAACTGAAAAGAAAATTTGCTGGATTTGAGTCGACTGGGACTGTGATTTGCCTGCTATAACTAACTACTAAGCCAAGACAAGTTTAGAAGTAACTATCACTAGTTACTGTACCATTTCCCTTTCCCTCACCCCAGTAAGCCTACAAAGGCAGTGGCAGCACCACCGGGCTGGGGGGAGAGAGAGGGGTAAGCCTGTAACTTCTCTGGTCCCAAACAGCAGCAGTCAGGGTTTTTGTGTGTGTGTGCATCATGGGCGACCTTTTGTGTAAAAAAACAAAATAGTTGTTCAGGAAGGTAAATATTCTGTCTTTTCCATCCAAGGCAAGATTGCCGGTCATGAACCCTGATGCCGCCATCATCCGTCAGTAATACTCAATGCCGTTCTGAAAATGGTCAACAGCTTTTGAAAAATTTGGCAATGGATATAATAGGTCTAATCATGATCTTTTTGCATAATAGAAGATTTCTATTGTTGCCTTTCACTCCCTTTCAGTTTCACCTAGTGATGGTGTTTTACTTGCGGTTTCCGACATGAATTTCACTTGAACTTTCAGAAACAAAAGGGTATTTCTGTTACTGTTAGAGAAAAATAATTCTGTATAATTAATTTTTATTACTGTGCATTGTTCCTAAAAATACTGCCATTGATCTTGCAACATTCTCTCTATTTCTATCATGATTTTTAAAAGAACTTATGACAATGAACAACTGGATGAAAGGAACTTTGAGTGGAAGACACTTTATGATTTATCCACAAGCATCAAAAAATCCTCAGTATAATTTTGCAGAATGATCTTCAGAAAGAGGACACAAAATGAGTGAATGGATGTGTTTTCCCTTTGGGGAAAAGAGGAGGGTGGGGGAGAGATGAGATATATTAAGAGTTGCAACCAGATAAGAGGCACGTTATATGCGTGTACTGAGATGACATTGTATTCAACAGTACCACATTCACCATCTTGCTCTTCAAATTGGTACATTGAATCCTACACACTGAAGGTAGTTAAACACTTTTCGGCTTCAAGCTTTCAGATTAGCAGTGTGCAATGCCATTTCTTATTTCTAAAGTTAATATAAGCACCTTTTTTAATTTTGATTCCCCCCTTTTTCCCATTTCAGTGTCTTTCCAGATGGAGTCTGTATTCCTAAAGCCGAAACTTTAAAATCAGGTTGACAGTGGATATTTATATTTTGTTAAGCACTGTTTTTATTTCGTGCACTTAATAATTGTGGTTTTGTTTCTATTTTCAGTCGTATCATTCTGCCTATGTCAGTAGAAGAGGTGAGATTACTTTGAGTTTATTGTTTTTAAAACAATTATTTATAAATTTATCAAAGAGCCTCTGGCGTATTTGTTTTTTGTTTGTTTTTTCCAGGGTCCAAATCAGTAAATGAATAATTAGTCGTGAAAAAAGTGTGAATTTGTGACGCTGAACTGAGTGTCAGAATCATGAACCATCCACTATAGAAAGGCTTTTCATTTACTGGGAAAGTATTCAAGATTTCGAATGTATGAAAGAAACTTAATTCATCTTTCAGTTTTGCTGAAAGGTTATGCAACACTAAAAGTTTCTTAGTAATCTTAGTATGTCAAGGATATTTAACTTTTTCCCTACGGGCCACCATTCCACGCCTAGACGGAGCACCTCCTGGGTTTACACGCCCAATTGTACTGTGCATTTGTAAACAAAGATCGCCTTACTACACAACAGCTGTCCAAACTATACATTCATCGCCGACGTGGTATCCCTGGACACACTAGTAGGACAAAGGAACTATACCAAGAATTCTATTTTTAAGGTTCAACGTCACAGGATGTTAATTTCCAATACATTGGTCAAGGAATACCATTACAATGTCACAATGCAGGTTGCGTTGTAACGGCTGCCGTTAGAGAAGCGTGCGACACAGTGTGCGTTGTACTGAAGGGAAAGAGTTTTAAGAGCTTGTTTGGTGGAAAATTATATGCACCCTTCCTATCATGTTAAAAAGAAATTTACAAATACAATATTATTAACTTGGAATTTCTTGGAAAATCCTGCAAGATCCTTTGAAGTAGTAGCTAGTAGTATTTTTTGAAGGAAACTTATGGCCACCTTTTAATTTGCTGATAAATTATGCAAGATTCCTAATGCATTAAGGAAACATACTGCCAGGTCCTTTGTGCTCTGTTTCAGTAATTTTTGCCTACTTGTTCCACAGTACCACATAGGTCAACTTTGGTCAGTGGCTGAAGCAAGTAAGAATGAGACAGGGGGTGGAGAAGGAGTGGAGGTCTTGATTAATGAACCATTTGATGAGTCAACTCACGTCCCCAAGCCAAAGTTACATGCCAATGGCAAGGATTTCACCACAGGACAATTTACACACAAAATTTACCACTTATCTTCGTAAGTCATCCATGTTTGTTAGGTTCTATATTTGGGGATATAATCTCTTTCCCCCTCCCTCCTCCTTTTTTTTTTTAACAAGTTTATTCCCATTCAGTGAACAGGTATAAATAAAGGAAGCAATCTGGAGCAAATTGATACATGTATAATGATAATGATCGGTTTCCCAAGACATCAATGTATCAAAAGATATCGAGAGCAAAAGGTCCTTTTTTGTTGTTGTTTTTTTTTTTTTTTGTTTTTTTTGTTGTAATTGTTGTTTTTAAGTTATGCATACCATTGCCGCATGGCCTTACCGTAAAGAGTATAGTCACAGTTTAGACATATCAGGATATAATTGATAGAATTTGAGAGAAGAGGGACACTGTCTTGGGTGCATATAATATGTCATATTAATGGAAGGAGTGCTGAATCAAAATAGTTTTGTAGAATTTTAGACAGGATTCATGGAAAGATTACCAAATCTGGGAATCTCCATTCTAAAGAGGATGTATTCCATGTTTTGAGCATTAATTGTCGAGCTGTGTGTGACCTATAAAAATAACCATCTAGAGGAATGACTCGCTGACCCCCTCCCAATCATAGACATTCCTTAAGTTGTGTCCCTCAGCGGCCATGGGAATAGCCAGATTCAGTCATCTTCTTGGCTATCCCTATTGATAATTGCTGAGCTGGATTTTATTTGTGTGCATGTGAGAAGTAATTTCATGCTTCCGCGCAGAATACATTGTCACTATATAATTTATAATGTCAGTCTTGTATTAAATCAACATTCATACATATGACTCTCTGGTTTCACCTAGTGAAGCTCATCATATTATGGTGTCTATGTGCACAACTAGGTCATATATTTGTGACCATTAGAAATGAAAGTGGGTGGTGTGCAATCCATGTGTAGATTCAAGTGTGTCGGTACTTGCCCACAGCTACTACTGTAAGTGGTTGTGTCTCATGATACAGTGTGTCAGAACATGTATCATCATCATTTTATAAAGGAAGTAAGACCTCCAGTGTAATTATGAAAGGCTTCTTAACTGCTGAGCCTTAAATTCTACAAAATTCATAATACGCATGTAAAGGTGTATGTGGGCATATTTTAGAAGGCCTTCATGAGTGCTATATTTTTTAATACTTTAATTGACTTTGAGCCACATTTAAGTTGAACAGAAGAGAGTGTGCCAACATTTGAGCCAGAAAAATAAAAGATGCATTTTCTTTGAGTTGAATTGAAAAGGATGGCAGGAAATTTCGTTTGCATCTTAATTTACACTTTGATGATCGAAACGCAGCTTTAAAAATCACATCTACCATTCTGTGTTCCCCAGGTCAGTGGGCTAACTATTTTATTAAGTGGTAGTACTATGATAGAGACAGTTTCCGAGAGAAGTGAAATAGAGAAACTACTGTGTCAGTTTTTTCTCTATTCTGCTTCACTGGGAAACTGTCCCTACCAAAGCACTTCCTTATTTAATTAAAAACCTATGCCTGTCTCAGTAATGAGAGCACATCACGATAGTGCAGATCAACTCGTACAACAGTAAAATGACTTCATATCTGAGATTGAGAAACAAAAATTTTGCAAAAGTTTCATCTCTTATATTACTTATAAATGGAAGGGAAGGAGATAGCATTCACCGTCACTTTTCAGAAAAATAACTTGCATATTTCAGATTCCTATAATCATCAGCTGACATCGGCAGTTTTGTCTCAGGCAATTGTTTCAGATGTTTTCATTTGTACGAATAGTGTACTTATATTACGTCTCTGTATATGAGACCAGGACAGGGCGTTGTTGTTGCAATATCTTGTCCATCTTTACATTCGCTGTATTTAGAGGATGTGATTCATAATGGAAGGTTTACCAGGATGACATCACCAAGTTAATCTTCCCATTATAATTTTTAAACATAGTTTGAACCATTGGTTTCTGTGGGAAACACTTTGCCCAATGTCCAAAGTCATTTAAATTCGTGACCACAACCTTTAGCTACAGTCTCACATATTTTGTTGTATGTGCGGGCAGCAAATATCAATGTAAGCTATACTTAATGTAATCAAGCAGTTTAAAAAGTTTGTTGTGTTAAATATGATTTTCAGAAATTGTTACCAGTTTTTGAATCTTGTTTTGAAATCTGTTGAAATGTATTTTTGAAAAATTTTCTGACAAGGTCACATTAATTGTGATACACCTGTTCGTTAGTGGACTTTGAATTCATTCAGAGTAATAATTGCTTTGTTTTTGTTTGTGTTATTGTAAGATAAAAAGTGTGCCAATAAAGACTTTTGTCTTTTTACAGGAAGGTTCCAGCATTTGTCAGGTTATTGGCACCTAAAGGTGCATTGGAAATCCATGAACAAGCATGGAACGCTTACCCATATTGTCGAACAGTGGTATCAGTGAGTAGTAACTTCCCTTTTTATGAAGCAGGGATGGGAATTCTCAGGAAATTTTTTTTAGTGACTTCCGGATTATTTTGTTTTTGTTTTTTTTCATTAGTTAAACACTGTTCTGTCAGCTGTCCAATACATGAATTGGTCTTAGTGCATGTGTGTTGCGGTTGGTGGTGATGCATTACATCAAAAGATCGGGAAATTCTTTTTGTTGGTAGTTCCCATCCTTGATGAAGCTTAGTTGCCAGTTCTGGTCCTGTTTGTCTTCCATTCTTTTTACCTCTCATTTAAAGCAACTCTCTCTCTTTACTACAGCCAGGCTTGATGTACGTTTTTCTCCTTCTCTGCCTAAATGGTCATCTGTCCATTTTTCCAGAAAAATTGTGCTGTTCATTTTACCAAATTACATTGACCTGCAGCTAAGTTCAAGCTAAAGCACTTTGAAAACGATAACGGATTCTTCTGGTTTACCACTGACAGACCAGCCAGCAGTCCCTGTATTTAGTGGTGTTGGGGAATGGTGTGAGAAATACATAATATATACTTTTTTAAAAAAATTTTTGACATAAGAGAAAGTCCTGTGAGGAGTGAGGATAAAAAACCAGTCCAGTGAAGTGCAAGTCAATGGTGACAGTGTATGAACATTGTGCTATTACAGGAGTGTTCCAAACTTGCTTATTGTGAGAGGCACCTACACATATGAGAAATTTCAGACATTGGAGAGACACAGCCTATGAATAAAATTCACACACACATTTTTATTGTCACATACACATTTTGTCACAAAAATTTTATATAAATATTAAGAGATACACGTATACAACAATATTTATTTATGTATGCAGTTTTTTAAATTTGATTCAGCTTCAGCAGTTACAAAGTACACATTAAATACGACAATCAACTACGGGAATATCTACGAAAAACGTGCGAATGACACAAACATGCTAATCTAACAATATCAGAACATTATTCTATATGCCTGAGTTTGTACATGGAATGAGGGAACTAAACCACTTGGCCCAGTGATAGAATAGGCCTGTAAAACTCTGTATGTTCAACTGTGAACAAGTCAATGTGTGCAGGGAGAAAAAACAGTAGGAAAAAGAAAATCAGTGGTTTAAGTTTGGAAGCCGCATATTAAAGGTCAAAGAGCCGCAAGTGGCACACAAACTGCGGGTTGGCCACCCCTGTGCTATTACATTGTTTTGACTCATTGAGTACATTATGTCATTTGTGAAGTGTGTTGAGATGTTTCATGTTTGTGATTTTTTTTCAGTGGAAATCATAACTGACAGTTTGCTTTTATAGGGCATGGCATTCGGTTCTGTGTCTCCTTGCAGGTGTCCCTTATTGTAGTGGTCATTCAGTTGGCAGATATAATAAATACATCCTTCTGGTTTGCCGTTGATGCTCTTTTTATATATCATTTCCTAATAATTCTTGTAATAAATTACAGTTGCACCATTTGGGATCATAGTTAAGCATTCTTTGTTTCACCTTTACAATATAGTCATTGTTAACTCCTGCGTGAAGGTCTCAGTGTGATAATCTTTAGCACCTTATGTGAAGGCATCATTAATGTGCTCTACTTTGCCCTCTTGTTAGCGAGATAAGTGCTTGGTGTGGCAAGCACATTAATGGGGGAGGTGCCCTTTATCTTACATCCAGGTCACACAGGTTAAAGATAGAAACAAGTAAGCTGTGTGCTGACTGGTTAGTTGGTGAGAGTAGAATTTTGCTGATATGTAGGTCACAAGTGGTAAAAAAAATGCTGCTTTTTTCTCTTATTAGTCTTAACCTTTTTTTTTTTCTCTTTATATAGTTGGCTTGCAGAAACATCATTCATTTGTGTCAATGTAGCAGACCTGCCAATTGTCCCTTATTTTACAGGAAATTTAGTGTTGGGAGAGACTTGAGAAATACATTTTTTTTTTTTTTTTAAAGAAATGCCTGCTAGGTTTGAGGATAAGATTGTTGTTACTTGTAGATATGTAAAACCCACGTGTTTTGTGCGAGGGGTGAGTATTTTAAAGCCTTTTGTGACTCCAGAGCCAGAGGGCTCCCCCCAAAATACTCCTAACAACAGCCTTAATTAATTATTCTTTCAGATTTTCATTTTGTTTTTCTCCTGTTGATAGGGGAAGGGGCAGGGTTAGAGATTCAATATTTCGGATTGAGGATAAGAACGGGATTAGGATATGTACATACAAGTAACAACAGCCTTGAGGATAAAGGCGAGTCCAGTAACGTATAAGTCAGTGATGACACATTATGTTGTTATGTACAGAAAACACTATAAGGAACATGTTACGTTGTTTTGTAATTGTTTTCTCGTTTGCATGGCTTAATATGGTATGGATATACTATGTGTCCGCTGGGCTGTCCCTTATTGAAGTGGTAATTTAGTTGACAGATGTGTTGTAGTGAAGAATAATAGGACAGGCAATATTATAGGAAGATGATGAGAAGGCACTAAGATTAGGGTAAACAGAAAAGAAAATAAAAGTGATGAAGAATAGTATTTAATTGTTGTTAATTCTCTTTGTTTCTCTCTCCAGAACCCTGATTACATGAAGGACAATTTTTACATTGTTATTGAGTCATTCCATGCCCCAGACAATGGAAATACCCCAAATGTAAGTTTATTGGACCAAACCAGCATTTTTCTTCCTTCTTTTTTTTGCTTCATGACCATGGCATTTTCAAAGCTCAGTTCGCCACCTCACACACAAACAGTGCCATACTGTACACCTTTGTGCGTGTATAACTGCATTGTATGTGTAAAAGGCAGCATGTCACCATACATTACATAAGCCATAAATGAGTTCAGCCATTGGCAGGGAACTTAGGTTGAAGGTTAAAGTTTTCTTTTTTTGTCCTTAGATAGTGTCATACGTGCAAGTAAATTCTTCTATCATCATGCAGTCCAGCAATGTTTTATATCATTGTTGCTTGATCCTCATCAAAGTATATAATGGTCCTGGACTTCACAAAATATCATTCACAGACACAGAATGAAGGATCCACCTAAGTAAAACAAATTCAAAATCTGGAATGGTAAAGTGCAATAAAAACCCCGAATACCTTGCCCGTGTGCAATAATTATTGGCTAAAATCTGCATGTTAAGATTTAACTATCCCTTTTGTCCTGAGGTTTTCGGAGTACTGAATGGCAGTTCACACGCAGTCAGGGAATGTTGATGTCATAATTAGAACATTGATGGGCTGGAATTTTTATGGTGTTATCAGCTGTTGTGAGATCACAGCATTTGACCAAGAGGCCCCCCCCCCCCCCCCCCGCCCGCCGCCAACGACTACACACAAATTATGACGTTAAGTCTTTCAAAGCCTTACTGGTGACAATAGGCATGTTGATGATTCATTATAAAACGAAACCCATCCTCTTTCAAATGCAATTTAAAAAATGCGCCTTTTCCCTTTCTAGTACTCATCTGCGTCTGCTGTTGAACAAGTCAGTGGCTGCCCTGTATTTGTCCCCAAATCATCTTCCATTCATGTTTTCTCCCCCTCTTCTTCATCATTTTCATGCCCTTGTCACCCGTTTCTTCATTTTCGCCCCCCTAGAAATCAAAATCGCCTGGCAATATCGCCTGCATTGAGAGTCACTGATCTATATATTGTGTTTTGTGGTTGGTGGTGACATATTACTTCAAGAGTTCAGGAAATATTATATCTTATCAGTAGTTCCCATTCCTGAATTGGTGAAGTTTGTTTTTATTCATTTCTGTGGCAAACTTGCAGCTGTCAGCATGTACAAAAAAAATTTATCTAACTCTTAGAACTTACTATCTTCATCCTGATTTTTCTTCATTAGATTCATGGTTTGCAAGGCAGAGATTTAAGTCAGCGACACGTGGTCAAGGTCGACATTGCAAATGACAAAGTGGCATCAAAGGTATGTGTAGCAGTTGAAGTGTTTTACAGCACGTTAGAGATGGGAGTATGTCAGTTTTAGTCAACTGCTTCCCTGCAAAACGCAACTACCACAACTGCAGTAAATAAAATAAACCCGGGTTCCGTTGAACAGTGAAAACGAGAACTGTATCTTAAATGATAATAGGATATCCACAGAACTTCAAGGTATTCAGCCACAGCTACTTCAGGATACTAACTGCGCTGTCATATTTGCACTCTTCTCATGTATATACATATTCACATAGAGCTTTCTAGAACATACATGACCACCTATCCCATCATCCTTGGATCTAGCAGGTTCGACTGAACCACAACTCAGCCAAGAAGCTATTAACGCATCTTGCATGACATCTCCCAAGGTCAATCTAGCGATCACTAGCTCTTTCTAGAAAGTTAGGGAAAAACTACACACGAATGGTACAGGTCAAACCTAGGTCAGCGAAGCCGTTAGTGGACAAAATAAAAAAGGGGGCATAATAACCCTGAAGAGGGGTGAACGGGATGTTAGACTCTGCAGTATGCATGGTCTCATGTTATTGTCTATCTCACATATTGACATGTCAATGCATTTTCCCATTTTAAAGAAGAGGAGTTTCAAAGCTTTGTTGACAGTGAGATTTCTCATGTACAGAGGCATGAGGCAGAAATACTTATGTTAAAGATATCAATATTTCAATTTGTGAGAATCTAGATCTCACCGTGAGCTATGATATGCTAGCCAAGACTCAAAACTATCAAAGTCATTTGATACGCCAGTATGTGGGATAGACAGTGTTAGGTTTGTTGATTTTCACCTATAAAATTAATGTGAATCAGAAATTTATCAGAGACGGAGGACAAAAATCATATTCTGATTATTTCTCAAGGAGCAGACAGATGTTATGGGTCATAGTCTGACTGATCTGGTATTATTCAGAATAATTCCTTGTGGAAAGTTTGGACAGAGAGAAGAAATTGGGCAAAAATATTGTAATATGACATTCTCGAGCAGGTCATTGATGAATCTCTGATTGTTTTTTGTTGGCAGTTAATATAGATCTCATGATTGCAAACTTTGACTAGCCTGGATTTGTTGGGATTTATTTCAGGATTATAAACCTGAATGGGACCCTTGTCTGGTGGGATCCCCCAAGGCAGGCAGGGAGCCATTGCCCAAAGACAAAACTGGAGAGTGGATGGTAAGATGATTTAGAGTTAATTTGTGACCACAGATTGTATTTTCATGTCTGTTCTGTCTAGTGGGATTAAACATGTTGATATAATTTTATATACATGGTGATTCAAGAAAAATGTATACACAAATAAACAGCTTAATGTTGTTAGCCACCCTGTTGAATTACATTGTCATCAGTGTCTGGCCCAAAGTGGCCAGATAACTCAAATAGTTATACATCTGTCCTCTTTAACCCCTTCCCTGCTTTGTGCAGAACTGTTCGGGCAATCTAATCTCACTATACTGCCATGGGTCCGGAACAGTTTTTGGGCCTAGTTTGTATGCATTTCTTGTGTGATTATATGGAGACAGTTTCTGAATTATGATTGTTTCATATTTCCTAGTTAGTTGCCCTACATACTTGCATCATTTGCATGTATTTTAGAACATGGGATATATAGTGTGTAATTTTTGAGAATAGCTCGTTTTGTCTCCCCTTTTGCATATGGCATATGAGTGGAAATTTATGTGGCAGGCAAAGGGGTTAATTAGACTTGTAAAGCTTGAATTTATCCTAAATGATATTGCATTAATAAATAGTCAAATTATGTATACATTTCTTATGAGACACCCTGTACTGTTTTGTTGTTTGGAGAGAGACGAAAGAGTTTTTTTCCTGGTAGTCAATGAAAGCATTGATATTGTCCATGTCAAAGTAAAAAATGAAATTTATAAAACTTAAAACTTTGTTGCACAATGGCCTTCCATAGTGTTTTTCTATAACCATAAAGCATTGCTGTGTCCGTACCTAAATACTTCCAAAATATAAAATATACGGTATATGTATACATGTACTTACACCAGTCCCTCCCCTCCTCATTCTCTGTTTATGTCACTGACTATTTCTTTGACTCTTGAGCTTTTCACTGTGGAGGAAATATGGAAAATGGACTCATCTGAGAATTCAGTGAAAATACTTTAAGAGCCTGAGAGTTGTCTGCATCAGATTTGATCATCTGATGTCAAGGTGTAATAACAAATGACTCATTAATTTAATTTACATGTATTTGTTATGTGATATGAAACTGTAGACAGATTATTCATTCACACATAAAGTGATTGTTCAGTAAAGGAAAACAAATCCTGTTTATTGACAGGATACTTGGTTCTCATGTAACACCTTTAATTTCTTCACATCATCTTGAGCCACAGCTGAGAGAACCAAAAGGTGCATACACAACTGGCAAAGACGATGTTGTGTAGTCGATGTTACTAGCACTCTCTCTGTCTGTCCTGTGTTCCACAGAACAAAGTGAAACCGGTCATGTGCTGCTACAAAGTTGTCAAAGTCTGGTTCAAGTGGTTTGGTCTGCAAAACCGGATGGAGAAATTTATCTTAAATGTAAGCTACCTTCCCATTTTGCCACTGATTTCTAGCTTCTCCTTCTGACCATCTTTTGTCTAATGTTTGACCCCTCAAGTTCTTCTCGTCACTTCATAATGACTTTTCCATTGCATCCTGTCTATCTCTGTTTCTTTTATAGTCATTGGTGTCATGATATGACATAATCCAGGCTATACATTGAATTTTTTTGTTGTGAATCTGGATTATGTTTTTTTGTTGTTTATTCATTTATTCTTTCAATAACAATTACACATCAGTGTCAGGTTTTGTTAATTTCATCCAAAAACTTTTTGGGTTATTTGCCAGTTTCACTGGCTTCAACTTTGGAAATTACATACATCTGTAGATGAAAATTGGCAGCTTCATAAAAAAGATTTCTGCTGAAGTGAGATGTTGGTTCATCTGCTGGATTGCGATCACCACATGTTCATTGTGTACAAGAATAGTGTGAAATAAAGTCATAATGAGCACAATGAAGTAGGGCAGTGACCATTTTGAGATAGATTCCGCACATGTATACAGATGTTTTCATGTCTTTTGTTGTTGTTGTTTTTTTGTATTCAAGAAGTGTACTTTATTCAAAATGGCATACAATTGTAAACATATTTTGTTTGTAGGCACCAGCTTTGGCATGCCAAACCTGATTTTGCTCCTAAATATGATTCTCCAATTTTCACTGCTCTAGGCTAATGGCTTAAGTCATTTTTGGCACTTTTGAGATATTAAGAAAAAAGTGTGGCTTTTCCTGTCGTAAGTCTGATATATGGTGTTATCGTAGAGCAGTGATATTTGAAATTCTTCCATCCACAGCAAGAGCATAGGCTGTTCATGAACTTTCACCGTCAAGTCGTGTGCTGGACAGACAAGTACCATGGTTTGACCATGGCAGACATCAGAAAACTTGAGGCCGAGGTGAAGGAGGAGTTAGCACGCGTAAGTTTTGCAAACACCATGCTGGGGGAATATATAGTGTGTCCTCTTCCATGAGCAGAATCATCCTCAATTTTCTCTGAAAGTATCTTTAACGCTTTTGCTGCCAGTGCCAAGCCCAAATGCCCTTCTTTCCTTTAGACTACTAGAATAATAGCTTGTCAGGTTAAAGGCAGCAAGAAGTAGTAAAAATAAGAATGCCAAACATGCCAGAGCAATGTTGGCCAATATATCCGCTTTGCGGCAGTTTTAGCATGAAACGGTGGGGTTGATAATATTGGTTGTGTGACCGTCCTCTGGAACATATGATGGGCCGATATCGGAAAGAGGGTTAAATTTGTTTGCAATGACCACTTTATCATTGCTCATGGTTAGATCTATATTCTTGCAAAGTGACATTTTCAGTGTCTTTAGTAGTTTTAAAATTATAAGCAGAAATGTTTTGCCCACCAAATGCTTGTCCATTAACTCTTTGTGCACCATGAAGTTTTCCGCATTGGCCGATACAGAAAGAAAATAGTGAGGGAGATGAATGAAGACTAACTACAGCAACATTTATGGATAGAAAAATGGACTTTCTTTCCTCCTGAAACAAAATAGCTTAGATTTCTTGTTCACCAATACATCGGTGATTGGCACAAACGTGACCAGCGGAAGAACTGATTCATCAGCTATTCGCACACAAAGAGTTAATCTCCCTTCACCTGAACTTTAAAATGCTGTCCTGCAAAATGGGAAAAATTGTTGATACTGCAGTCCTTGAAATGAATGATATTATGATTATGCTCTTGTACAAGTCGTTGTGATACGGCAGCCAACACAAAGAAATATTGCTTTTAAATAAGACTGTAAAGTATTGAAGTGATGGGGTATCATACTGGGCCTAGAACATCACAGCCAGTTGATGTCAGCAAAAGTTACACTCTAAAAATATGGCAGAAGCTGACTGTGTCTGACTGGGCTTAGTATGATTGGGTCTTCCAGCATCTACTAAAATAATATAGGAAATTATGGTGTGCGATTCTTGTCTACCATCAGCCGACTTTGCTCTTCCGGGCCTAGTATGATATCTCCCAAAATAAGATGAAAGGCATGTTTTGGAGCTGCAGTGATATGAAAATTTTAAAAATTAATGGAAGAAACCAATATTCCCTGTACATTTGATAACTGTTGACAAGAAAGCATCGGGGACATATTGTATGATTACCATGAAAGAACAATGCAGTGTTCTGCATTTGATAGTTTAAATCAGCCAACAGCAGTGACCTACATATGACATTAGTGTTTACATCAGGGATCATGTGCTTGTGAAAAAAAGGGATCAAGGGCGAGCAGTCAGCAACACAAAGCAAACTCAAAAAAAAAATTAAAACAAAACCTTTTAAAAGACCCACTTTGGTGCACCCTCCACGTTATTTGAAACATATGTTCAAAATCTGGTTGCTGTAGGTGGTGTATAAAGGAAAAAGCCTTATGTGTTCAAATTGTGAATTATATATGGAGACATGTGAATAATTTAAAACTGCTTTTGCTTCTCATAAAAACCTCTTTCTTTTTTCTCTTGCAGCAACGGCGCGAGGGCCCAGTGAGAGGAATGACAGCTAATGATAAGGATGAAGAGAATTGATAAAATTCATGTCTAGCAAAGCAACATACATTGTAAAACCAAGATGTCTTGAGGCATCTTTAGAGCTGTTATTGTGTAGTTTGTCAATGTGTGTCTTGTTTCCTACAGTTAGAACAGCCCAGGTACTGGCTGGGTCAAATGGTTTATAATCTACTTCACAGTTTTGTCGCTGCTCATTGTAGGGTCATTTTATTTTAATCACATTTACAACACTAGACATTAAAGATTTACGCTCACGATGTCAGAGAATGGCTGTGTGCTGTGGGTTACAGTTCAGATCACTATTTGTCAGGAAGGTCAACAATCAGAAAGTATTTTCATTGATAAATTAATTGTTATTTTTCATCAGATACCAGCATATATATGATGAGTGCAGCAAATTTTTCATCCATCCTAAAAGCTGACTGGTAGATGTTGAGTTATCAGTTGACCTCCTGTGTTATTTATCACCCACTTGGAGCTTATCACATTTTCTCTTTTCTTATGTCTGGGCTATCTTATATGTATTATCTCACCTACAGCGTTATTACTACATATGGCTTTCCCAGGAAGTAATACAGGAACAAAGTCAGGTTCAATCAAGAGAACAATTGTATGTTTTATCCAGTCAGTATTCAATAATGGCTGGAGCAAAGCTAAAATGTAGCAAGAAAAGAGATAATACATGTAGTTTGTTTTTGTTGCAAAGCCCTGCATAGAAACAGAAAATAAATGGATTATAAAATAAATTTCAAAAAATTTTGAAATGAAATAAGAAAAACAAGCTTTCAGATCCTAAGACCTTCTTCAGATCAAAAAAAAAATTTTTTTAAATGATAATAATAACCCCAGATGGCAAAAACAACTTACAAAAGTGAACCAATAAATACACAACATAAGATGTTTTTCCCTGTACCATCAGACTCATGTTCACCACAATAATGCCACTGAAGCGTGAAAACCTCTCATGTAAAGACAATCACAATCAGACTTTCATATCAGATTTGACAGCCAGTGACAAAATGTGGAGTAGATGTCGTCCTCATCATTCACTGTTGTTACTTCAGAGCATAAAAGAAAGTGACTTTATAACTAATGGCGACATCATTGCTGTGAACAACAGCCATGACCTCAATAATAGTTTGTTTAGTTTTTGTGTGTGTGTAACGCCATTTGTTGCTGATGTTGTCTTTTTTTTTTTTTTTTTTTAATTTTCATTTGTTTTAATTTATGAAAGTTGATTTGGTTTGTTGTTTGTCATGTTTATTTTTGATGCATTTTCATGTTTGAGGTGAGACACACTTTGTCATTGCCATAATGTTTTGTACAAACCTTGAGGGATGTCAAGGGAGATTTACATTGTCAATGAAGTATGTTGGATATTCTATTTTAACTGCATTAACTTGAACACGTGTATATTTATATTTTTAGCATCAGCGTGAGCTAAATTTGGAGTACTTTGTAGATTTGATGTACATTTTCTCCTAACCATCCTTGTCATGTTTGTGAATGAGCAAACTCTGTACTCACATGTGTGTATTTTTTTATTTTTTTTTGAATTGTTATTTCCAATAGTTCTTATCTTCTGTAAATCCTACAAAGCCTTTTACATTTTACACAAACTTAATCATTATAACAAGGCCAGGGAAGAGTTGAAGGGTCGTCTGTTTATTATTTCACCAGTTAAGTGTAAAACCCATGTATGGTCAGTGGAAATTCTTTTCTTTATAAGCCCCCCCCATCCCAGACATGTACCATTTGATTTTGAATGTAGTCATTCTTTGCTTGAGTTTCAGTTGTAGTGCTGTAGTTGTGGTGATGGTGTCTTGCTGGGGCATTTAGATCCTGACTGAAAATGTCTAGTCTAGAGAGCTTTGGCTTTAACAAAATGTAGCCTGAGCATTTAGATAGAAATGATGTAACTGTTTGTTAGTGTTAGGGTTGGCCCTAGGTGGCAAAGATATTTGATGCTTCTAATATGCTTTGAGAAGCTGTGCAGTTTCTCTCCGTTTCATTGTCATGAGCTAGAAAATCAGTTTTGGTCAGACGAGGAAAGAAACGGAATTGTACTAATATCCCATAAATATACATAATTAGTTTTAGATTTTTCTATCCTGTATAGGGACTTAGCAAGTGAAAACATTTATGCATGACCTGAGTGTATTTACAGAATTTGTGATGTCAAGGAAGTCAATTTAGAAGATTTGGAACTGCATGGCATTAGAAAATTTTGTTTCTCTTGCTCCTGTTTGGATATGAAAGCCAGAAGAAACTGGAACAGTCCTATACCGGTGGAAATCTTTGTAAGTTTGTCAACAAAAAGAGTGGTTATTTGTTTTTCCAGGACATATTTGCAATCATTTCCGAGAATTAAATTGATTGCATGCTGAAAGGGGATAATTTCTAGAATGTGTGAATTGCCATGCACCCATTGAAACTAACGTTCATTAGCCCACAGGGGAGAGGGAGGCGTAGCCGGATGCCTGGTCTGCATTGTTAGTTCAAAATCTAAGCAACCACATGTTTGAGTCTAATGCTGGGTAATAAGCTTTTAAAGCTGATGCAGAAAGATTGATGTAAATCTGTGCACGATGCATGTTTTTCTTTCCATCACCTGACAAAATAGCTTGTATTGAACTTGTGCAATTTGACTTTTTTTCACAGTTTTTGTTTATTTTTCAACCCATTTTCTGTTTCTTTTGTTCCTTTGTGTGAAAGTTTGAGCGTCGTTGTTTTGTCTTTTTCCTTTTTAAATTTGGCTCTAGTTTTGTCATGTGGTTGTTAAGAATTGGGAATTAGTAGTATTCTGCTCTGTTTTACTTACTAGAAAAGTGGCTGAAATATATATACATGTATGCATAAGTTTTATCATGTGACTTTTTTTGCAGTTAGGTTTGTTTCAAGTAAACTGAACTCTTTGTAGGCTGGAATTAGATTCAATTGTGAGAACTGCATAAATTATACACCAGCTCTCATAGACATTAATTTTATATTGGCAGATCTGTCAACTGCCACTAATTTACAGGAGCGCCTTGTACTTTGGATGTTGGGAAGAACAAGAGAAATAACTTTTTTACCAAGAAAGAAAAATCTCTGTCTGGTGCAATGATAAAATATGAATACTGTATGCATTGAATACATTATGATATGATCTATCAGTGAATTGGTGCCAGACTCACAGTGTTTCATATTTAATTTTTATGTTTTCTTCTTTGGGGAATCATAACTAAACTGACATGTTTCAGTTTGCCTTTGTACAGCACAGGTACGAAAAAGTGTCCCTTAATCTGATGAACTCTGTCCACCGGTTTAACAGTGTCTGTATCCCAATTCACTTGTAGGCCGAGGCCAAGTGCCAGAACATTTCTAACCTGAGCTCAGACGGCCTGGGATACGGTGTAGGGAAAAACAAGGGAGTCAGGGTTCAAACAGTTAAAGATTCCCCTGTTGAAGTGATCAATTAATTGGCAGGTCTATGTTGGTACCTCGGGTTGTCCTAATTGTGACACTTGATGAGAATGCAAGTCAAAAGTCTATGCTTTTTTTCAGTGGACACTCAGGTTATTGCTTAACAAAGTTTGTAAATGTATGTATTTTGTGTGTTGAGAATACTAAACAGAAACTCACAGTTAACTGTTTCAGGGTTCCTGCACAGCCCTGCAGTTCCAAGGATCTCTGAAAAGGCCCTGAATTTTTTTTTTTAATGGACAAAAGGCCTTGGAAATAGTAGAATAGCCCTGGAATTTTCCTGGGGTTGAAAAAAACATTTTGAAAACTGGCAAAAAATGTGAACAAAAATAAATACATGTAGATACATTTTTTTCTCATTTTCTTGCATTTAAGCCACCCTGGAATTTGCATTTTGTCACCACTTCTTAAGAGAGTGAGAGAGGAAGAGAGAGTCATGTAAGGCACATTGAGCATTGTTAATGATAATGCGCCGTACAAATGTAATGTATTATTATTATTATTATTATTATTATATAGTAGCTCAAAATGATCAATTTTAATATAGTGTATATTCAGCTGCATTCAGGCTGCGCCGAACGGCCTCGGTTATAGACTCCTGGGCTGAAAAATAAGCGAATAGCAAACTTTCAAAAAATTCAATGTAACTAGATCAGTTGTGCAAGAATAAAACAGTTTTTTGCTTCTCCTGAAAAGTAGTCAAAACTGGTTACTACAGTTTTTGGGAATAACGTGAAAACCGTGAGAAGCGCAAAGTGGTCGTTATCGTGGCGACGCGATCTTAAACTCAAACTCAAAACGGTTTTAGGGAACGGAGGCGATCTTAGCTCTCAAAACACCCTGGAAAGACACTCCCTATGAAGTGCAGGAACCCTGTATGTTTGCATTAATGTAGTGTGGAAAAAAGCTCAGAATGGGCACCTGTGAAGCTTATAATTGTAGAGTTATGTTTTCATTTGGTTTATCTACAAAAGGCATCGTCATTTCTCAGGTGATTTTTTTATATAACAGAAATGCATGTGTTGAAATGTGAATAAAGTTCCTTGCCGCAGGTTTATCATGTACGCTTTCATTTCCATTATGAAATTCCGATTTTGTATTCATTGTGAGACACTTAGGCTTCAACTTTTATGTACACTTATTATATTTCATTTGTTCAGCCACTGATGTGTTCTTCTGTGTTATCATTGCCCTGTGTTGAAGCAGGACTTGAACTAAGGCCAACCTCTTTCTCAGTTGATAACATGCCAAACGGTGGACACTCCGAATTTTTCTTGCATTTCAGTAGCAACAACCCAGATTATCGGTTACCGCCCAACAAATTTGGTCCTCAGACTTGGCTGAATTTTGCAAAATCAGGGATGTTAGTTCGCTGATTTCACCCGTTACCCAATTTTTAGCCTTGAGTGTTCCAAATATGTTTGTTCCAGTGAAAGTTGATTTGGTTCACTGCAGTCATATTGGGCAACAAATATGCTTAAGGGTAGAGTGTTCATTTGGGTTTTCTCAATTTTTTGCTGAAAGACCCAGACATTCCTGCAAAATGCCAGCAAAGATCATTTTAGAAACTCCAGATTTGGTTTTTGCAGCTTGGTCATTTAACATTCACATGTAGAAGATCTTGTTATAAAGATATATTATTGGGTATTTCCCATATTGTTGTTGGTGCATTTTTGCTTTTTAGAGAAAATGAAGATTGAAGTTTAGTCAGCAAGAAGCTGAAAACCATAAAACATTATGTCACAAACGCATAATTATCTCGATTGGAATGACACTTATACATAATGGAATTAGAAGTGAGAGGATGACTTTAAAACTTCAAGATCTGCAGAGTGTCAGTACTGTCCCATAAACATTATGGCAAATACCCCTCAATATCTTTGTCATGTTTGTCCAGTATTAAATTGATCTGCTGAATTTGCCAGTGATGGCCATTTTTTCCCCACCCACAGCAATGTTGTATCCAAGCCGCATGATGAAAGCCTGTCCTCAAATGTAGGGCTATGACAATAAAGAAGAATGTGTAATTTGTAAAGCTTTCATTTGTGTTATGTTTCCTCTCTTTCCCCTCTGTGTGTTGTGTCATTTTGTTGCTAGATTACGGTGACTGAACATGGGGAATTTGCAATTTGAACATTTCGTGGCCTTCCAGGAGAAGTGTCATAATGTCAAATTTTCCAAAACTCGAAAATCTGACATGGTCAGTTTTTTTTCTTACCTCTCCGATCTAACTAGCTGGGTTACAAGGTTATGGCCCGTCCCACTGGAATGACAAGGCTCCATCTCCACTTTTTGCTTGAACTGAGTTACACTCTACATCTAAGTATTCTCAGGACCTTCTCCATTGTGTCTCAAAGTATCAGGCTGATTCAGTGTGTAATTTTGTTAGTACATGTACATGTATGTATTACTGCAAAGAAAAAAAATTCTTTGCTCTGAAAGCTATGATCACTTGAAACATTCAATTGATACTCAAAAGTTGACGGAAGGGAGTTAGAACCATGTCATTCTAAGGGGAGGAGCTGCTTCCAGTTTTTTAGGAATCAGTTTGGACAGTTACGACATTCACATGCACAGCAGGAATACATTTTTTTTTGCTTATGCTGAAAAGTAGGGATTTTTGCATACAACGGCTTTCCTGGACGGTGACGGTTTATGTCCAGATTTTAAACATCAACACACCCAAAAAGGTTGATGGGGACACATTGGTCTAGAGGCAAGGTGCTCGCCTCTCCTGCCGAAGCTACCGGGTTCGATCCCCGGTTGGCGCTGGCATATTGGAATTTTGGGGGGAAAATTCCTGTCCCAGATCCTATGGTAGGTAGGATTGAGCACCTAGTCTTCTTGGATAAAGAAGAAAACCTCGGAAGGCCCATGTGCATGTTAAAGATATCTTGGCCGTTGAGAGTTGAGAAGAGCAGCCGAACAAGGCCGCTGCCAGGGCAAAATTCTAAAAAAAACTAATCCCTGCCACAAAAACTAGAACAGGAAAAATAAAAAACAAGAAAAGTGATGTGTAAATGCCAAGAGCAGCAAACCTCCTAAAATAAAGATCTAAAACACATGCTGACTAGCAGTCCATTCTATTTCTAAATTACAACTACATGTATATTATATCCAGAAATCATGTCAGCAGCGTATCATCATGAATTGCCCTTCGTGAAGTCGCACGTTAAATTATACAAAAGTCAAGAACTTTCCAAAATACAAGGAAAATTGCATAATACATGCGAAAGTTCAGTTAACCTTTTGACTACCAAAGTCGTGAAAGCCGGAATTGCTGAAATGTAGTTGATATTTGCAATAATTTTTTTATTTACATTTTACAAGAGCCAGGGTGAATCTAAATTATGACATATTCATCTGCAATTCAAAGTTATTAATTGAGAACCAAAAACGTACAACTAGGCAGATCTAGGTACAGCAGAAAGGATTCTCAGCAATGCTGTGCCGATGTTGAAAGTATTTAATGCATCATGTTACTTGTGCATAGCTGCCAAACAGTACGTATTTTACGTATTTACTACGTTTTTTTGGTTCCAGTACGTTATACGTTTTTGTGGTGAAAATTACGTTTTTTAAGAATTTCCCCATTTATACGGAGAAAACATAACTCTAGAGGAGAAAACAAAACCGTAACTTTTGTATCTAGGCTAGGCCTACCGCTAATATTAGCGCTGGACCTAGCGATTCAGCGGGCGCAACCGTAAACACAGCTCTACCGTACCGTGTCCTGCCGTACTGCATGTTTATGCCCGAACTCGCGATAACTTTTGTATCCCCGCCACGGCCCCACTCAACCAAGCAACAGTAGGCCTAATGTTGCATAATAAGTTATCACGGCATACACCTTCGCACGTGTCCGCGCGCTTCGGCCGTTCATCGAGCTCGAGTACGTAAGCACGTCGTGTAGGTCACTCGTATCGTAAACGATGGCGGCCAGTGAGTAAGAACAGTGGACACATTATTTTTGTGAAGAGGCATCGTTTTATTTCGCCGTTACGTCTTTTTTTTGGGGGGGGGGGGGGGGGGTTCAGTTTTACATAGCTTACAATCATCTTTGGCGGTGGCAATTCCCGGTAGATCTAGGTCGGCCGTCTTTTAGAATCTTGAACGTAGGCCTAGGCTCGGGCGTACGGGTGTGTCAGTGACGTAAGAAATCGAAATCTAGAGCCCGTGAGCTGGTAAAACAATAGAAAAAGTTCTAGAACAATATGGACATGGCTTGTGAAGTGGCTTCAGTTCTAGATCTAATAGTTACATCTGTCATCTTTTATGCCTAACATGATTTGCGATAATGGATGGATTTATTTTATTTTTAATCGGAAGTCTTTTCTACCCAATTCATGAGTCATGAAGCCGTGAGTCGACATTTAGTGCAAAATATTCAAAGGAATTTCCTTTTGCATCAACATCAAACTTGTCCAATAAATGCATTGTGAGTCATAAGTCACGTTATCGTGACTTCCAATTTCACCAGTTTCACAAGTCACATGGAGGCAAGTCTGACATTGTTCAATACTGCCAGAACAAGTTAGTATGAAAGAGTTATACAATGCTGAGGATAGTGCATATCATAATAGTCAGTTCTTTCTGTAGAAACAGAAACAGTGGTGATAACAACACATGTATGAGCATTTGAAGCAAAATATTTGTTTTCTGCTTCTTAAAATCGTATACTGTATTACATTGGGCCTATGTAAAGAGAACAATATTCCATAATGTAACAAAGTGAGGAAATGATGATTTTTCAATGTTTTGTGCGGGGGGGGGGGGGGAGAGGGGTGTCGGTGTCTGGTGCGATATCAGGAGTCTGTTTTTAGGTTTTTGAAAGTTGGCAGCTATGCTTGTGGTAGGATCGAACGTTGAACCAAATCTTTATTATGGTAACACAGTGTGACCATACATATTATGTCCATATAATAAAACCATTTCATATCATCTCACCCAACAACTGACTCACTTTACAACCTATGGATGTTTGCTGCAGCGCGTTACAGTTGGATAATGGATTAACTCACTGCCCAACCCTTCACGGACTGATTCACGCTGCATCGCTCGAATCCGAGTCAAAGCCCGAGTTTGCGAAGTTTTGGATAACACATTTGTGTACAAAACGTACACGATACATGTATTATATTCCTGTCCTCTATTCCTAATAAACCACCCACTGATACTACATGTCTAATGTAGGGTTTGCAAGGCGATTGTTCTGTGGATTTTCAAACTTATCCCAAACGTCCCTCTGCAGGGAATAAGTACACCAGTGTATATGAACCACGAAATAAAAGCATTCAGAGGGAAGGTGAACCGCGTGCCATGCGAAAAGGTTAGGGATACAGTGGATCAGTACTCTTAATTCGAGGTCGTCCAGGAACTGGTTGCACTTAGATTGAGCAGAATTCGAATTACCACTGAGCAGTGAAAATTGTTGCGCTGTCTACCCCATACAGTGACTACATCCCGTGTTGCAGATTGCTATCCAATACATGCCAAACGCCGCACACTGGGCAACTTACTTAACGCGTAGTTCATTCTGAAGTTGAAAATGGTGTACACGTACTTTCAGTTTTATCTGGTAATTTTAGAACTGAGTCTCTTGAATCGTTCATGAACTCAAAATTCAATGATTTTATTCAACAGCCATAATTTGTTATTGTTAATCAATATAAAATGTATTTTCCGTCTGCATGAGAAAAATTTGAAATAGCAGGTGTGCCACTGTAGCTGGCTGTGGGAATGATTTAAAAACTATTTTTATTTCATTAAAATTTCGAATAATTTTGTTCCCATCAATAATTAATGCAAAGATATTCCCATAATTCAGTAATCAAACCACGTGACACAATTTTCTGGTTAAAACATGTTAATCCTCTGCTCTGCAGGCAGAGCAAAGAAGCATATACGTGTACATGTAATTACCCCCGGTACAAACTGGCTTCCACACATAACTCTCTCTCTCTCTCTGTGTCGCTCTCTCTCTCTCTCTCTCTCTCTCTCTCTCTGTGTGTCTCTCTCTCTCTGTGTCTCTGTCTCTCTCTCTGTCTCTCTCTCTCTCTCCCTCTCTGTCTCTCTCTCTCTCTCTCTCTCCCTCTCTGTCTCTCTCTCTCTCAGTAGAAGTGCTGGCTGGATAGGTTCAAGCTTTCTCAAGATGGATTGTGCCTCGCAGAGTGCATTCAAAAATTAATGCCTTTCAACTAAAACTTAGTAAAAACTATCAGTGCACCGTTTGCAGTCCACATATATCCCCAAACACCGACTACTTAAGCAGACCATTGATGAAATTCTCTAGAGAGCTTTGATTGAGATTATCCACGTATATGTATATGTATTTTCTACCGGTGAAAATTATGAACAGTTGAAATTTATGAATAAATGAAAAATAGCCCTGGCATCTTTGTTTTCTTTTTTCGCCCCATATACATTTTAAAAGTGGTGTAGATGCACAGCAATGTACTGACTTTGCTTATCTCTCAGTGTCTTTCTTCTGTTGCCTGATTTTTTGCACCTGCTCAAATCTGCTCAATATACATGTAATTCAGTTTCAAAGCTTTTTTGATGGTTAGCATGAAGTGCAATTTGTTTGAAATTTGTGTTCAGCAAAGAGTTCATCATTGTTTTCCTACATGCGTATATCATAATACATGTACATGTAATCACGTTCCTTCTTTCTGTTAGAATTTGTGGGATTGCGTGTGTATGTGTTTTTCATTAGATATAATCATATGCATGTAGAATTTAAGGATGGATTTAGATTTGGTGAGGCCCTAGGCTATGTAAAAAGTTGGAATGGCCCCTTGCTGAAAAAATACATTTAAAAGTCTCACAAAGGTGCGCAACGAAACAATAGCGTGGATTTCCACAAATCCAAAGAAATTGATTAGAAGTGAGAAAAATAATACAGTGCAAGTACATGTTTAATGGGCGTAAAGCTAAATGTGTTTTAGTTCTTTATTTTAGAAGGTCCGTTGCCCTTGGCATTTACACCCCATTTTTCTTGTTTTTGTGGTAGGGATTAGTTGTTGTTGTTTTTAGAATTGTGCCATATAGTGGCCTTGTTCGGCCTCCTCTTCTCGATGTTATAGAAGTTATTATGCAAAAATATACATGTACATGTAACTTCAATTTTGCACTTGTGACCTTTAACTACATTGTAATTCTGCCTGTTTGAAAAAAAAAAAAATTAGGTGCTGACAATTTATATCGGGCTGAAATTATGTTTTCTTGAATCTAGCAGTATTTTATATCATTTTAAACATTGAATAAATACATGTATGATTTAATATAGATCTAGGTTTTGGGGCCATCTGTATAGTACTCACACTCGATTTGTGTTGTTGGTTGTTGTTTTTTTGTTGTTGTTTTTTTATTAACCCACTCGCCCTATGTGCGCATGGCGTTTACGAGCGTCCAGCCATTAAAAGACACGCACCGATTGTGGTTGATAAAATAGAGGGCCAACAGCACTATACTGAGGCCCCCGAGAAACAAAAAGATCTCACAATGGTTGATAAAACCTTGATGTTTGAAGACTTTGTTTGACATTTTGCATGAGCTATTTGACTTATCACTAACATAGTAGCAACATGATTTTTATATATCTAACAAACTTGATGTGCTGAAAAAAAAAGTACGTATGTAAATAATTAAAACCAAACTTTTTAATTTACTCCTATAATTGAGAAATATACATATATATATATGCTCCCACCCCCCCCCCCCCCAACAAAAAACACCTATAAACTCTGAATGGGCCCCTTGTGTAATTAAAACAGTAATAACTATGCAAAGATAATGCTATGGCCAGATAATTGATGCGTAGGTGCTACTTAATGACTTGTGGAGTAAACTTTTTTGGGCCAATGTAATTTTTTTTTTCATTTCACGTCTTTTCCCATGGGACCTGTAATTGTTAGGGGGCCGTGGTAATTTTCTCTGTTCGGCTTTGTAATCAGACCACGGTCCCCCTTCTGTGTGTAGGCCTACCATTCACACGTCCAGAAAGCTACTGGATTTTTCCAAATGTGGATATATTTGAAGGCTTGAAATGACTTTTATATCATGTTAATGTTATTCGTCCATTAGGGTTGCTCTACCTGACACTAGTGACAGACTTTTCTCACTGTTATAATCTTATACATGTAATATAAATCTTTGCATTTGGTGACACGACTAATGCGCTATTAAGTTAAAATGAGTGGGAAAAAAACAACAACAAGTATTCTGGTAGTATCTCGATATATTCTAGGGACATTGCCGACTTTCTATTATGCATGTTCCAAGCCCTTTTGTGACCCGTCGGATTTTCTATAGGTTTCTTTGGCGTAAAATGTTCTAAGAACATACATGTATGTTGGCGCAAAGATCGTTCTACGCTCAAAAGAAGTTTTGAAAGGTTGAAAGGGAACTATTGCTGCCAAGCCTTTTCATCTTCGCAGCAAGAACTGGGCAAATTTTTTTTTTTTTTTGCCGAACATTTTTTTTCATGGTAAAGGTAGACAATTCCAGATAGATTTAACCAGTTGTTTCCCTTGCAATTGTTGATTTCATAGATTTTTTTGTTGTTGTAATTTTTACGTAAATTATTATAATTTGCTTTGTGATACAACTCTTATTAGAACTTAAGGAAAATCAGTATGCTAGATTTATTAAGGTGTTGTGGTTTTTTTTTTGTGTATGCATTTGATGTTGCTGTGAACAATTTTTCATTTTCCGCAATGAGTAAATTACATTTGTAGAGATATTAATTATACTACATGCAGTTGAGTCGAGTTTTTTTGAAGTGGACAGTTTGACCCAAGACACAGAATACTGAGACGAACCATATTCCTTCTTCCATGATATGCCCTCAAATTGCGCATGTATAAATAAGGTGACTACAGTCTTTTTCGTTCAATTATGAAGGGGTGTGGTGCGCACTGTTGCATTGCTGACACCAATGATAGGCGCGCAAATCGACAGACTGAGTATGACGAATTGATTCATCTGGGTATCCTATGTCTCGGGTTTGGCTGTCTCTTTTCTGTGAGTTGTGTGGAGCGTCAATATGAGTTAGCTACTCGGAATCGAGCGAAGAGCATATATAATTATTCAACAAAACGAGCTAGAATTGTAATCTAAAGGAGCTCTTTCTAAATAAAATCACAAAACCCAAAATCCCTCTGCGAATAAGATTCTGATCTCATTCACAGGCGTCTGCGAATGAGATCCAGATCCTGTCCGCAGACGTCTGCGAATAAACATGGCCAAAATTGTTATATTAGACCTGGATGGAGGGTTTATTTAGGAATAAAATCATAATAAAATTTTACAGTATTTCTTACTACAGAAAGTTTTACCTTGGTTCTTGTGCATTTAGTGCATTTAGTAAAATAAATGTATAATCAAGTGGTTTCCAAGGCTTCAGCCATTTACGCTCAATCTGATTATTGTAGATTTACATTTATTTTTACATTTCTGCAACGTCAAAAAATGCTATGTCGTCTTTATTTCTAGGCGGGAAAGTCTTTCAGGAGAAGGAAGGCTTCAGTTGTCCAAGAACCGTTATCAAAGGAATACAAAAATCAGCATAGCGATGCCAAATAACAATTCAGTGTCACTCATTGTAAGCAGCATTTAATCACAGAAAGAAAATTAAAGTAGCTGTGCAACTTTAAGAAAGGGGAATATTTTCAAAATATAAAACACCACAGCAATCAGTGAATTATCCATTATAATTTTGCTTGTTTGTTTACAGTTGATGAAAGACTTAAAATCCGAGAGATTATTTGCGTACCTTTTTCCATTTTAAATTCTTTTTAGGAATTCATTGTAGACTGGTACACCTAGGTTATTGTTGTTGTTTTTTTTTGTTGTTATTGTTAGTTATCTTTAATGCTGGATTGCACACTGCGACCTACACAACTTTTTCTCTCCTTTTTTTTTTTACAGCTTCGCAGTTCCCTGTGTTTTTGCACTCTATTTGTGTGCACAGTAATATTAATAGATCTAAGTCAAGATTTAACATGAGCTTTCACAACAGAAAGTCAACATTCATTGCCATACTGTTAGTGTTAAGTGATGATGTTTCACTATTCTATTCCTCACTCTCGTCCCTATCTCACTCAACACAACAACTCATAAGTCCCATCTTCCAGTCTTCACATTTAATGGAACAAAACAGCTGTTCTAAAGCTGTGGGGAGAAAGAGAGAGGAGAAAGAAAAAGATCAAGTAACCAAATTTAAACATAATTATTATGACAGGCCTACTTATTAGAAGCCACCATCCTCTACGATCATTATTAATTTTATTTATCTATTTATTTACTCATCTATTTGTTTAATTAATTATATACTTATTTATTGTACGGTAGCATTATTACACGGTTTACATTGTATTACCATGGACAAACTGGCAGTCAAACAATCAGTCACTGGAATATTTGCCTCCTCACCTTGTGTACAATACGTACAGTCATGGATCCTCATGGACTTCACCTTGTAACGAAAAGTTTCAAAGTACTTGTAGCTTATTTAAAACTGCAGATAAAGTAATCCTTCATTGTTTGATACACCCCGTCACGTTTGCTTAGAGTACCAGTATAATCCACGTGTGCAACACACCTACTGAAGTTGTCAAACATAGAGAATAAACGTGCATTTTTCCTTTAAAACATTCAGAAAGACGCTCCTGAACCGCAGGGATACTGTGCAACACATTTAAACAGAGTGAGCTGATAAAATGTACCTGTCCGCATTCCTTGGGGTGGGGGGGGGGGGCTTTATGGTGACACACCTTGCACTGTGGAGCTTCGCAAATAAACCCATTCCTCTCTCACTCTCGCCTTCTCTCTCTCTCCCCCTGTCCCTCTCTCACTCTCTCTCTCTCTTTCACTCTCCCTCTCTCTCGGGCATGTAGAAAAAGGGGGGGGGGGGTGGGTTGGGGCTTAATGGTGAGCGATTCAGTTTTCTCGTGGCTCACCTTACACTGCCGGAGCTCTGCAAATAAACCCACTTCTTTCTCTCTCTCTCTATCTCTCGCTTTCTTTCTCTCTTCTCTCTCTTCCTCTCTCTCTCTCTGCTCCCTCCACTGGAAATTTATTTGATCGGCTGTTGGCCCCCAATTTTTGTTTCATCTGATTTTTGTTAATAGCCCTCACTCCCCCTCCCCCGCCACCCCCACCCCACCGCGGACAGGTTTTGCTTTATGTGTCCCATCCAAAGAGGTTATAAATAGCACTATTGCTATTTTATGACCTCCTTGGTCCCATCTCAACTATATCCTTTTAACTCATGACTGCCAATTATTTAGAAAAGAGAAAAAAATTAATCAACATTTTTTTTCTTTCGTTTCGTTGCCTTTCATCTTTTGCTTCGGCTGCATTCACATGAAGCAATTTACCAGCTTTTTTTTTTTTTTTTGTGGCGCATTAGAGAGAGAGAGAGGGACATAAAGAGAATGGGAGAGAGAGAGAGAGAGAGATACATAGACAGGGAGAGAGAGAGAGACTTTTCATTTTGATTTAGCTATTGTGACCCAAAACCTACCTGTATTTGGTATATCTTATGGCATAGAATTATTTTATGCTGGCTGATCTAATCTGTGTCATGGGGAAAAAGAAAAGTACTGAATGAAGACAAAACTTATAAAGACAAATGTCTGACTAATGGTTTTGTACTTTGTATACTTCTAGTATACTATCTTTGTATACTTTGTTTTCTATCGTATTTGGGAAATTTGCCTTCGTGCCATTGCAGCCCAGTTACAACTGGGGCAGTCACGTCGTCGCCACAGTACAGCACTGGTCGGCTGTTGTTGTTGTTGTTTTTTTTGGGGGGGGGGGGTGTCTGGGAAGGGGAGGGAGTGGTATATATCAATTTTATTTAATTTTGCCCACACAGCGGTCTGTTCGGTCTGCTCTTTTCGATTTCCAATTCCCAAGGTAGATCTAGGCCTATACCTTTAACGTGCACCTCGTGCACACGGGCCCTCCGAGACAGAGCAAACAAGAACTGAGGTCGTGGCACGCCTGGGGTTCAAAACTTCTCCCCTTTTGCACGTACGAGAACAATGGTGAATCATTGAATATCAAAGACAAGACTTTGATGTTTTAAAAGTTTCAATGGAAAGTTTCAATTCGTGCAAAGTTGCATGAACTATTTGACTGTTTAACTAGACACATTGCCTATAATACATGTGTACATGTATATATTCGATTTTTATGTACACTCGCTGACCCAAGAAGGATAAATCGTGAAATTCTTTGTACAAAGCCTAGCTGTAGATCTAGATCTCTCTCTCTATCCCGTAGTCCTACTCCTGTGGACCGTTTGGGACGCCGCAGGTGATCTGGCAACCAGCATCCTTCAATCCTCTCGGTTTTCTGACCTCCTGATTGTATCACTCAATCTCAAGCTCGTCCATTCTGGGATATTGTCCTCCCATCTCTTCCTCTGTCTGCCTCTCCTTCTCCCTCCTTGCACTGTGCCCTGCAGGAATGTCTTGGCAAGCCCCGATGACCTCATAACATGACCATACCATTTGAGCTTGCGTCTCTTGACCAAGATCAACAGGTCTTCGTAGGGCCCAATGACTTGCCTGATTCTGGTCCGACCTTTTTCGTTCGTATTATGATCTTTGTAGGAGATGCCCAGGAGTCTTCGGAAGCATCTCATCTCAGTGGACTGTATTCTCTTTTCTATCTCAGCCGTTAAAGTCCACGATTCACATTGTCACGAGTGGAGTGAGTGCAATTAAGGGGATTGCTACAGAGCGGGTGTAGAGTAAGAAGGGCTCACGGTAGACAAGTAAGTTAAGCGTGCTGTTGTGAGTAGTGGGGGGGTCTGAATGAGGCGAAAGCGCTGTATTACTATCACTGCAAGTTAGAAGGTCCTACGGAACGGACCTGTGAATAAGAGCCCATCGGGCGGACATAAGGGGAGCAGTCGAGAAGACTAGTGAGAGAGTCTTTCCAGTGATGACTGGTATGTAGAACGTTGATTGATTATTATGATTGATGTATTATATTATATTCGTCTATTACCATGATGTAAATAAGTATATGTGAGGAATGTGGAAGTCCTTGATATTGGATATAGCAATGTGCGCCATGAGCGATAGATGAAAGTGAGTTCATGGATTTGTAGCGCGAGTGAGTAGTGTGTACTCCGATGGAAGTGTGTTACCGTAAGATGTGTGGTGAGTGAAAGGTGAACTAGTGTGTGTACGCTTCATGGGTTGTAAGGAGAGGTGGAGTGAATAGAAATGGTAGGGTATTATACCAATGTAATGTTATTCTTGTAGGTGTCGAGGACGGGCCGCAGAGCCACCTCGATGAGCACAGGGGATAGGCCAGCATAGGGCCGGAGGCCACACATAGGCCAGAAGTGAGGCTGTCAGTGCAGGACAGTAGAGGCACATACAGTCGTGGCAGTCAGGCCACGGACAGGGACGTAGATATGAGCGTGAATGTGATAATGCACTATTGCCATGTTGAGGGGAGAATGTACTATTGAAATGATAATGTCTATTGAAATGATAATGTGTTATTGCCCTGCTGAGGTGCTAGGGGAATGCTAAGATGTATGACAATAGGACGGTGATATTGAGAGACTGCGGTGCCAGTAAATTATTAATGTGCTATTAAGACCCTGAGGGGAGAGGCTGAGGCCGAAGTGCCTTTAGGAGTAACTACCGGATTGTGGATCCGAGGGAGAGTGTGTGTGAGAATAAGGCCGTTGTACGGCAGTTCATTTCAATAATATAATGTATGTAATTGCGCTATTATCTGTATAATTATGTTTAATAAATGTGTGAGTCTGATGGATTGTTTTGTTAAGTGTTAACTTGTTGTTCGTGATTGTTGTCCTGTCATAACTTATTACATCTCCCAGTCTGGGATTTGTGACACACATGCATACAGGAATATTGATCTAGATCTAAGTCACAATAACGGGCGCTTGGATTCGATGCAAAGAGTAATAGAACTCATTATTTCACCACAGTTTCATACAGAAATACACAGAGGTGATGATGTTCGGCTAGTAATGTGTATCAGAGACGAAGAACGAAATTTCCGATTTTTACTCGACGAAAATGCGTCTTGTGCGGCTCAAATTTTTGTCCAAAATGAATGTGTCCACGTAATTTAACATGCAAAACTGGAGCAAAACACCAAGTTTCATAATTTTTGGCCACGTAGTCGCGAAGTTTTAGCTACGTACATGTTCACCCTCTACCTCCATTATAATAAGATGTAATCCTGAAACTTACTTAGCTGAAAAACAACAAAAACAACAACAACAACAAGAAAACAAAACAATTATTTATAAACTTTTTAATTCATGACTGTAACTAAAAATGAAACACTCCTCCAGAAAGCCCATTCTCTCCTCGCGTACGCGTGTCTTCCCTGTGTGTTTAGGTTTTTAGTTGAAGAAGTTTTGCTACTCTTGCCATTTACACATCACTTTTCTTGTTTATATTTTTCTTGTTCTTGTTTGTGTGCTAGGGATGAGTTTTTTACAATTTTGCCCAGGCAACGGCCTTGTTCCGCCTGCTCTTCTTGACTTAAAACTGCCAAGGTGTCTTTAACATGCGCAACGTGCACACGGGCCCTCCGAGTTTTTGTCCCTATCTGAGAAGACTAGGCGCTCGATCCTACCTATCATAGGATCAGGGACAGGAACCCCCCCCCCCCCCAAAATAAATTCCAACATGCCTGCAACGACCGGGGATCGAACCCGGTACCTTCGGCATAAGGACAGGCGAGCACCTTGCTTCTAGACCAACGTGTCCCCTCCAGCCGTACGCACTTTATAATTATGACACCGAATAAATCTGTGACCTAGATCAAAATCCATATTGCAATATTATTTTTAAAGAAAAATGTGAACAACCAGAGCATTATGACAAATCGTGCTACCAGAATATTGGAGAAAACGACAAAAACGTACACATACAGTTAACAATAACCACAATGACCATGCATTCCCTGAATAGATGAAACGACTCGGGTCCATTGAAATGTTCAACCATGTTTTATTCAGCTCGAAACAAAACCAAAAAAAATTCTGAAGGAACATTAAAGAGTTGATGTCTGATCAGGTGCTGTAAATGAGCAATGCAGTTTTCAACAAATCAGCAGTCATGCAAGTCTTTCTCTCTTTCTCTCTCCCCAATATTCAGTCGCGCTGACACACCCATCCACCTACAACTGTAGGAAATAACTCCGATATTCATCCATAGTTAAACCAAAGAAAACTGAAACACACTTCCTTTTTATTCCACTTCAACCACTGGGCATGAAAAGAACAGAAAAATGACAAGCCACAAAGAACAACACCGGTACATGGACTTCATAATCCTCGTACAAGAATAGAATCAGATTAACTGTAAATTCCCGTTTGACATCCATCAGCGCAAGGCTAAGCTAATGAAAAATCCCCAGGCATCGCAGTTTTTCGGTTTGAAAAGAAAGGATGGGGGAAGCTGGTCTGGGGCATATTTTTTTACAAAGCTTTTCACCAATCACCACAGATACTGAGATAGAAAATTAGACCAGATCAGCTGAGGAACCCGCCCAGCTTTGCCTGGGATGACTCTACCACTAGTTTTCATAATTTTTTAAACCAACACCGGCAAGAGTGTCTTGCAGGGTATGAACTAACTAATAGTTCAGTATACCATGTACCAACTTCATTTTATAAACTCCCTTGTTTCATTCACACTCAAAGCTCAATTCATTTTAATACAAAATTAACTTCCTGTACAAGTATCGTATCTCCAAATGGCTTGTCATCCTTTTGCTTTCCCCCACATTCACTCCATAACAAAAATCGGTTTAATTTCAACAGCAAATATCCCACACCAACAAAATATACATACCACACACAAACACATGATTACCTGTACAATGATGAATGATATTATATGAGAGACAAAAACCAAATATTTCTCCACAATATGATATGACAATTTGACACTGGTCTGGCTTGTGAACAAGCCAAAGAGCTGACACAAAAAGTAAAAAGCCACAATATGTGTGGAAACATGTAGAAAGAAGTAAGGAAAAACCAAATCATACGGTTCTCCACAAAGCTAACCCAATCTGAAAGTGAACAAAACTCTTCACCGACACAAGTACCGTTAATTTTACATGGCTGTCCTGCTGGGCCCCACCTAGGTCAGCATCTCTGAAATGAGGGGTCGGTACAGCCAGAAGACCAGATTCGGCCTGCGACAGGATTCTGACCAGCCCGCTAGCAAATACAGTGTGCTGGGATAATATATGAACAATCCTTGAATTTGGAATGCAAAAACAAAGATACTTCACATCCTGATTGGCTTGCAAACCTTGGCATATCTTGGGGCATGAAAGGTTGTGCATAAAATGATGATTTTCTAGTATACTTTATTCACTGACCTGAAACAAAATACAACTAGGTGTCTCATATACACAGATACATTCCCCATTTTTTCAAGTTTTTATGGCATTTATCTGGCCCACCATCAATTCAGTAATACTCAATCCAGACCACAAAGGCGAAAAGGTTGCCAATCCCTGTCCTAAATAACACTGAAATCATTGAAAAGAAGAGAAATACAACAGGTTTCAGTATCTGTTATAATGCTAATTAACTCAAATTAGGAATGGAGGAACACACACACACACACACATTAAAGGATACAACAAGAAATAAAAATGCACTGCAAGTATACACAAGGACAGGGCAAAACTAGAACAATCCTGTTGGAATGATTTCCCAAAGTCTCTTTACCAAAGCAAAAAAACTATTATGTAAATCAAACTGCACAAATATACAAAAACCACGGCACCTTTGTCAAGCCATTGACCAATTTGCTCCAGTCCAGATTGTCTTTCTATGCCACTGTCAGGCTGACAGGACACACCTTTGCCATTTATCTGGCAATCGTGAGCGCAGTCAACTTTTCCAGGCTCACGATCTCCAGCATAGATGAAAATTGGAACATTTGACTTACAAGGAAAATCAGATGTGACACTCTGAAGCTGTCACTGAAAAGCAAAGTAAGTCATGATTTTGTACCATTCTGACTCCAGTATGATGCTTGAAAACAAAAAAAGCCAAAACATAGCTTCATGTGCAGAATCCACTTCGAAATGGTCATTGCATAATGTCATTCTGCACAGTATCACTAATATTACTTTGATTGTCATACTTAGATTTCAGCAGGAATTTTCACCCAGCTGAAGAACCAAAATCTCACTGAAATCCCCTAAAAAGTAGACAATTTTAATCTATGCTCCAGACATGGCATGGATGACGAAATACAAAACCTTTCACCTGGCTAGGCAAGGAGTGACAAATGCACGGAGGCAAAAGTGTGGGTGTTAGGGTGAATGAAAATTAACAACAGATTTAAACATTACAGTACTGTACAGTATAGAACAAGCTTTGGGTAAATATAAAATGTTGTCTCAGGTTAGTGAAGAAGATGGATAATAATTAATATAAATAAAAAAATACAAGGAAAAAATGCATTCAAGAGAAATTTAAGCATACTCTAATGTTCATACCTAATTATGATTTAATGTCAGTCACCCAGTGATCACAAAACCATACACCTGAATCTCATGGCAGCTCCTCAATGTTCGTAATGGTTTCAAAACTTTCACAACAAGCAAAACAAAAGTTGATGCACAAGGAATAGCTAGACCCACCAACCAAATGACCTCTTCAATAAGGGACATTCTTGTATAAAGACAAACTGCAACTATCATCAGTTAATTATGACTGCTATAGAGAGAATACAAAACCATAGTGACACCCTATTTATGCGGAACAGTCCTGTAAAAATATCGTCAGTTGGCAGGGCTAGAACAACACAAAGAGTTTTCCAGCTGCCCACACTACCCATACCCCTTTACTCTCTAATATCAGTAGATGGAAAAATTCACATCAAATATTCGCCAAATATTCATCTTTTGATAAAGTTCCAAATAAGTATTTCCCTGCCATCTTCGAAGAGTAGAGACATCAAAGACATGCCTTTCCATTTCTAGACCAGGGAAAGAATGAAAGTCACACAGGATGACAACAAATCATCCTTCAACCCGTGTGCTGGTATATCGGTGATTTTGAGTTACGGCTGTCTTATTCTTATCACTTCTCATTGATATCTATACTACCATGTGCCCGGAACTCTTCTGGGCCTAGTTCGTATGCATTTCTAGAGTTATCATGTGGAGATGGTTCCCGAGTTATATTTTTTGTATTTCCTAGGCAGTTCCCCTACTTACTTGCGTCATTTGCGTGTATTTTAAAAGCCCTGGATTCATGGTGTGTAATTTTTTAGACTGGCTTGTTCTGTCCCCTTCTGCGTCTGGCATAAGAGTGGAAAACTGTGTGACACTGACAGGCAAGGGGTCAATAACGTTTGAAGTTAAAAGCAGAATCGTGTTTGCCATATACTTGTCTGTGCATAATAAATCTTTCTGTCATCAAATCTTTGAAACCCTCCACTGTAGAATGGGAAAGATTGTTCTCAGGGCCTACGCCACTACACGAGATGGATGATGAAATGTACTGGCCGTCTTACTAATTGTTTTTGTTCTTGTCTTGGCTACAACTGGACTGACACAATGATACACAGGTTTGAAGACACACTCACCACAGTTTATAATTCATTTCCATCATACAAATCACACATCTACAGCGCTGCCTCGGTTTCTTATGACGTAACACAAAGTGAAACAACAATTTACAAATTGTGATACAAACATGTAAAACATTTCCCTGTTAGCAAATATTATGAAAGAAATTGGAGAAAAAAATTTTTAAAAATGTAGATAATCCTTTTCATGGCCAACTCGGATCTTTTAAAACAAAGAATAATAAAGTATAACAGCTTTCATTTCTATCAAAACAGAAGAATATACAAAGAGAATAAAACATACTGTGAACCAAACCAGACAGAAATTTCATCTAGACTTCTGAATATCCACACTTAGTTAACAGACCGCAAATAGGATCAAGTTAGAATATTTCTAATGTTAGAGCCAGTCTCAACCCAAACATACCAATGCCACAGAAAATGCTTTTTAGAACAGTACGTAAACAGAGGGTTCAAACTCAAATGAACTTTTAATATCAATTATCAACTTGTCATCGCCAAAATTACTCAATGATAAAATTTTTTTAATATAAAATCTGTCCATTCCTCCTTTTAGAAGTCCCAAAATGGCTCCCGAATTTCTATTTTTTTTTTTTTTTTGCTTGTGATTTATTGCAACTTTTCTTACTGTTCTTTTAATGCAGGATTTGTAACACACGTTTTCTTCTATTGCCATTTTAACTTGGATGGCAATTATCAGCTTATGTCAGATTTACTGGTTACCATGTATCCTCGGCATAAACAGGTTCCATCTGACAGCCATAATCAGTCAGTGTTTTGGCAAATTGTAATTTTGTTGCTGTGCCATTTTCCATCATATTAAAAGTCTAACTTACCATGTAACCTAGTTTTCTAAATGTCTTGTGTTTGCCATGGGGTTCAACTCTCTTCTAGTTCTAAACAAACTTAAACTCAGATGTTTTTACCAGTATGTATTAGGTCATCTAACAGAAACAAACAAATAACCTTACCAGATGTCTTTTATCTTATATTTTAAAACCAAAAAAACTGTGACAGAGTTCACATAAATTTTACACATACACATACTGTTCCATCAGGAGACATAAATTCAAGAGTGTGTAGACTCCACTGTGTGCTGGGACAGTAGACAACGAGTTAGTGCAGTCATATCATGCAAGCTCAGCACAACAGTGTTTCATCAACTCAACATTAGTGAATGCTTTTTACAAATGCTCACGCTTTAGCTAACAGCTCAATGTCAAATCAGCCATGGGGCTTAATAAGAAACATGATGCTTACTTGTAAATAATGAACATGAAAATATATATATATAACGTATTCCTTTCTCAATAAAATAAAAACAAAACATCTGAAAACTTGCAGTAAGTCTTTCGACTTTTGTTCTGAACAACTTTATTCCATCTCAAAAATCGATGCCTGTCAATCTAACGCAAAGAAATACAACAGAACAAACCACCAATAAATGAAAAACCATGCCATAATTTTGTCTGCAATAGTCAAGTGAAAATAATGCTAAGTATGTACAAAATTTTCACCTCGAGAGTAAATTCATACAATTATCTTGGATCTGACATAAATGGGGAACTGGATGTACGTTTTAATGTATTATTCAAATGCATCAAAGTTAATTACTATATTATAGTTCTGATCATCCAATAAAAAAAAAAGATACAAGCTGGCCTTCCTAATTTGCATTTGGCAAACATGGCCAGGTAAAATGAGGATGCCAAATAAGTATAAGGATATAAATGAATTCAGCCTTTTTTCTGTGGACACCTGGCAAGTTAGTCACAAATTCTGGCCTAAATCTGGTTTGTCTTTCCCTTGCAAAGTATATGTGTATCAAGACACCGACAGAATTATTTTGCAGATTTTCATCTTTTTCATCTCTCAATCGAACTAATACACACTGAAGTGCTTAAAAAAAAACCTGAGGGCCAACTGGCCCAATTATCTGTGCAAAAGACTTTTCTCTCTAGATACATACTCTGGCTGACTGATTCGAGGGAAAGAAAAGTTAAGACAGGAAATCATGAAATCATGTTCGAGCATCACAATGTACACACATGGTTGGTTGAAATATGTCAATATTTGTCTAATGCAAGAAGGCTGTATCAAGCATTTTACATGTATATAAGATATGGATCAAAACAAATTAGGTCACCCAGCTTATTGAGATATTTCCACATATTCCTCATACCTAACATCTGACAAATTCACTTGGATGTGCAGAAAGCAGGATATTTTTTTTTAAACCATTGTCACGAACCTCACATCTTTTTTTAAATTTTTTTTAAGTTCTACGACCCATTTTGTCTCTCCTCAAACAAGATACACTTGTATCTCTTTTAACTACGTAATCCAGTCACATTTAGAGTTAATCAAAACAAAGTTCCTAAAGCAAGGATTACCAGCCCGGGGTAGATATACCCCCCCCCCCCCAGGGGGTAAATTTTGCATACCCAAGGGATCAAATATTTCTCCTTTGTCAGTTTCTTTATTATGGTAGAAGTGTAAACTCAAATGTTACTGAACAAAACCGGACCAGGCGTGAGTAAATTCACTTTCCAAAAGCTCCCAGGGGTAAACAGGAAGAAAAAAGCTTTGTTCAAATTGCTACCCTCACTATTTACCACAAACAACTGTTTACCTGATATACACAGTATCCACGGACACACACACAACGCACTTCTCATATTACAAACTCATCAAATATAACCTTTTCATATCACCACCTTCCACAAAACGAGTCACGTTTCTCCATTCCAAGCATCCGGAAATACTGGTGTTTTTTGACATTGCTTCCACTGCAGCAAGTCCAATTTCTCACCTCTCGCATATACACATAAATGTTTTCACTCCCAACCACACCTGTAAGTATAATATATACTCTTAACAACAAATATCTCATGTCTTCGTGCCATAACAGATACCAAGACATATCATTCCAGACTGTTCAGAAATGCAAACTTTCACTCTGTCAAAATGTCAGTCTTTACTGTCTTCCTGTATGTCGTATCAAGTTTTATCTTGTGACACTGACATCAAAATACTACTGTAGCAATATATTGGCCAAGTCTCAAAAGTGAATCAATCTCTGAACCTGAGCAATTTCTAAGTAGTTCATTTCTATCAAAAATACTTTCCATGCACGCTATTTCAGTAGTGTGTATAACTCGTCAACCAGATGATGAGAATACTCTCTACGCAAATGAAACACAATTGCTGTAAACCTGCAAAATCAGCGGGCCAAAGGTCTCAAGCTCAAGCGGCTGCTGTGTCAGATAGCCAAACCACAACTCATCAAAAAATTACCAGACTGTGACTTGCCTTTCCATCAGACCCCAAAGTGCTTGATTTCGTTTTAACCAGAACACATCCAAGGGCTGAAACTACTTGAACACTACATAAAATGCAGGTACCTACACCACCTTTAATGTTTGAAACGAAGAAAAGACACTAAAGGTATGCGTTACCATACTTTTCATAAAAAAATCTGATGTCAGTGTCACAAAACAAAAACATAGCAAAGGAAATCAAAAAACGTTGTGACATGTTCTTCTCAGAACAATATGAAACAAAAAACACCAAAGAAAAAGACAAACAGAAGGAAAGGAATGGTTTCAACTAGAAAGTTTTACAAATCAACTGTGCAGTTCTGTACAACCATATAAAATTATCATTTTGTTTTCAGTAAAGCCTGAACTACAATCCTATGTGAAAGAATAGAAACCATGTACTTTTTTTTTTTTCTCTAATTCATCAAATTTCACCCTTGGCAACCTAAACAGAGGGGGGGAGAAAAGGAAGAAAAAATATTTTCTTCTATTTTAATCACATGTGAAAGAAAAACAATTGTGATTAACAATGAAGGAGATTTAATGATCTCTTGTAAGAGACATACATCAAACACACCTGTCGTGTGAAAGTTACCTTAAACAATACATGACCAAACAAAAAATGGAGAAAAAAAAATGCAAATGGAAAGCATGAAATCAAATCGAGAAATGTAAAATACACAACTAAGAAGTGACAGGCCAGGGAATCAGGGAGAAATGCAAAAATCAAGAAATTGTTGATGAAAGGCTCTGTATTTGCTTTTAAGTATCAGAAAGAAGAGATAAAGGCTGAATAATATCTACCCATGGAAACAGCATTATGGACGAAAAGAAATTGACTGAGCCAAAATTCCAATTCAAGTCAAATTTTCTGCCATTGCCTCTTGTTCTCACATATATTGTCTGCCAGGTGTTTAAACCCCATTACATGTAAAAGTAAAACTAGTCTTCGAGTTTAGTTTCAGTGCGATTCCACAAGCTGGTGGATGATACATATTTAAACCTTTCGATCTGTGTCAAAAAGAAAAATCCCATTACAAATTTTACTGCCTTTTTTTTTTTATTTCCTTCGGATTTAAATAATAGAATAAAGGGATATTTACTATGCCTCTGAATATCAATGTTTTAGTGATTTGACTGCAACAGTTAATCATTTCTTAGAAACTAAAAAAAAAGCTGCCACTGTTTCAAGTCAAACACAACTGATTGCATTTCCTTTAATAACATAACGCGGTTTAATTTTCTCAATAACAAAAGACAAAGTTCTAACATCATTCACGGACATCTTCCGCCACACAATTAGAAAACCAATGGCAAATAATCTGGGGAAAGAAAAACCATAACAACAAAAAAGACGAGTCCAGCCCAAACTGTACAAAAGTATTTGCCTTCTCGCAGAAAAGTTTCAAGCCTTGTTGAATCTCAGGGAGCTAAAAAAAAAAAAAAAACCAAGTCGAACAATCATACATCATGAAACAAAATGCAATCTTCCCATTTATGGTTAACTTATAAGAACAACTTTGGTCACCAAATTCTGACAAAACGGAACCCCTAAAAAAAAAACAAAAAAAACAGGATATGTGCCTTCTTGAAAAACTAATCCACAAATATGTACAGGGCACAAACACACATCAAAAAAAATCCATCTCAAAAGAAAAAAAATGTCCACTCATAAAGACAGTAACTTGATGATATTCCTGTACACGGTGTACGTTTAGAAAAACAACAACCCTCCCGTCCCCCGCCCCCCCCCCTCCAAGAAACTACAAATAAATTTGTACACAATTAAGAAAAAAAAGGGTGAAGAAAAAGTCTGATGACAATGGTTGATGATTGTACAAAACGATGATGGTAGTAACATTGTGGCAAACATCTTCCAAGTGAAACGTAAGCCCGGAATACACTGAAGCTATATACAACTGGAATCACCTTGCTTCCAGTGATGCATGTATATACAAAGTGCCCCTATGTACATTTGTAAATATACTGTGAAGAAAATAAACCACGACACTTCAAGAATTTAAGAAAGAAAGAAACAAAAAGACTGAAAAAGAATTATACGAGAAAAAGCAATTGCTTGCTAATGGCAACGTTATTAAAGTCTTTTTTACATGTCTGAAATCAAGACAAATGGCAATGCCTTGAAAATAAAAGAATTCGAACAAGACAAATTTGAATGGAGCTTATGAAAAGAATAGAAAAACTGTTAGTTGTTCTTTGTCCAAATGTTTAATCGAAGTCAACAAGAACTACCGAGAACACAACTGTTGAGTTAGTACAAGATGTGTGTAATATTAACCGTAGAAAAAAAATCCCCTAACTTAAGCCCGAAAAGTACACATATAAACAAACAAAAAAAAAAAAAAAAGGCCTGACTGCACAAAAAAAGATTTATGAGAAAAACTGGTGGGAAAAGAAAATTCAATTTAAAAAATTTTTTTTGTGTTTCAATATTTACCATATTTACAAAAGTGTACGTACATATTTACATACAGGTGTACCGCATCAACTCACACACTTTCCGAGAGTTTTGCAAGCTTAAACAAAGTGAACTATTTATTTGCAACTTTATATAAATTCAGCATCAACTTTACTGTATCTGATTTCAGTTTTAAGTACAGGTGACAGAGAGAAATACAAGCATGCTCTTTTTGATAGGTGGACGGAATGGCTTTCAGTGTGAATATCCACTGAACTGATTCACTGTACCAGAACCGAACCTGGTCACAGTCACTGCGCACATGGACGTATTTTGTCGTTTTTTTTCTGCGAAATTATCAAATTGTTTAGGTGTCACAGAACTCTCTCTCACACCCAAGTTCACATATATACAGCGTAATCACATCAGGCAATCAACAGTAGATCTAACCACAGATCGGATTTGAAAAGTAAGTATTTAACTTCATCAAACTCTTATAACTAAGCAACCCACCAGTGAGTGACAGAAAGGCATGTCTGCTGGTGCATGGTTAAAACGTCAATGGCACGTCTGATAATATAGAAAGCCTGCCAAAGCTTCAAGGCCCTCTGGTCTGTATATGGGTCAATGTGACACTTCCTTTAGAAATGTGCAGAGCAACACAACATTGCTGAGTCCCTTATTGCCTTCCTGAATGATTAATACCCCCCCCCCCCCCCCCACAATCCAGAGCCATTTGCTCTTTTAAGAGACCTACCTTGTTTCAAGAAAAAAACCTAAGTATTGCTTAATGACAGCTGTTCCCACTGAAAAACTTGACTCATAGTCATGAAATATTCAGTTCAAATTACAGCTCTTGCTCTGTGATGAAAAAAAAAAATTCTGGGCCAGCTGCAGACTTTTCTATTTCCAATCCATGGATAAACAAACCATGCCTGAGTTCAATTATACAAAGTCACAAATGTTCAAATTACTTCCAAATTCATCACCATGTACACAAAGCTGGTTCTCACACTGAGGCCCTTCAACATATTCAGGTTCATCTCTCTCCCAGCATTTCCTTTGCAGCTGCACAAAATTGGCAAACATCATTCAGTAATTGTGGAATTAATAGGCCAAAGTACATAATTAACAATTTGCTTTACTTGAATGATTCCATGTTTTTACTTTTCTGATTCAGAGTCTGTATTTTTACTTTTCTGTTCCAAATTCCACGTTTTATAGAACACTGCCAAACCAAGAAAAATCCACATATTCCATTTTTGTTTAAAAATAGGTTTCCTTGCTCCAAAAAACACTAATTTTCTCAAGTACCATCCTGTTAAATAGTTAATAGAAATACACCCCCCCTCACCCAGTAAGTTAAATTTGTTTTGCAAATTTAATGCAGGAACTAAGAAATGCTTTTGACTTCTTTGATAAAATTATTGGATGCGTTGCAACAGTTGTTTTACTAGTCACAGGTTATGGTACCTTCAGTGTGATGAGGCAGATCACAGTTACTATCACATTTAGAAAAATATTCTCCCATGTAGTTTTTTTTGTCTCAAACAGTTCGTGTTAAAACCTAGACCTTCTGTACATCCAGCTCTTTGCATGAGGTGTGCTGACATTTAACCTCCCAATTCAACACTGATGACACTTTGCTTTGGGTGTGTCTAGAACCCATGGCAACTTTGACTGACCTCAAAAACATCTTTGGGCATCACACCTTTGTGTCCTTCATTATTTCCACAATACGCATCCAATAAAGCAGAGCATTCAGCACTTTGCTAAGGGTGTGCCAGTTACCCCTTACACTTTGAGCAAGGTGTGTAGAGACCTTGTTAATATTCATTACGGTCTGTAAAGAAGTTGGAGAAAGCATGCCACCTGAATATGACTTTCACTAGCACTCTGCTAAGGGTGTGCTATAAACCCTGGAGCCTCAGCTTTTTTTTTTAGCACTTTGCTAAGGGTGTGCTTAAAACCCTGAACTTCAGCTTTGTCTGCAAAATTTCACTGTTGAAATAAGGGAAACAATAATTTAACACAATCATCCCCTCAAAAGCCGTCACATTCATACCATACAACTTTGCATTCTGTATAGACTAAGAAAAATCAAACATCTGAATTCTTGCAAACTCCCAACATGAAAAATTGAAACCACGGAAAACCGTCACAAACTTGGCAATAGAATACAAGAGAAAACGTTACTCTCAACAGAAATGTAAAGGTTATTTACAAAACAGGATCTAACTCAGGCAAGTACCAATACATAACTCAGTGCTAGTTGTATGACAGGCGTAAAGTCCAATGTCTATCATACTCTCAGAGGTAGCAATTACTTTGCAGTGTTCATAGCCAACAGTTTTGTGCCTGGCCTGTTTGTACCAGAAATGAGTTCATTCCCTGCTCAATCCAAGCTGGTGCAATGGGAATGCTTTTCATGTGTCTTTTGACAATTCATCTGCTCACTCCTATGCTTCTGTGTATTAGAAATGTGTTGAAACAGCATCTGTGAGACACACCCAAAGCTCTTCCAGTCGTTAGACCACCACACTCTTTGAGACTCCATACTTCCATCAGGACCCACAATTCATTTAATGCTTATAGATCTTAGAAAACTTTGATAAATTTGAAGTTTTGGTGTTGTTTTTTTCCTTTTGGCCCAAACATTTAGAATTTTCAGAAAACTGCAAGACATTCCTTTGCCATTCTGGTAAAGTTTTGCTTCTCCAAAATAGCAATGATCCTCAGCAATAGTAGAAATCTAGTTCCTCTCCAGCTCATCCACTGTCATGACCTGACTGCCCTGAGTTGGGAGAGGAGGCATGCTAGGAAGCTGTGTCTTCAGAATATCTGGGCTAAACCAGCGCTGAATGCCACCACCCATGTCTACTTTGGGCACACCTCCACCGTTGACTGAGGATGTTGGTGGCATGGGTCCATCTGGGAAACATGCAAGATGTCTTTTTTTAAAAACATATATTCTAAATGATGATGAGTTCAAATTCAAAAGCATTTATTCATCACTACAAGCATTTACCAGTGGATCTCCTTCCTAGTCATTTAAGCCATTTTTATAAATTTAACAACTGAGCTGATGAAGTCTGGAAATACGTATGAAAACTAGCTTCTACCTTTACAATCAAGAATGTTCTGCTATATGGTATATCTAAAAAAAAAAATAATAAAAAGTCGGTACTCACTCATTTTCATGGCTCCGTGTGGTGATGCCACCCTTTGGATGGTAGCACTGAGGGCTGCAGAGGTTAAAGGTCCCGATGCCTGACCACGAGGACTCAGAGGAGCTGAGACACCAGGCACCACTGTGTGTAGAGGGGACAATGGTGCCATACCTCGATGCTGCTGGGCAGCCTGAGCCTGCTGCATGGCCATGTAGTGGTTACGCTGAGCATTGGCTGAAACAGACGGTCATCCGTAATTAGTGGATTTTGGAATGACAGATAGTAAGTCAACTTGCACTGCTATAAGTTATTTCCATTCTCTAAAAATTGCACCCTGCGACATACTTCATGTAAAAATGCTTCCACCTCAGACAAATACAAAATCACTCCTTCGCTTGGGCTACCTATCTGAATTCAGCAACATTTGAAACCAACTGATAGATCCTTAGTGAATCAACAAGATGTGACAGTACCAGGTGGCTTGATCCCCTTTTCTCCATAACTGCAAAAAAAATTTTTTGTTTAATTTATGTTTGTTAAAATGTGTCTGACCTACTAAGTGCCAACACAAATGTAATCTTTGCTATGAGATAACTCACAATGTCCATGTGAAAATCATCAGTTGCTCCAGGATTTCAAGTCAAATTAGTGGCCTGAACAGACAAGATAATTTACACCACTGAAGTACAAAATGATGGGCCATTGCACGCTCCATACAAAGTACTCCAAGCTCTTAGCCACTCTTACTTGGAAATTATTATCACATCATGCTTGCCACATTAAACCAATATGATTTACAATGCTATAAGGGGCCTTTTTGCAAAAAGTAGGAAAATACTGAACCGAAACTACTGGTATAAAAGTTCAACTGTTGGGTATCACAGCTGCAGTAAACCAGTTCAACATATACTGAAACAAAGACACTTGGAATACTAAGGCCAAAAAAAAAGCAGAAAACTGATGAAAATCGGGAAATTTTGCATCCCTAGAGTTAACTTTAGGTCCTATGCCTTGTGCCCTTACCTCTGGCAAAATGCTGTTGCATCAGAGACGCATTGGTAGCCACTACAGGGATACGTGGTGCCACAGGCACACCCACTGGAGGGGGACCCAAGCAGGCAATGGGGGTCCCCAAAGGTGGAGGTGGCACCCCCATACCCTGTCCATGTGACTGAGAAACAAAAAAAGAAATGTTCTAAATTCACACACATTACATGCAGGAAGAAATACACATATTATTATACTAGATGAGCTACCAGGCATTGCCCAGAATAAACAATCATGTGATTCCCCCCCCCCCCCCCCCCCACATCTAAGAATAATAAAAGTAATAAAATACAGTCTTGCTTCAGAACTCATTCGCACCACAAAACTACGCACCAAACTGAACGCTTGATACGGTTACTTTTTATGACATGCACGGTACTATATATGTACTATATATTACGAAACAAACATGCAAATATACAGATGTTACATAGCAATAAACGTTATTTTTTTAAAATACATGCTTGAAGTAAACAACTTTTAATTATAGCCATCATCTTCCTTATCTCAATTGCCACCTTCCTGCCAAATTTAAGGCCTGAAGAGTGTATAGTTTGGTCAGTTAGTCATGCCAAAGGTTGCAAGTTACTGAAATATGTAATAGATTCCATCGCTATAAGATGCAACTGTTGGGCTGGCCGGGAAATGAAACCATGTAGCTTACTCATATGTACAATTTATAAAACTAGGTCCCAAATGTAAAAATTTATGTGACAAAGAAAAACATACCTAATGCCACACTGAAATGCTTTCTATTTGATTTTGGAAAGGCCATCACTGAAACTGAGATCTCGCTATGCTACATACTAGATAATGCTTTTAATCTGGAAAATGAGAAAAACACTGACCACTTGCTGCATCCTCTGAATGTGCTGTTGTTGCTGCTGTTGTAGGTGTTGTTGTTCCAACAACCTCATCATGTCCATGTTCGGTGTGGTGCCGGTTGTGGGCATGCCAGGTACACCAGGCTGCTGCTGGATGGAGTTGGCACCCACAATGGCACGGCCACCCCCTGGTTTGTTTCCTGCACTGCTCTGCTGCATGCTAGTGGGTGGGATAATGCTGGTTGGTGCCGCTGCAGCAGCAGCAAAGGATGGAGGTGGCATCTTGGCCCCGCCACCGCCTGTGACTGGCCGTCCTCCTTGGTTGAGAGGTGGCGGTGGCTGCTGCATCTGTTGCTGTTGCAGGGCTTGGAAATGCTGCTGTTGTTGTTGCAAATTTCTCTCTTCTTGAGATGGTTCTGGTGCTGTACACAGCATAGACAACAAAGACAATAGAAAATTAAAATCATAATCAACTGGTTAGAAGACCATTCAGCTGAAATGAATCTTCAATGAATTATCATACAAACAAATTGCAACCGGCTCTCTTGAATAAATTTGTAAGTTATAACGGGTTTATCTATCATAATAAGAAACTATCAAATACGGAACAGAACAGAAATCCCATATCAAAAAACTGACTCTTGAGTTCCAAGTGTGTCTTGATCATCATGACAACCACTCTGAACGGTTACCAGAAGTAAATTGTAACACACACCATTGCAGTATCAAAATTTTTGGTGAGAAGTTAGTAGTGAAAGGTCTCAAAGCAATCTGAACAAAATTACACAATGGCAACAAAGGTTCATCCCTGAATCTTTAACTCACCTTTGACAATAGGACGACCATGACCGGCCAACCTAGCAGCTTCGGCCGCTGCGGCAGCTTTAGCAGATTTATCCAACATCTGTGACAGATAGCCAGGTTTCTCAGCCAAAGCTGATAGCTTCATCTAAACAGCCATGAAAGATACAAATATTAAAATTATTTCAAAATCCATGGAAATACCAACAAATGAAAGCTGGTAAACCTGCTTTTCCGATATTCGAAATGGCTCCTTTTCAAACAAAGAATGCATATTTTTAACTGATAATTAACTTCTCAGGGTCCATACCAGTGACTGAATTGCTTACTATCAAAACCTCAAGACACAGATGACAATAATTTACCTTCATTTAAACAAAACAAAAGCAATTAAGCAAAATCACATAGTTTTCCCATTATTAAATTATTTCTCTTTACATGCATTCGAAGCTGAAAGCCTATAGTATAGGGAACGGGATTTAATGACAGTTACTGTACATTTAAATTTACAGATGACATCATGGGACATTCGAACTGTTCAATGCGGTAGTTAAGCACACTTATTATGGACTTTGTAAGGGTGATTCGAGGCACAAAGATCAACTGCACATGAAAAGTGTGTACAAAGTCCGTAACTGTGTTTTACCGCCGCGTTGGAACTGTTAGAATGTCCCATGACATAAATCTAAATATAGTAACTGTGTCATTCAATCCTGTTCCCTTACATCAACTGATATTTACATGCCTGACAACAAATCCAACAACAGAGAAATGATGAACATCAGAACAAAAAGAAAGTTCACAAACAGGGTTCCTACACTTCTCTGAGAATGTTTTTCTGGGCTATAACGTTAATTTCAACGGCTACGTAAGTGCAAGAAAATGAAAGAAAAACAGTGTTCATTTATAAATTAAAAAATTTTTTTTTTCTTTCTGAGCTAATTGTCTCTTAAGCCTAGGGAGAATTCTAGGGTTATTCCAAAACTAACCCACTATTTCCAAGGCTTTTCCGTGCTTTTTTTCCCTCAAATTTTTAAACTCCAGGCCTTTTCCAAGGGCCCTTTAAAAGTTTGAGAAAAGGCCCTGGAAAAAAACACTCTCAGAGAGAACCCTGCAAACATGCAAGAAGACAAACAGAACTCTTTACCATCAATCCTGGACCCACCTTCTCTTCAACAGACATAGGCTGTGAGAGAGTGCCAGGTAGGATGTTGCTCTGGCCAATCCTCAGCTGACTCTCCATCTGACTGGACATGGCCACCAAGTTGGGGTTGACAGGATCCAGGAAGCTGATGTCGCTCAGATCACCCAGCAGTTTGGGGTCTGACTTGCGGGACATGCCGTCCAGTGAGTGAGTGTCTCCATTATCTCCATGGCCGCTGAGTTCCCGCATAGACGGCATAAACTCTGAACAAAACACAACAACAATCATATGTTAATAACTCAACCTACACACAAAGTAACTTTTTGGGGGAGAGAGAACATAGATGGTGGGTGCTCCTGGTCAACAATTTGATCATATTTCCCCTTGATACTGGTATATCACATTGCCACCCCAGTATGGCTTTATTCCATCTCCACTTCTTACCCATACAAAAAAGCCATATCATGACATAAAGTGTAAATATGCCTCCAGTCTTCAAAAGGACAAAATCGTTTCCTCAAAAGTGACACTTCCGAGTGACATCTGAAATTAAAATTTAAATGTCGCATTTTCACAAGAATACATTCATGCTGTCAGTTCCTGCTTCACCATCTGTCTCTGTCAAGAACACCATACCTGTTTCCTCTTCTCCTCTGTTTTCTTGTGCTAGTTTTTCCTTTTCCAGGGCTTTGTCCGAGTGCATCTTTCGCAGCACCGAGGTTGGAGTAAAAGTGTTCAGCGCGGATCCCTGAAATTTAAACCACTGCCATATTACTAAACACATAGTGGCAAAAGCTCTTTTCTACATTCGGTACATAAATGATGGAGAAATGCTGCCGTAAATCAGAAAAAAATAGTTTGTAATTTTCCTGAAATTTTGAATGATACAACAGAATCTGGGCTGTTAGCTAAACTCCATCATTTAGCATATTCAAGCTTTGAGTATCCTCAATATATAAAGCCAGTGTAATTCTGAAATTATTTCACAATGTTTGTAACGACCAAATTCTGCTGTAGAAAAGCAGATTACATTCTGGATCTGCCTTAATGTAGGGCCTACTGATCAATTGTTACTTCTGTGATTAAGGGCTGTTTCTATGCTGTGGCATGACAACACCATCTAACTTCTTACATCGTTCTGTTCTTCTCGTCTTGAAACTATTTTCCTCATTTGAGGACTGAAAGTGGGCTGATCCTCTGTAAACCAGACCAACTTAGAAACAAATTGAACATGAAGTCAACAAGCTACCTTCGAGTCTGAATATAATTATAGTGCTTTCAATGCTTCTTAACTTCAAAGAAAAGAACACTTTATCGTCATCTCTGATCTAGCCATAGATGTGTAAATCAACTCTACAGTGAGCCCTTACATCCTTAGTCATTAGGTATACACCAATGCTCAGCTGCACTCACCTTGGGCTGAGGAGTTGGTGGTAATATGGGCTGGGCTGTTGGTGCTGGTTTGATGATATTCACATGCTGTTGGCTGGGAGATTTAGCCCTGGTAGATAAAAGTTGAATGGCAATTAAAGACACTGGTGCACAAAAGTGACACCAAAACATGAGTATAATACACAGGGACGTAAGTGGCCTTTCAGTAAGAAGTAGAAATATGCTGAACAAAAACTGCAGTGAATCAGCTCAACAGACGCTGTAACAAAGTTCCTGGAATACCCAGTATAGAACTTCTTTTACTTTTCTCACACCTACAACTAAAAAAAAAATAGAAGAAAATGAACAAAACTCAGCGATGTCACATCCCTGATTACAGCGGAGAAAACTCCTCCACAAAACAAGAATCAAAATCATTCTATTTTACTTACACAAAATTATTGAAAAAGTTTGTGCGCCTGAAGACTGCAAACAAAATGCAGAATCACACCATCTCAAAATTATAGGATTATAAGGAGACCATACAAAAAAAATAATTGTGAATATGTATAAGTAATGTAGGCCTATATCCCCTTCATCATTATCTGAAACACTTCTCTCTCAACGTAGATAAAAAAAAAAAAGGGGGGGGGGGGGGGAAGGGGGTGGGGGCTGTGTGTAGAGTAAGGACAACTGTCCTTACCAAAGCACCCCCCCCCCCCCCCATGTTATTTCCCTGATATGCCTGGACAGTACCACCCTGGCCCTAACCCCACCCCTAATACACAGAAACAAGAAAAGCCATATAGACAACTGCCCTTATTGAAGCAGTTCCCCCCAAAAAACTGGAACTGACAAGTTATTCTGTTGGTTTGTCTTCCATTGATGTCCAAGTTGACCCACCTTTCCTGTTGCTTCTTCAGGTAACGTTCATTCTGGTCCTGCAGCTGTTTCTTGATGAGGGCGCTTTGCATGACAGCCTGAGCATGGGCAGACAACTCCTGGGGACTCAGTACACGAGGACGCACTGGAGATCTGATACCACTGGGTGACTAGAATAAAGACAATACAGAAGTCCATGTACTATTTATATCATCTGTGACACAGGGACGGGAAACAGTTTCATAATAGTCTCTGCACACAGTGTATTCCACATTTCAATATTTTGTTTCTTGCATGTGTACTGTCACACATATTAACGCCGTCTTCCAACTTACAATCACAATACCTCTCAATTGGCAACATGTAAATCTTTGCCCAACATATCAATTATTTTTTTTTTGTGAGTAGATTTTTCATGCATTTACTGTTACCCGAAAATGCACAAATTTTAAGGTAATAAATTTTGCTATAAACACTCTTACCAAAAACTCAACATCTTTCATTTTTAACCCAAATGGCTTCTTCTAAGACTCATTTCCTTCATATGATGAATTACAAAGGTTACAATGATGCATAATGGCATTAAACATTACGTTTCACATTATACATTAAACTCAGTACATACAGACATGGTACTGGCTGCCAAGTTTGCCCCGACAGTAAGTGACCTGGGACTAAGCTGGCTTGGGTGGATGGGCGAAGGTGCACTCAGGTGAAGAGGTGGCTGCTGGCTGAACACTACAAAACCATAAATAAAATAAAGTGTTGACCGTGTCCTCCATACAAACATATGCACAACTGATGTCATACTTTTCTTTAAACAGAACAGAAACCTATGGGTTTATAATTATATTTAAAAATAAATATTTGGTTTAAATAAATTTGAAAATGCCAAACACTGGTTATTGCAGCTTTTACAACTTCTTGAGACACATTCAGCTTTGCTTCAAGATAACCACAGGAAGTCAGTATTTCATATTCAGAGTGCTGACACATTTTAATAATTATCTGCTATGTGAATTCTTCTACATGTACAAATGTACAAACATGTAGATCCCCTGCTTCTTTCCGGCTCCATTATATTACATAACTGAACAGTACAGGCAAAATAATTTTATATTAAATCACAACAAGCAAGAGCCACACTCACTGAGAGGAGAAGGCACTCTAGCTGTGTTTGGGACAGCTGATGGCTGCGAAGCCAGCATGGCCGCTAGAGGTGGGGCGGGGGAGGCAGGGTTCATCACAATGGTTGGATTCTGCTGAATCAAGTTGAAGATGGGATCTGCAGACGAGGAGGGGCCTCCACTCTGCGATCTTGGCTTCATGGCCACATTAGGATGTGGGGTGGACATGGCTTGGGGAAGACCAGGTGTGCCCGGTGGTTTAGTGACTAGGCCTGAAAATGTGAAGAAAACTTTCCACCACAGGAAAAAAAAACTTCACTCTTCTACTGCTTCCAACAAGGATGAAGATTAAGTACATCAGCTGATTACTTAATCTTCAAAGTGGACAGAATGTCCAGCAGGAACCTTGCCCCTGTGACTGAACAGCACCTCATGCACTAGTACTAAATATGAATTCCAGTGGTACGCAAATTTTCTGTGGTAGGTTTACATATTAATAATTATTATGTGCCAAAACCAATTCACTCCACGACCTGTTGGTTAAAGATTCCTGACCCTCATGTTGTTCAGAATCATTTTAAATAAACATTAGAATTAAAATGTCAAAATGTCGCAAAATAAATACAAATTAAACTGCTATAGAATTTGTAAAACCGAATCCTTGTATATACTTGCACAATGTTAAGCTTTCAGTCTACCTGGATTTTGTTTTGGATGATTGAGAGCTGATGCCTGCTGCTGCTGAAGCTGTTGCTGTTTCTGCAGCTGTTGAAGAGCTGCTGCCTGTGCTTGCTGAGACAGCATGGATGCTGGTGGTGGCTGCTGCCCAGGCAGTGGGGGCGGTGGTATCTGATGATGGTGCAGGGAATGAGATGGCAGCTGAGAAAGCATACCTGGATGAGACTGCGGATGTTGCTGAGCATTCTGTAATGACTGCTGCAGAAGTTGCATCTGCTCTTCCTTGTTCCTCAACACAGCCTGATGTCATTGACACAACATATTATTTCATCATATTTCACTGGCCAATCATGTAAATGTCAACAATACGACTTGTATGGTGACTCAAGTACACTTCCATTAATCACTGATAAAATTTATTCAGAAGCCTTCAATTTTAGATTTAGTTTAAAAAATGACGAAAATGAACTTTTGTGTTGCAGGAATGTTTGTGTACATCCTGTCAAAGATTATACTATTTGTGTTTACAACTTCTTGATGCAACAAGATTACACATTTTCCACCTCATGTTAACTACTAGTTACATCTGCCATGAGTGGGTCAGCAAATAAAGGCAAGGTCATTGGAGGAATAAAATAATTAGTCTCGTTTCCCACAAAACCAATTATAACACGATGTGTACAAATGAATGATGGAAGAAAAGAAGTCTTGTGGATTTCTTTTTTTATGGGTAAAGAGTGTCAGATTCAGTTTTGTCAAACATATGGGAGGATTTCACCCATTCATGTGTGTGTCAGTGTGTGTGGGGGCTTTCTCTTACACATGCCTGATCTTTTTACAAGCATTTTGTACAAAACATGAAGGAAAACAACTTACATGGCTGAACTCACTATGACTAGGCACCAGACCATAACCTGCACGAGTTGACTGAGGCTCTGACTGGGTCTGAGGGTAAGATGAGTGCTCATGTGTGAGAATCAAAATATATGATTATTTATCTCAGATGAGATATTTGTCTCGGTTGAGCAAACAAAGAAAGCTGACGGACATAGGTACGTTCATGCTACAACCATAAAGGAATTGAACTGGATATGTGGGAGGGCTGAATGATAATAGATGGACAAAACGCTGCACTGAATGGCAATCACGGACAGGAAAAAGAACACGAGGACAACCAGGAAGAAGATGGCAGGGTAATATTAAAAGGAGAGGGGGAACAACATGGATAAGGAAGATGTCAGACAGAAAGGAATGGCAGTCATTGCCGGAGGGCTACATCCTGCAGCGGATGGACAATGCCTAGGTGAAAGATGAAGAGCAAAAGCAAAAAAAGTACTGTGTAAAGGACACTGGCATTAATAGTACATAGACTGATAGCTGGGATAAGCACAGTTCTGTTTCATCGCGCTTGCACTCTCACATTTCCATCCACAATCACTGATGATAAGTTCTGTTGACCATGCTCAGGAGAGAGTCTGTGGTGGGTTATAGGGTAAAAATAATTGTTTAACTAGAGTTGCATCTGGGCAGGTCTGTTTTGATTACTCCTAGAACAATGTTTTATATTTTCCGAGCAGGAAAGAATCATCCCTTACACCATTTCAACTACATTAGAAGAGAGCAAGATAGGTAAGCAAATCCAAATGAAAATGTTGCAGAAAAAGGCGAGAATGATGAGAGACCCGAGTTATCTTCACATATGCCATAAATTTGCAATGTTTCATCATGAGTGAAAGTGAACTCTGTTTTTCCTGAATGCAATTGTCTATGGAAATAAAAATCCTGAAATCCTACACAAAACATACATACTTCCGGTATTCCTTGAAACGCAAGAAACAAATTATTGGCGGGCCATGAGAATTGCAAATTAAAATTTCAGCCATGCCAGATTTTTCCAATCCATCTTTACCCATATTTCTCAATATGCACTTCGAGCCTGGTCACAAACTGTTTCATTCATGTATCAGCAACCTGTGCCATTTAGTAGTTTGTTTTTCTTTGAAACACTGACTTACAGCATTTTGGCTGGCCTCTGAGGCTGCGTTAATCATGATCAGCAGTTTGTTAAAAGCTGTCATATCCCCGCTGCTCGTTGGATTATTACTGCTCATGCCTGCCACTGGGCTGCCTGCCTTCTGTGGGGAATTCTGATGCATGTCGGCCTCAAGCTCTGCTACTGTCTTCACTTTACGCTGGACATCTGAAAAAATAATGCACTCACACTTCCAGTCACTGTTTCATAAATGATGAAAGGATACACAGATGCTGCTTGCAATCCTGTAATCGATTTATAACACCACATGCAAAATGAGCAGCCATGCAAAAAAAAAAAACCTTATATCTAACAAGGATGTATGAGGTCTTTAAAGAAACAACAGGAAAAATCCAACAGAAGCTACCGGTCTGTGAACTTGTCATTGTGGCAAACTTGTGCCCCCAAATTAAAGCACATATTAACACTTCTACCAAACCCAGACAACCGCCAATCACAGAAAAAGTGTTTGCTACCTAAATTCAATCTGACATACATCATTTGATAGACCAAACCTCAGATGGGTCAAAGGAGCCACTTCTACTTACTTGGTGGCAGGCTGGCTGGGGACGCAGTCCCACTTGAAGATGCCGATTCCTTGTGTCCACCAAATAGCATAGCTTTCAGCTGTGCCTCTGCATCTTGGGTACTGAAGCTGTTGTTACTGGAGATAGCTGTGAAGAAAATAATAACCACATAAAACAAACTTTACTTTCTAATCTGAAACATACACAAGAAAAGCAAATCCACAAGTGACAATGGAAGTGTTATCTATTCAACTATTAGACATACAGTTGTACATGGGGTATGTATTATCTCAGCCTGCCAAATCATCCCCTTAGAATGACAAGGTTCTAACTCCCTTCCCTCAAGTTCTGAGAAATTAATGATTGAAGTTTCATGTGCTCGTAGCTTTTAGTGGTACAACTTTTTTCTTTTTAGAAATACCTACAAATTACACACAGTAATCGCTGATACTTTGGTGTACAATGGAGAAGACCTGCAGAAACATTGTGCAGTGTGTAACTCGATTCACCCAAAAAGTGGAGGCAGAATCTTGTCATTCTAAAGGGATGAAATCATGATCCGTTTTTACTGAAAAGCTGACAATCTTCTTCTGTTTGTTTTGTTTTGTTTTGTTGTTTACTTTTTCACTCCATTTTTCAGAGTTACCCAGCTCACCACAAAATAGAATCCACCAACAGCCAAGTTTCAATTGAACTGTTTAAAGGTTTAACTTGCAGAAAAATGAATACTCTCATTTAACACTCACCACTCACATCAAATTAATAATGTCATACACAAACCGGCACCAAACTTTCAGATAATATTCAAAAGAGAATGATACTTGTGGCAGGTATTCATGTTTTCACAAAGATGTGTTTAAACAAACAAGGACAGCAACATTCCCCAGACCAGCTCTGCCTGCCACTGCGTGATCAGGAAACCCTCCGACCTCGAAAGCACCTCCCTGATTTATCTATCCTTCTTTTTCTTCTTTTTGGTAGCCCCACCCCATATCTAAAATGAAATGGGGGGTGGAGGGTGGATTGATGGTGCTTATGTTTACCTAACAAAAATAATCAGTATTAGATTTATGCTACAGAGCAGTTTTCAATCATGTCTCATATCACCTACAATTCTCAATGGCACAAATATTTCCCCAATGCCACTTAAATCATTTCAGCAAACTGTGTGAGGCATTCTACATGACACAAAATAAAATTATGATCTCTTATACTCTGCCACTGCAGTAAAGTGCACCACCTTCACTCACTTTTCAATTACATTATCATGAAATCTCCTGCCCCCAATTTTCATAAATTAGGAGTGTAGGTGCTTACTGTGGTATGTGAAAACATATCTGTCTCTTTCACATATCATCATCCATCTCATGAACTATTTGTGCTATCATCAGCTTGTGGCGAGATCTATATTCTCATAGAGAGACAAATGGATATCTTTAACAGCTTTATAAGCTGAAACCTTTTTGCTACAAGCTTGTCTGTAAGAAAGCTCACTCTCAACAAAACTCCAAAACATTCTCTTTTAAAATGGGGAAAATTGTTGATACATCAGTACATGAGATGGGTGGTGATCTCTATAAATGCCACTGAGTTCTTATCATATTCATTTTGGTATTTCAACTCACATGACAAATAAGTTAGAAATAGTTAAATACACAAACGACAAAATAACAGTGTTAGCTGGGTTAATCGGGTACTGGTAAAATCCTTTGTGTGCAAACGTGGTGAGAACCTAGTCCACTCACAGGCACTGTTAGTAGCCGACTTGGCGAGAGGCCAGTGTAAACACAAACTCTACCTGAATTGGACAGGAGGCTAGATTCGATAGTTTCCACACTACAATCTAGGCGTGGCTTCCACTTACAGGCATTGGAGCCTCCCATGGCAGCGCTGTTAAACAGGGCGGTCACTGCGGGAGGCAGTGCCGACTTGCCGACAGCAGCATTGTTGTCTCCCGCAGAGTTTGGTACTGACATCAGGTTGTGGGGCAAGGAGAACATATGTTCTTTGGTGAGCCCTCCCTGATGCTCTGGGTAATGATGCATACCGTGCTGTGTATGTCCGAGGTGAGCATGCATCGCTGCACCTTTAGGGCCCAGCACTGATGTAGGAGATGGCGCAGTAGGACTGGTACGACTGTCTTCCAGGAGATCTGCAGATTACATGGTGTCGATGAGTAAACAACAGCTCATGAGTTTTTAAACACATATTCGTGCCATCAATTTATGATTAATATTTTTCTAGGCAGTTTCAAAAATCAAACTGATCATGACTATGCATGCATGTTGAGTGTCTCCCATCTAAATCTTACCAGGGATGCAAACAGCCAATGACAGTTTGGAAGGAAATTGTGCGGCATGCCAAGAAGTCGCAGAGAAAAAAATGATTCTAAGATGTAGTGTGATTAATCCCAACCGTTTTAAAAGAACAAAGCCTGATATTGGTAATTAAATTAAAGTTATACAGTAGATCTATTTATATTAAGGGAAAGACAATAAGAGAAAAAATGTGACACATTTAGGCTACACAGCTACAGAAGGGCTGTATTTTAGATCCATTACACTTATGGTCTTAACGACGGACTGATGACAAGTAGTTAACCAGAACAAAACAAGCACAATGCATAACTGTCTTGGTTGAGTTTCTTTACATCCAGATTAGATTTGATCTAGACTTGGAGATCTAGATCTAGTTTGTGCCGACTGCCACCCGAACTTCTTCAAGCCATGCAACCTGCACCAATAGCACTTGGTGATAGGATCATAAATTTATTCACTGGAAGAAAATATTTAAATCCCAATCTAGAGCTAGCAAGGCATTTTAGCATCACCTCCACCAAATTCCGTGTCGGAATCCACATGTGAAACATCACTACAGACAGTGAGGCTACACCACTAGGCCTATGAATGTGAAAGTCAACTAGACAAGAAATGTGAAAAGATCACGATAAGATCTTTACTCTGTGTGTACTCTGTGTACTAGATCTCTAAAGAACTGCCGACCAATTTGAGGACGACAGCCGCTGATAGTGCTACTGGCGGTTGGTGGCGGGCTGTCAGCGATCGCGCCTTGGATGGTAAGGGTGAAGTCGGCAATCGCGCTTTGGACGGAAAACATGGAAAAAGACAGAAGATTTACATCACTGTCTTACTTGTGCAGGTGAAATTAGCTTTCTTGGCTGCAAATATCCATTTGTTTTACTCATATTAGTTTTTTTGTTGTGAATTTCTTCTCAAAGACAAGACTGATAAAATACCAAAATGTCTGCAATAATGTACTCCATGTGGTGTCTTTAAACAGGATATAAAGTGCTAGTCTCTCAAATCAAAAACATATTTATTTTGAATATAGTTTTTACCATGTGGTACAAGCATGTCTTCAAACATGGATGTATCAGTTCCCGCCACGTTCCCTCCTGGACCAGAGAAGAAACGAGAAAATCGACTGCCTTGACGCACATTGTCTTCATCCTGTGGAAAATTATGAATTAATTTCAACTATCAAAACTTGACATAATCCATTCATTTATCTAAACAAACCCAATCCTAGAGCTGTATTGCATTTAAAAACTCATGCCCTCAGTTTCCTGCAATTTTCTTGAAATCTGATTTTAATGTTGCAGAAATTTTTTGCATGAAATTTCAGGTTTTTCACGACCTCAAGATTTTCTGAGTGGCACATTTCTTTAAACTTTTGAAATATTATAAGAAATGCACCTTTAACATTCAAGTTTACAGTACATGTAACCATTATTAGTTCAGGTCACTTGCGTATTCAATCTTATGTCAATTGTTGCAGAAAATGTCAATTCTTGTCCTTTATGTAAAACAAAATTTACCATACAAGCATTGTTTTCTTGTCTTGGGGCCGAAGTGGCCACATTTTGAACAGAAATAGGGTCTTTGTTTTTGTAAAACTTAACTTTCTATCCTGAAAGCACAAAAAACTTTTAACCCATACCCCGCGCGCTACCCGTAAAGCAAGCTGCACGGTCAGTGACCCTACTCACGGAGAATCTTATCTGGGGTCACTGACCCGTGCCGCTATGCGATGACCACAAATGCTGGCCAAGTGGTTCGGCTTTTATTGATCGGTATGAAAACATTCGCTGCTATGCCTTATCACGCTTGATAATGAATTAACCAGCAAAATCTTAGTCTGTCAGTCTCTAACCAATGATCTGACTTATGATTCCAAACTGACAGCTGTAGTTTTCGTGAGAACGAAGCATGATAACTAGCCACGCCCTCCCAAGCCCTACATAAATGATTTCATCCTGACTGACACATACTAATAAACCAATGTGGGCATTTGGGGCAAAGATTATTTCAGAGCTTGTTTCTGATTGGTTCTTAGTTACAGACAACTCCAGATGGTGGTCAGCTTGTGAGAAAATGAGATAATATTGCAAATTTGTTGAGCAAAAGTGTGATGAGAGCCTTTGAAAGCTTAGTCTTTGCGATTCCGACCAGTGGTTCACTGGTTAACATGTCCATGTCACAATGCGTTTGATTTAGAAGAGATACAGAGATACATATAAATGCTATACATTACAATACATTACATTACATTACAGTGAACAATAACACGGTGGTTACGTCTCAAAAAGGTCAGTGACCTGATGCGTGAAAATACGGCTTGCACGTGGCGCGGTCAGCTTGACCTTTCCGACTTTTGCCGCCTGTGCGGCGTGAGCGCTTGCGAGTAAATACCGACAATTGCCGCCCATCGCAGGGTGAGGGTTAAAACATAACCTAAAGAAGCAAAGTACAAAATAAGATTAGTTTTCGAAGGGCAAAAAAATATTTTTATTAAGCTCACGAAGACCAGTAGTCCACAAACCAACCTTCATACCATTTAGTCAAAGGGCTGAAAAGTTATAGCTTCCGGAAGAGGGGGCCACACATTTCTAAACTGACTATAGTCTGAGCTTTAGGCATGCTTATACATATAATGGGGTGTAGGGGGCTATGGGGAGAGGTAGCACCTTTGTAGTCTGGCTGCTGCTCCCTGCTAATATGAGTAGAAGGATGGGCACACTGGTCCTCCCCCATCCCCTAAATCTCTCACATGCTGGCGCCAAGCACCTCACCCAGGGACCTCGCCTCAGCAGGCGTGCTAAACCATGTGAGGGGGTGGTGCCAACACGGCACCACTGGGCGTATGACCTGTTCCAAAGGCACCAGCCAGGGCGGAGTCTTGCCAGATGAAGGAGAACGGTCACCTGTTCGAGGTCAAGGCGAGCCTCCGGGTATTGGAGGAAGTCGGCTGTGGCCTAGCCTGGAGAGGGATGGGCGCCACCAGGCATCACAGCCCAAGACTCACTGCATGATGGACTTGATAAAGGATACCATACCGGATCGGTCGTCGCCCGGCACAAGGACCGCGCCATCCGTTGCACATCAGGACCGACGCGATAAATATGTTACTGATGCAACCCCCCAGCAAAAGATCCGAGGGAGAGATTTCATCACACTAGCAACATGGAATGTAAGAACACTTTTCCACATGGGGAAACTATGTGAACTCACCCATGAACTAGAGAAATACACTTGGCAATTTGTGGGACTATATGAGGGACAAATTTCGGGGAACATCTTACCTTGATGAAATAGATAACACATCAATGGTGTAGGCTTTCTTGTTCATAAGAATATCAAAAACTCGGTACTAGGTTGCCGGCCAGTTTCCAGCAGGGCCATCTCCATCCACCTACGAGCAACACCATTCAATATCACCGTAGTTCAGGCCTATGCACCTACATCCGATCATGACAACGACGAAGTGGAGGAATTTTATACTCAACTCCAGGACATCATCGACAAAAGAGACGTGCTGATCATTCAAGGCGATTGGAACACAAAAGTTGGAAGAGACTCACTGAAAGACTGCAGGGAAATCTGCGGCCCATCCTGCAATGACGAAACCAATGAAAGAGGGCTACGACTGCTACGACTTATTGTGGGTTTTCTCATGCACACTCCCATATCTTGGTGCAGAAACGATTTAGATCAGGGATCAAAAGAGCTACCATAAGAACGTACCCTGGTGCAGATGTCGGAAGTGACCACTGTCAGGGTTAGGACTAGAATTGCCGTGCTGGGTCACGGTTTGTTTATTTCAGGGTCGCGTTGATTTTAGCCAGTGCAAATGTCCTTGAACTATTCTCGTGGACAGTTTGTTTTTGTAACGCTTTTTCTTAGAGATGGAAAGAAAGTGGGGCAGTGACGGTGCAATTTTCGACCCCGTGATTTTGATAAACTTTAACAGGGGTGAGAAAAGGGAGTGAGTAAATTCGTACATAAAACGTAGAGGGTTTGGAGACTTTAGTCAGGGTTTTGATATGTTAAATTGACCTTGTCTGTTACTATTAATAGAATCTATTAATACTACGAGCTGAGCTCGAAATGGATGCACCAATCAAATTTGGGCAGTTGGCTGGGGATTTGCAGATGGCTGCGCAGTATTTAAGCGGAGCCATTCCCACGTTTCTTCACTCCATACAGAAATTTCCATCTGTGAGGGCAGTCGGCAGGATTCGGCCTGAGAGAATCAGAAGATTGTTAAAGACATGTCTATGTCCTTGATAGACATTGGAATGAGACCATACGCTCTTACGAAATTATCTACAGCTATTATCTCCAGCTCCCTGATCTCGTATCAGGGACCAATCGTAAGTTTCTACCTACTGATTCGACGATGAACGTGAATCTGACCTTAATTTTCCAGTAGAAGTGCTACCGAAGAATGCAAGACTACAATGTATTTTACATGCAACTAGATCTAGCATGAGTGTCTGGTATACACATTTGTAAATTGAAATTGATGTGTCTGGATGAGGCTGGGGATTGCCAGCCCATCCTAGAGTAGATCTAGATCTAATGTAACTACGTCAGTGTCACGAGTGGAGTGAGTGCAATTAAGGGGATTGCTACAGAGCGGGTGTAGAGTAAGAAAGGCTCACAGTAGACAGCAAGTTAAGCGTGCTGTTGTGAGTAGTGGGGGGGGGGTCTGAAGGAGGCGAAAGCGCTGTATAACTATCACTGCAAGTTAGAAGGTCCTAGGGAGCGGATCTGTGAATAATAGCCCATCGGGCAGAGATAAAAGGAAGCAGTCGAGAAGACTAGTGAGAGTCTTTCCAGTTATGACTGGTATGTAGAATGTTGATTGATTATTATGATTGATGTATTATATTATATTCGTCTATTACCATGATGTGAATAAGTATATGTGAGGAATGTGGAAGTCCTTGATATTGGATATAGCAATGTGCGCCATGAGCGATAGATGAAAGTGAGTCATGGATCTGTAGCGCGAGTGAGTAGTGTGTACTCCGATGGAGGTGTGTTACCGTAAGATGTGTGGTGAGTGAAAGGTGAACTAGTGTGTGTACGCTTCATGGATTGTAAGGAGAGGTGGAGTGAATAGAAATGGTAGGGTATTATACCAATGTAATGTTATTCTTGTAGGTGTCGGGGACGGGCCGCAGAGCCACCTCGATGAGCACAGGGGATAGGCCAGCATAGGGCCGGAGGCCACACATAGGCCAGAAGTGAGGCTGTCAGTGCAGGACAGTAGAGGCACATAAAGTCGTGGCAGTCAGGCCACGGGCAGGGGACGTAGATATGAGAGTGAATGAGATACTATGTTGTTGCCATGTTGATAGGCTAGTGAACTGATATTATGTTGTTGCCATGTTGATGGCTATGGAAATAATAATGTGTTATTGCCCTGCGGAGGTGCTAGGGGAGTGCTAAGGTGTATGACAATAGGAAGGTGATATTGAGAGACTGCGGTGCCAGTGAATCATTAATGTACTATTAAGACCCTGAGGGGAGAGGCTGAGGCCGAAGTGCCTTTAGGAGTAACTACCGGATTGTGGATCCGAGGGAGCGTGTGTGTGAGAATAAGGCCGTTGTACGGCAGTCATTTCAATAATATAATGTATGTAATTGCGCTATTATATGTATAATTATGTTTAATAAATGTGTGAGTCTGATGGGTTGTTTTGTTAAGTGTTAAACTTGTTTGTTCGTGATTGTCGTCCTGTCATAAACTATTACATCTCCCAGTCTGGGATTTGTGACAGTCAGTTGTGTTGACGAGTTATATCCTTGTTAAGCGGTAGGCACAAATAACTGAGTTAACATTGTCGTCTGAGACATTAAGATATTATTTGTTAGATAGTAGGTAGGCTAAATCTGAAAGATAGATAAGTAATAATTAAATTGTGAATGAGTCAGAATGATATAATCTTTTAAGAATCTAGAGGAGACTTCTAGTGATATATTATTGAATTTTCATTTGATGCTGCTGATGTTGTCTTTTTAATATGTAAGAGCTAGACGAAATTTGTTAGGGAATTTAAAGTAATAAATTTGTGGCCCTGCAAGGTCCTTGATAAAACTTATTCGAATTGTTATTAGTATATGTGGCATGGTATGGAAGAGTAATTTCTAAAACCCTCTCGATAATCTAAATGCAGTCGTAACACAATAATTCATATAATAACCCACCCCGTAACAACCACGACATGGTACTGCTGAACTTTAAAGTCAGACTGAAGAACACAAAGAAGCCCAAAAGTGCCAGAATGAAATTTGATTTGGACAGATTAAAAGACCCCAACATCGCAGAATCTTTCAAGGCAGCAGTCGTTGGGAAGTTCGCTCCTCTTTTAATGTTAGAAGACCAAAGCGCAGAGACTCTAACAGATCAGCTCAATACAGTCATGATAGAGTCAGCAAATGAGGTGCTTGGAAAGGTTTGCAGGAAAACTCATCCATGGGTCACGCACAAAATCCTCAAAATGTGTGATAAAAGGAGGGATCTGAAGAAAAACAAGAACACGCCCTCAGGAGCTGAAGAATACGGAGATGTCAATAAAGAGATTAGGAAGAGCATGAAACAAGCCAAAGAAGATTGGATTGAGAAACTGCAAGGAAATTGAGCAAAATCTGGAGAAGAACAACAGCAATCGAGCATTCCAAACAGTAAAGGATCTAACAAAACCAAGGCAAGCACAAGTTACCATCATCCAAGACAAGGCTGGGAACTGCCTCACAGAGGAAGAGGACATCCTAAAAAGGTGGACTGAGTATTGTTCAGACCTTTATAACCATCAAAGCAACGGGGACCCCAATGTAACATCCTGCCATGAATCGACAAACAATGATGATTTTCCAATTCTTAGAGAAGAAGTAGAGACAGCCATTAGATCACTGAAAAATGGAAAAGCAGCAGGAGTTGACAACATCCCTGCAGAACTGATCAAACATGGCGGAGAGACAGTGGTGGACATCGTCACTAACATCTGCAATAAAATCTGGAAGACGGGAGAATGGCCCACACCTTGGACGCAATCTCTTATCATCACTCTCCCCAAGAAAGGCTTGTCATGATCAGATTGTGACACCCACTTTGTATACGGCCCCCAGCTTTTGTTTGCAGCCGCTGAGCGGTGGTAACATTTCGTGCTGGCGTGCGTGAGTATGTAGTGACTCGGCCACGTGCCTTAGTCCGTGAAGTGTGAGATCCAGTGGTTGAACGTGTGCGCATGAATGTGTCAAAGTTAACTTGCCGGCTGACTGGAGACTACTTCTCCAGTGTCAAACGGATAAGTCTTACCGTGAGGACATTCAGAGGTTCCCTGCTTGAGTGGTGGAAAGTTGGACAGATATAAATGTTAGCCTGGTGTCATTGTTGATTGACAGCCATGATCCATGATTTCAACTAAGCTTTTTCCTTTTGTCCCTGGCTGTGCACGCCAGGGCTAATGGTACGTAACAACTCAACAGTATAACCGAGACGAGCGTGTCAACTCGAGCTCGAACTAAGAGAGGCTGAAAGAGTGGAGCCTCCTGATTTGAGATGGAATGTGTGAACCCAAGCTGTTCTGACGAGACTGGGTGTTGCCAGTCCGTCAGAGATCTAGATTAGATCTACCACATAAATTCTTTATGATATTATATTAGGAAATTGTGCTTGTTGTAACTATCATACATTACATTCCATAGATCTGGGAATCTAGATCTAGGTTTTGTGTTTAGTGGATAACCACTGCGCCTATGCAATCCTCCATTGCGGGCTAGGCCAGTGCATAATTGAATTACTTAATACTGTTGCATTATAGTAGATTAGGATAAGTTAGGATTACACTTGAAGAGCTTTGAAGTCATTTAGTTACAGTCAGACGACTACAGTCATTTGTATTACTATTTTATATCTTATGTATTGTCATGGTTAGTTAGTTAGGTAATAAACCCCATGATGTCAGGTCAGAAACATCTGCTACTGGTAACATGTAATCCAGTACAACCTGTTCCATGAACTGGTACGCTAGCATGGTATCAGTGGGCGTGCACCTGACGGTGCAAACGGCCAGGGCGGAGGAGGTTTCATCTAACCCAGCGGCCACATGCTAGGGCACAATGTGACCCTCAGTATTTGAGTCCTTCATATTTTGCCTAAATCACAGACGAAGAATTGAGCAAACTTCCCGGACGCAGCTTCGAAGCTGGCGGCAGCAGGCCAGTGGTTGATTGATACGGCAGATGGCAATATACCGTCACTCTGGCCTGGATATCGTGACACAGAGCATCCACCAGTATTGGTGTTCTTTGGTTTGGGTCTTTCACCCTAGTCAGTTGGGACTGCGAGGCTGTGGAGTAGCCTACAGGCAGCCGGTCAGGCAATAATTATGGCTGTCCCTCTGGCATCCTCCTGCACCTGGATACATTTCCAGTCGTCTTGACCCTGTCTTGCCACTTGGATAAGTTGTGTCCAGGCGAGAGAGTGAGTCTGATGTTTGCGCAGCTCTTTTTCACTAAAAACAAACTCTTTGCGCCAGTCTTAACACTCACCTCGTCTTCTTTCATCTTTGCGCCAGTCTTAACACTCACCTCGTCTTCTTTCCTCTCAAAATTCCAACGGCGATGGGTGAGTGCGGTGGCAGCAGGTTTGGATAGACTGGAAGCTGTTAGCACAGACCTACATGTTGGTGGCTGTGGGCTATGGTCGCTTCATCGTCGATTGAAGTGGAGGCGTGGGGAGGCAGCACCCACAGTAGCTGAGCAGCCTTATTTAAGGATAGCACTGCTCACCTCAACTGAGGAAGGGGCTAGAAAAGGTGCCCTAAAGAAAGCCCACTTCACATCACCCTGACTGGTATACCGCGACCAGTGGGGATCCCTTTTTGCGGTCGAAACAAAAAGAAATTCAGCTTACTCAGGCTAGGAGCCTGGAATATACGCACACTACAGGACAACTCAAACAACCCGGAAAGACGCACTGCACTTATTGCCATTGAGCTCAGCAGGTACAACCTGGACATAGTGGCACTCAGTGAGACCAGACTCCCTGATAGTGGCCAACTCATATGCGCCCACCATGACAAACCCAGATGAAGCCAAAGAAGGGAAAGCGCCACCTAAACGCCTAAATGTTTCAAAACTCTGCTCAGCTGAGAAACAGAGCGAGCTCTCCTCAAAATTAGATTGCGTGACTTTTGACCCTGAGAACATTGAACAGAGGTGGACTGACCTAAATACGACTGTACACTCTTGCGCCAGCAGCACAGTTGGTTTTCCTGTCCGCAAGCACCAGGACTGGTTCAATGATAATGATATCAAAGTGCTCATCAAAGAAAAAAATAGTCTCATCCAAGCTCACTGCAGTGACCCCTCTTCCACAGCAAAAGCTGATGCACTGCGTGCATGTAAGGGTGTACTCCAGAAGAAGCTGAGGAAAATGAAAAATGACTGGCTTGAAGAGCGAGTAAGAGAAACTCAGAAATATGCCGACACAAACAACACTAGAAAGTTCTTTGAGAGCCTCCGAGCTGTGTTTGGACCATCCCGCTCTGGCACTACGCCACTTCTTGCGTCAGATGGTTCAACACGCATTGTTGAATTGAATGCCATAATTCAGCGTTGGGCAGAACATTTCGGAGGTGTGCTAAATCGGCCATCAAATGTAAATACTGAGTCCATTGACCGCCTCCCTCAGACTCCTATTAATGCAGCTCTTGCCAAGCCATTCACAGCAAATGAGACCCGGACTGCCACAAATCAGATGTCCTTTAACAAATCACCAGGCGTGGATTCAATTCCTGCTGCGGTGTATGCCTTCGGTGGAGAAAAGCTTATTGAAAGGTTGACCGAGTTGTTCAATCATATGTTGAAAGCAGGGAAGCTGCCACAGGACTTCAAAGATGCTTCAATCATCCATCTATACAAAAACAAAGGGGACAGCCAAGTCTGTGACAACCATCGGGGAATCTCTCTACTTTCAATTGCTGGCAAAATATTGGCAAGAATGCTTCTGAATCGCCTTCTTGATCACCTCTCGTCAAATGACTTGCTTCCCGAGAGCCAATGTGGCTTTCGTAAAGAGAGGGGAACGGCGGATATGATCTTTGCTGCCAGACAGATTCAGGAAAAATGCATGGAACAAAATAAAGCGCTGTACATCACATTTGTTGACCTCACAAAAGCATTTGACACAGTGTGTCGTGAAGGCCTCTGGAAAATCTTGGCGAAGTTTGGGTGTCCACCCGAATTCATCACAATAGTGCGCCAGTTTCATGATGGCATGCAAGCTGCAGTCAAAAGTAACGGCAGTGTTTCAGAGCCCTTTGCTGTCACAAATGGGGTAAAACAGGGTTGTGTCTTAGCCCCAACTCTGTTCAGCATCATGTTCTCTGCAATGCTACAAGAAGCCTTTAGCTCTCCTTCTCAAGGGGTAAGCATCAAGTATCGAACTGATGGCAGTCTATTCAACCTCAGGAGACTTCAGGCAAAAACCAAAACCAAAAGTACTCAAGTCTGTGACCTACTATTTGCTGATGATTGTGCACTTCTGGCACACGATGAGGATAGCATGCAAAACTGTGTTGATAAGTTCTCTAGTGCCTGTGACAACTTTGGCCTCACAATAAGCACAAAGAAGACGGAAGTGCTCCATCAGCCTACTCCAGACGACAAGTATCCTGTGACCCCAAATATCAAAGTCCATGACAGTCTTCTGAAGGTGTCGGAGAACTTCACCTATCTTGGCAGTACACTGTCTTCCACGGCTCGTGTTGATACTGAAATTCCCTCAAGAATCAGCAAAGCCAGCTCTGCATTTGGCAGGCTTCGAAAGAGAGTGTGGGATGTTGCCGGCATTCGCACAGACACTAAGCTGAAAGTGTACAATGCTGTGGTCCGTCCCACCCTACTCTATGGGGCTGAAACCTGGACAGTGTACCAATCGCATGCCAGCAAACTAAATCACTTTCATCTGGCCTGCCTTAGAAAGATCCTAAGGATCAAATGGCAGGATAAAATTCCAGACACTGAGGTCCTCAATCGTGCCAAGGAATTGAGCATCTTCTGCCACCTGAAAAAAATTCAGCTACGTTGGGCAGGACATGTTGTCAGAATGCCCGACTCCAGACTCCCTAAGCAAATCTTCTTCTCTGAGCTCTCCAATGGAACGAGGAATGTTGGGGCCCCAAAGAGACGTTACAAAGACACTCTCAAGCAATCACTGAAGGCCTTTGCCATTGATGTGAGTGAGTGGGAAAAGCTCTCGCTTGATCGTGCAAATTGGAGGGCGGCCCTTACCAGAGGCAGCAAAGCATGGGAAGCTGACAGAGTCAAGCAGGCTATCAAAAAAAGAGAACAGCGCAAGAAAAGGCCCAGTGGTACTAAACCAACGGAGCACTCTTGTCACTTATGCGGAAGGGTCTTCAGGACAAAAATAGGACTTATCAGTCACATGAGAAGCCATAAGTCATGAAAGAACAGTCTTTCCATTCTGTCCTCTGTGTCCTTTACTTCTCTTTATTGTCCATGTGTTGAAATTCTCAACAATTTCTGTTCTTTATTCCTCTGGTGTTGTTAAGGTCATCATCATACCTGATGGACGAACTATTATTATAAACCCCACGGGTCTGCTCAACATATACATAGTTGTTATTTATTACAAAATTGATTTACGTGTCCTGACCTCTGTCTATTGCTTGGAGAGCATGAGTGCGAGTATACAACTAAAACCTCTCGAAGTACAACAAATGCAGTCGAACAAAATTCAACCATGCATCCAAGTCGGTAGATAAGACCAGCACCCCACATAACACCTGAGGGGAGAAATTTAGATAGCAGACCTCGACTTCAGGAGCGGACACCTTTAACGCCGTTCATGACATCTGGACGGGTTAGCCACTTAATTAAACCCCCCGGATGATCATGACAAAGGCAACCTACAGCTATGCCAAAATTATCGGACCATCAGCTTGATCAGTCATGTAAGCAAAGTGATGCTGAAAGTTTTACTGAACCGATTGAGACCTCAGGCTGAAGAAATAATCGCTGAAGAACAAGCCGGGTTCAGGCACGGAAGAAGTGCAACAGAACAGATATTCAATCTCAGCAGGACATCTTCCATGTGTTCGTGGATTTCAAAAAGGCCTTCGATCGCATGTGGCATGATGCATTATGGGCAACAATGAAGAACTACAACATGGGCCAAAAAGCTGATAGAGTCGATTCAACAGCTATACAGCAAAGCCACCAGCACAGTCCTCGCCCAAGGGAAAATAGGAGAATGGTTCCACACTACCGTCGGGGTCCGCCAAGGCTGCCTGCTATCACCTACCCTGTTTAACATCTTCCTTGAGCAAATCACACGAGCACAGTCAGCATCGGTGGAAGAACAGTCACTAACCTTAGATTTGCCGATGACATTGACGGTCTGGCAGGAAATGAAGAAGAATTCGCCAGACTGGTGAAACGACTGGATGAAACATGAACCAGATATGGCATGGAAATTAGTGCCGAGATAACAAAGATGATGAGAAATTGTGACGAGCCCATCAAAACCAAAATCACGGTCAGTGGTCAACAGCTCGAAACAGACGACCAGTTCAAGTACCTTGGTGCTATCATCAGCCAAGAAGGATCCAAGCCAGAAGTCCATGCAAGAATTGCACAAACAACAGGGGCGTTTACAAGATTAAGACCAATATGGAAAGATAGAAACATCTCAGTCAAATCCAAACTCAGACTACTCTATGCCCTCGTTATCCCCATCCTTCTGTATGCTTGTGAATCATGGACCTTGACGCCAGGACTGCAGAGGAAGATCCAAGCAGCCGAAATGAGATGCTTTAGACGACTCCTTGGCATCTCATACACTGACCACGTCACAAATGAGGAGGTGCGTAGTAGAGTGAAACAACACATGAGTCAGTATGAAAACTTGCTGTCTACTGTGAAACGAAGAAAACTGAAATGGTATGGCCACATAACAAGATCGTGTGGCCTATCCAAGACCATTCTTCAGGGAACTGTGCAGGGGAGGAGAAGAAGAGGAAGGCAAAGGAAGAGGTGGACTGACAACATTGCGGAGTGGACCGGGAAATCCTTCGCCTAAACTCAGGCGCTTGCAAACAACCGCGAAAAGTGGAGGCACCTGACGAGGCTCTCTGTCATGCAGCGCCCCTACCATCCGGGTGGATTATGGGATCAGTAGTAGCATACATATAATATAAGTATACCCAGAGAGTATAGATGTATAGAGAGGTTTCACTATTGGTCGATTTGCACTGTGAGACACGGGCGGCTCCGCGAAACCATTGTTAGCATGGAGCGGAAAGTAGGTCGCTGCAGTAAACAATACCCAGACCTGTAAGTGGCTGGTGGCAAAATAGTCTGAAATTTTTTCGGTACCATAGCAGCGCAGCAAGAATATATGGGCATGTGAGTACTTATATTTCAGCATAAAAGAGTTTACAGATACAGCTATTTTTTTCTTAATTAATTTACAAAATAAGTTAAAGTAATACTTTTTTTTTTTCATATGTAAGCCCAAAAGAAGTTTGATGAGTAGAAATAAAGAGAAGAAGTTGAACCATAACTAAATTCAACTTACACATATGGAGTTCTGTTCAGGCATAAGGGATAAGGCAGAAAATTTACATGTGCAAAGTCCAATGAAATCACTTAGAACAATTGCAAAATAATTCAAGAACTTGTGAAGAAACACTTGAATTGTAATCCACGCTCAAAGTTTAAAGTGAAAGAAGGCCTAGAATCTTTGTTTCGCCCAGAAACTCAATAGCAACCGAGTGCGCATGCGTGCTCCGAAACATGGCCATCGTAGTCAATAGCATTCGTACATTTTCGCCACTTTACCTTTCCGACATTCGCCTGTTTATTATTAAGTACCGCATCGGAAAAGCGACGTTGTCTAAGATCAGTTGGGAATTTTTTTTGCTGAAACCAAGATTGTCTGAAATCTGAGGCGACTTGTTTTGGTCATGATAAAATAGTCGGAAATTTTACTGGTCTGAATACCCGTTTGTGCATTTCCATGGGGCATAAGAACTGACAAACGGCTCTAACTAGTTTCAGTCAACCCCAAAATATGAAAAAACCACAGTAAACAGATATGCACACTATCTTTGGTGAAGACGGTCTCTTTCAATTCTTGTTTACCGCAGCGACCTAGTTTCGCGATTTGGCAGAAGTGAGACCTCTCTATACATCTATACTTTCTGGTATACCACAATTGTCTTTTTATATGCTCAGCATGGCACTGTCAAAGCTCTTCAATTATGTAACTTTGGCCATCATTCATACCAAACAAAAGATCACTAGCCACCTTATTTGGCTGTGACATCAACGCTCAGACGTTGAGTTCGAAAGTAAAATTATGTTTGATTTCCTATAAAATGCAGGAATGGAAAGAATTTCATAATGCGTGCAATTTTTTCCTTTACTGTTGGAAGAGAGATGAAAAAAATTAATTCCGAAGTATTGCTCTTTCATGAATATCAGTAAAAAAAGAAAGGGGAAAAAAAAAAGGACTGGATTATTGCTAACCAATCCGGAACAGACAACAGCAATGTGCTCCCAGAAAAAGAGCCTCTGCATCCCCTGGCAAAGGCACACGATGGCCAGATGCAGGTCACCTGAGAACAGAGTAACCTATGCAACAGGAACTACTATCCAGAGTGCAATATGCTCACAATTCTGCAAGTCCAGACTGGGACCTCCAGACCTATGTTCTTCTTGAACAAGGGACCACTAGTCATTCACTCACCAATGGTAGATTGGCCTTTAGTATCTCTTCGAAGTCAAACAGTTTGGGATCATTGGGAGAGGCTCTGGAATTCTGCTGTGGTGTGACCCCCTGTTCCTCTACTGGCGCCTGCATTTGGTCCCGCTCCTCAGTCTGTTGTAAAGTCTGATCTTCTTCTGGAGAACTGCGCTGCGATACTTTGGTATCTACTTCTGATGTCTCCTCTGAGGATTCTAAGTTAAAAAAAAACAAAAAACAGATGTTATCATCTGAAATTTCAATGACTAAATTCTTGAAGTTATGAACCTATGATTTTTTTTATGCGATTTAACATGACAAAGTGAAGCAGAGATTCAGTTTCAAGAATGATACAGGAAAACTTTGAGAAAGAACAAATTCAATCAAATTTGAGTTTAACAGGGCATCAGCACAACAATGGCCACTTTGAGCCTTCAAATTCAAGCCCCATGGCAAACATAAGGCATTTTTAAATCAATTTTAAGTACCTTTCCTAAATTTGTCACTGTATGTGACTCTCTTTCTTCCATCATTAGGCCGTGTGTCAGACTTCCTTGATGTGTTGTCGTCAAAGTCATTTTCGCCTTCTCGTTCAAATCCCCGCAATTCTATTGTATCCGTCTGGCTTGTTGGACCCCCAGTAAACCATTCCGGCTCTTTTTCCTCCTCTCGATAATTGTTCCTTCGTCTCGCTGTCCAATAACATATATATCTTGATCAAAATAAATGAACCTGTCTTTAACAACAACGCTTTATTTCAAGATCTTTCACAGTGGCTACTGATCAGTTTTCCTTGTGATTATTCAATATCATTATAATCATGTTAAAACTCCATTATTAATGATAAGAAACACCATAAAACTTATTAAAATTAACATCTGAGTCTCCAGGTTTGTTAGTTCCTTCAAAGAAACATGTTCATTTCCTGAATAATAAACTTGTCAAAGCCCCACACAGGTTTTACAGCATGTCAAAATTCAAAAAATAAAATAAAAAATACACAACATAATAAAGGGATTACACTCACAATTTCTTTCAAAGCCTCTATCTCTGAAGTCCCGGTCTCTCTGCAGGAATATGAAAAAAGAAAGATAAATGAAACCTGCTACAATTTAACATGAACATTTTTTGTTGTTGTTGTCCACCCTCTCCATGTATGGCAAAGAGAATCCTGATATCTATTATCAAAAACTGAGGCTTTAAAGAACACAGACAAAAAAAAAATCTTAGAGAACAATCTTTCACATTATATTCACAAATGCATGCAGTTATAAAGTATCAAAGGTGCATCAAATTATCTCTAACAAAAAAAAACAAAAAAACAGACTGACTGACAAGATGCAGTGGCATTTTTTTTTGTCCATAGGGGGTAGTGGGTCGTGTTTTGCCTGAAGATGGACCTGGGGCCCAAAAAGCTTGTCTTTTTTTTCTTCCAGTCCACATTCTTTTGGAATTTACTGTATTGTTTATTTACTGCATATTTCTACGCCACGGTCTGCAACATATAACTTTTCCTGTTTTTTTTTTTTTCTGAAACATCTTAATTTTGTTTCAAGCCATGCTGTAACCCCACAGACTTCCGTGGTTTCTTAAAAATACTTTATCAATAACAAGACAGACAAATTATGACTGTCGTGGTATACCACTGTCAAAACAGCCACTCACCCGATCTCTGTCTGGATATTCTCTGTCGCTGACCCGTCGGAATCTATCTGAGCGATCATATCGCCTGTCTCGTTCACGATCTCGATCCCAGTCGGTTTCCCTCAAATCTCTTTCTCTGTCCCTGTCTCTTACATCTCTGTCCCAATCACGCTCTCTATCTCTGTTCCATGTGAAGTCACGCTCCCTATCCCTGTCTCGGTCCCGCAGGTCACGGTCACGGTCATCAAAACGGTCACGTAGGCCAGAGAAGTCCCTGCTGTTCTCTCTGTCAATCTGGATGCGACCACTGCCAATTTTCCGTACCGGCCTGTCCCTATGAAAGCAAACAAAACATGAATCAATCTGATTACAGGAGGATCGAAGAATTTCAGCAAACACAAGGATCTGTTGCATGAAAACATAAGATTTAGTCATGTGCTACATAATGTTAATAAACCATACAGTTAATTTTCACTTTACTCCCAAGCCCATTTGAGAAAAGGAATATATGCAGTTTGTGATTTTGTGACTCCATAGGAGAAGTATTATGGACTTTTTCACTCTTTCTCAGACATGTGACGCCCCACACGCTTGCTGAGAAAAAATGTGTCAGATGATGGTTGTACCATAAACAATATGTATCTGCTCTCTTACAACAGTTACAAGTTTATTTTTTTACCCTCTGCTGCTCAATTATAGCAAGTAAGTAATACAACGAAGACAAACTTTGAAAACAATCCATCACAATATAAAGTACAAGGAACAACAAATTCTTGCCCAAGGGCATAAGTGACTTTTCAGCAAAAAGTAGAAAATCCTAAATGGAAACTAACTGTACATCTAACTGTTGCTAAACATAGATGCAGTGAACTAGATCAACATGTTGTGATGCACTGCAACAAACACACTTGGAATACTCAGAATAAAGCAATGATTTGAAAAGCCCATGAAATTGGAAAAAGTTATGAAAATTGACAAATTTACATCCCTGTTTGTCACTTGCTAAATAAATACACAATCAAGCATGCATTGCTGAACAAAAAGTTTTCAACTAACCTGTCTCTATCTCTATCCCTATCCCTATCTCTTTCCCGCTCTCCCCTGGAATCATCCCTATCCCTCTCTGGCACGCTCAGCTGGCGAGTGTACGACAACTGAGTCTGCACATGGCAACCTGTACCAAAGCTGCGCCGCTGGGGACTCAGAACGATTCCATCTCTCTCCTCCTTCAGGCGTTCCACGGGATCATTCACTGAAAAACGAGATTTCCCTACATAACTTTTTGGCATGCAATACTGTTCACAATGTTGAGTGCTAGTGCACACTGAACCTCAAGCTCTCTAATACAGCTCAATTTAGAATACATGAATAAACAGGGCTGTCAGTGGATAATGAAGCCAACCCCTGAACTCGGCCTAGCAATTTGCTGTTCACGCAAGCGCGATCGACTTCTGTCCAATGCCTATGACTTTATCTCATGACATGAGTGTAGCATCTGCAAGCTATCCCTTGCCCTCCCCCGTTTTCTTGTTACACTGGTGAGCATGTGTTCATTTCTTCTTGACAACCGCTAGAGTGTACTGTACTCCGTGACCTGACCTTCTTATCCTAGTGAGTAGTTTTTTTCCTCGCTCGCTTGTTGTCAGTGTTTTGACTCGTTCAGTAAATATTAGTATGTTCCCGAACATTCGATAACATTGTGGAGACGGATGTTTACGCCAGATTTGGCCTTGGGTGATGTAACCTGATGACGTATTGATGCGTGATTGGTTAGTTTGTGCGAGGGCAAAGGTAACGTTTATTTCGGGAACTTTCTGTAGGAATGTTTATATATATAGACCTGTGTGAGTGGTTGGGGGGGTGAGTAAGTGAGTTTCCTTTTGTGTGGCGTAGATATTTAGTTTCACTGGTGTCTTCCTAGTAATTTATTGTTCACTATACAGTTATTAAACTTTAGTATTATTTAATCTATCGTCGGATCTCGTGTTTATTTATTTTACAGCTGTAATAGTTTCGTTTTCTAAAGGGTTGTAGTTAGATCAACTAACTCCCCCCTACTATAACGTGCTAGAACAACCTCAGCTGTTACATATTGGGGGCTCGTCCGGGATCCGACCATATTCGAGCGGACCAAATCAAAATTACTAGATTTATTTACATAGTTTATTGTAGAATATCATCGACAAGCTATCTACAACATGTCGGAGGTTATTGGAAGGCTTAGCCAGGAAGCGGACGCTATGGAGCTCACTGGGCAGGAGAGACGGGACTGCCTCCGTGAAGGCCTGGAAAGAGAAAGACAGCTGGAGGCTCAACGACAGGAGAAGGAGGCTGAACGACAGCTGGAAAGGGAAAAGATGAACCACGAGTTGGAGATAGAGAGGATGCGCCAGCAACGTGGAGGCAACGACTCAGCGCAGAAGACCGACGACCACGCCAGTTCTAAGAGACCCAAGCTACCTGCATTTCAGGACAAGAAGGACGATCTGGATAGCTGGTTGCTGCGGTTTGAGAGGTTTGCTGAGACAGCTGAATGGCCCAGATCCACCTGGACGACATCACTGTCTGCCCTGCTGACCGGGAGAGCTTTGGAGTGCTTCTGCAGACTACCGATCGACGAAGCCAAGGACTACGACAAGGTCAAGGAAGCGTTGCAGAAGAGGTACAACCTGTCAGAGGACGGATACAGACTCATGTTCAGACAAGGTAAGCCTGAAGATGGAGAAGATGTTGGAATGTTTTTGACCAGGATCAAGACCTATCTAGAGAGGTGGATAAAGCTGTCGAAGACGGAGGAGACCTACGAAGGAGTGAGAGATCTGTTCGTCAGAGAGCAATTCATGGATGCCTGCCCACCAGACCTTGCAACCCATGTGAGGGAGAGGAAACCAAAGACGCTACAGGACATCGCAGATTCAGCGGAGGCGTACCTGGTAGCGAGGAACCGGACGCTCAGCGGGAGCGCCAGACTGCAGAGCCGGCCAGTGCGACAGAGGCCCAACGGAGACAGAAGCCCACAGGTCTGCCATAGGTGCCAGAGGCCGGGACACAAGGCGAGGGAGTGTCGTGCAAGGACAAAAGACAAAGGTGAGTTCAGATGTTACCTTTGTGGAAAGCCAGGCCACGTTCGGAGGATGTGTCCAGCCCAGAAGGATATGGGACGAGGCAAGCCGAACAAGGCGGCGGCGGCCGTAGTGATAGCGGCGGACGAGTCGTCGAGACAGGATGCGACGACGGCTGACACCAGCATCAACGTTCAAGCGGTAATGAAGGACGGGAAGCTACAGTTAGCGGTGCCTGTTACGTGCGGAGGATGCAGTGACGGAAGGACCGTGGAGAAACTGAAGTTACCAGTGATGAAGGGCTTGATTGGAAATCGAGCGGTAGATGTCCTAAGAGATACCGGCTGTGAAGGTGTAGTGGTGCGGCGAGCACTGGTGGACGACGGACAGCTCACCGGTGGGAAGAAACTTATCGCGAGGATCGATAACTCCTTGCTAGCGGCGGAGGAAGCCGTTATCGACGTGAAGACGCCTTACCTGACAGGCAAAGTGACGGCACTGTGTCTCCCGGAGACCATCTGCGACCTAGTAGTCGGGAACGTGGACGGCGCGAAGGATCCGTACGACCCTGATACTGAGGTGATGGTAGAAGCGGTGACCACGAGGGCCCAGGAGAAGAGGAAGGACCGGTCTACGTCGCTGAAGGTGCCGAGGGCAGAACGGCACGCGGGAGTGGATAGAGAGGAACTTATCCGACTCCAAGAAGAAGACGAAGTCATTAGGAAGTTAGAGCAGAAGAAGATCCCAACTAATAGAGGCAATAAATCTGTTCATTTTGAGAAACATGGAGGAGTACTGTACCGGATCTACAAGGACCTGAGACAGGCGACGGTTATAAGGCAAGTGATACTACCCGAGAAACTGAGAGAGTATGTACTGAGTGTAGCCCACGACTCGATCGTCGGAGGACACCTCGGCGTGAAGAAAACCAAAGACAGAGTTATGAGCAATTTTTATTGGCCTGGAATTGAAGGTGACGTCGCGAGATACTGCCGCTCATGCGACATATGCCAGAGGACGGTGAACAAAGGAGCGACCCCAAAGGTGCACCTGCAGAGTATGCCAGTAGTAGACGTACCATTTAGGCGAGTGGCCGTGGACTTAGTAGGACCTATCGACCCCCCAAGTGAAGGTGGACATCGGTATATCCTGGTGTATATAGACTACGCTACTCGTTACCCCGAAGCCACACCCTTGAAGAAGATCGACGCAGAAACTGTAGCAGAAGCCTTAGTGAACATCTACAGCCGTTTGGGTGTGCCCGAAGAGATCTTGTCGGACCAAGGGACCCAGTTTATGTCAGATGTCATGAAGGAAACGAATAGACTACTGGGAATTCGACAGTCGACCACTACAGTCTACCACCCTATGTGCAACGGGTTGGTGGAGCGATTCAACGGCACGCTGAAGAAAACATTGAGACGACTGTGCGCAGAGCAACCCAAGCAGTGGCACAGATACATCAACCCGCTGATCTTCGCATATCGTGAAGTTCCCCAAGAGTCGACCAAGTTTGCCCCATTCGAGTTGCTGTATGGGAGAACTGTGAGAGGACCAATGCACATCTTACGACAACTATGGACCAAGGACGTAGAGGAGCCGGAAACGAAGACCAGTTACCAGTACGTCATGGAACTACGTGAGAGGCTGGAGGACACATGGAAGTTAGCGACGGAAGAACTCTCCAAGGCTCAAGGTAGACAGAAGACCTACTACGACCGGAAGGCGCGAGAGAGGAAGTTCCGCCCCGGAGATGAAGTGTTGGTGCTACTGCCGACGAACACTAACAAGCTCCTAGTCCAATGGAAGGGACCATATAAGGTAGTCTCAGTTGTCGGTGTTAACGACTATAGAGTCAAGATGGGTGCAAAAGAAAAGACCTTGCACGCCAGCCTCCTCAAGAGATACATTCCAAGGACGTCAAAAGCAGCAGCAGTGGCAATGGAACCGAGACCTATTGTGACCGAGATGTGTGGGATGGACAACAGTAGGAGAGATATCACGCCTGGACATGTCAACGCCATAAAGGACGGCGGCGGTGATAGTGCTGAGACTGTACTGGCAGAGGACGACATGATGGACAAGAGTCAACCCGTGGAGTCAGCTGGCATGACAGTCATCGAGGACTGCGACCTGGAAGGCGACAACGGTGGAACGACGGAGGACCTTGCCGACCTAGGAAGCTGGGACCAGAATGAAGGCTATAGAGATGTCCAGTATGGAACGCAACTGACATCGGAACAACGTCAAGAACTCTGCGATGTGGTGAAGAATTACCAGCACGTCTTCACCAATCTCCCTGGATGCTGTCAGTTGGGTGAACATCGCATCGACCTGACGACAGAAGTACCAGTTCGTCAACGACCATACCCGGTGCCCTACGCTATGCGCGACTCATTGAAGGAGGAGCTTAGCACCATGGAACGGCTGGGCATCATTCGAAGGAGCTCATCAGCTTATGCTTCACCTGTTGTTGTCATCAAGAAGAAGGACGGATCCAACCGAGTCTGCATCGACTACAGGAGGTTAAACAAGATCACAGTATTCGACCCTCATCCGACAGCAGCGCCATCAGAAGTGTTTCAGAGTCTCTCGAGAGGAAAATTATTCTCTCGGATTGACCTGAGCAAGGGATACTGGCAAGTGAAAGTTCGAGAGCAAGACATTCCTAAGACGGCGTTCGTCACCATGGGCGAACACTATGAATTCATTCGGATGCCTTTTGGGATGATGAACTCAGGAGCCACGCTGAACAGGATCGTAAAGCCATTGATCCGTGGAATGAACAATGTGACAGCATATGTGGACGACCTGCTGATTCATACAGAGACATTCGACGAGCATGTGAAGACTCTCAAGGACTTACTGCAAAGGATGGACCAAGCTGGATTAACTGCAAGACCATCGAAGTGTCTGATTGGAACGTCTGAAGTAGACTTTGTTGGACACTTAGTGGGAGAAGGTATGATTGGCCTGTTAGAAGAGAATGTATGTAAGGTACGAGACGCACCCAGACCCACCACTAAGAAGGAAGTGAAAGCATTCTTAGGATTAGTGGGATATTACCATGAATTTATTCCTAACTTTTCAGCGATTGCATCACCATTGTCTGATTTACTTAGAAAGGGTCAGCCCAATATAGTTCAGTGGGATGAAACGCAGGAGAAAGCGTACACCTCTTTGAAGAATGTCATTATCTCCAAACCCGTGTTATGTTTGCCAGATTTTTCCAAAGAGTTTGTCTTAGCAACTGATGCATCAGATCGCGGATTAGGCGCTAGTCTTATGCAGGAACACGAGGGAAAGTTGTACCCTGTGGCATATGCTAGTCGTAAGCTATTGCCTCGTGAGACAAAATATTCGGTCTCAGAGCGCGAATGTTTAGCTATTGTTTGGGCTGTAAAAAAGTTTACTTTGTATTTGTATGGAAAGGAGTTTGTGCTCCAAACTGACCATCGGTCATTAGAGTTTTTGAACTCTGCCAAGTTTGACAGTCCAAAGTTATTACGATGGAGTTTATTTTTACAGTCTTATCGATTCAGGATTCACTACGTAAAAGGCAGAGAAAATGTGTGTGCCGATTTCCTGAGCAGGGTATTTTAAAGTAGTACACTATCAGTGAAATGCATTGTAACCCATATACTTTTGCCTACTAGATGAATTGCTAGGACGGCAGTATTGTACTGTAATTGGGGACGTAGTTCATCTGTGACTGAATATTGAATTGATGGCTGATAGAGAGTCATGATGTGTTAGTCACATTTTGATTTTATGCTATGTCATATTTGTTACCAATGGAACTTGGTGTAATTTTTGGAAAATGTAACCCAAATGGGGACTGCGAGCAAGCAGTGTTTGTATTATGTTGCAATGTTGTAACTTGTTTTGACCTAATATGATGAAGAAAGACCCTAACCAGTGGTCGGTATGTATTGGTATTTTTGCCATTGTACGTATGAGTTACACATTTTGGAGATAACCATGTTATGTACAACAAGTTATATGCTATGATTCGTGCACGAAGCTTTGTGTAAACGATGGGCCATCGTTTCACCATATATGATTTGTAATAATATCATTGACCATTGTTTCACCACAGTGGTGGCGTTGTGTTATTTTGACTAGTAGGCCTAATGTTTACTATTGGGAAGCAATGACGGTATTGTATTAGTTATGGTATTAGTGATACAAAGTACACTGCATTGTATTGTATTTGTGATGACATTCGGGAAGACACTGAAATTGTTAATAATTGTAATAGAATTAGCAACTACCTTTGTGAGATTGGGAGTACTGTAAGATTGTTATTTCAAGATATTGCAGACGCTGAATAATGTTTCGGAGTTGAAAATATTCAACTTAAATTGGGGAGTTGTGTAGCATCTGCAAGCTATCCCTTGCCCTCCCCCGTTTTCTTGTTACACTGGTGAGCATGTGTTCATTTCTTCTTGACAACCGCTAGAGTGTACTGTACTCCGTGACCTGACCTTCTTATCCTAGTGAGTAGTTTTTTTCCTCGCTCGCTTGTTGTCAGTGTTTTGACTCGTTCAGTAAATATTAGTATGTTCCCGAACATTCGATAACATTGTGGAGACGGATGTTTACGCCAGATTTGGCCTTGGGTGATGTAACCTGATGACGTATTGATGCGTGATTGGTTAGTTTGTGCGAGGGCAAAGGTAACGTTTATTTCGGGAACTTTCTGTAGGAATGTTTATATATATAGACCTGTGTGAGTGGTTGGGGGGGTGAGTAAGTGAGTTTCCTTTTGTGTGGCGTAGATATTTAGTTTCACTGGTGTCTTCCTAGTAATTTATTGTTCACTATACAGTTATTAAACTTTAGTATTATTTAATCTATCGTCGGATCTCGTGTTTATTTATTTTACAGCTGTAATAGTTTCGTTTTCTAAAGGGTTGTAGTTAGATCAACTAACTCCCCCCTACTATAACGTGCTAGAACAACCTCAGCTGTTACAATGAGTATGTAAAACCAAACAACTTCCCCGTTTGACTTGAAAAATTCTTGCAGTCTTGTAGATGAACGGGTTATTTTAAAATCCCTTGATTACAGTTCTGTTCACGATACAATGTACCTGGCTATAGCAAAGAAACTGACATTTCAACGCGGATGACCGGACCTTTCTCAATCCCAGATTTTCGCGTATCCGCGGAACTCTGACAGCCCTGATAAAGCTGGGGGTTCAGTGGCAAAATGAAACAATCTTATCTGTAGCTTCAAAAAAGTTCAAACCTTACATCTGTGTGATACGTTCAAATATATATCTACTTATTTCCCCAATTTCAGAATATAAAATAAACTTTTTACAGTTCAGTGTCTTTTTCAGTTCAGACCTCAGAAGTCTGTCTTTAGCAAATGACGATCAATTGAAAATAACCCAATTTTTAACATAACTGCCAGTAAGTTTGTTGAAGGAACACCACCTGTCAAACATCAATTAATACAAATACCCTCAGCCCAAGGGAGGTATCATTTAATTAAAACAACAAAAACCATAAAGGTGCACCAGACAGAAGTACATAAGTTTTCTAACATCTTCATAAATTGCCATAACATGAAAAAAAAATAAGAAACATGAAATGCCTGGTTCCATTCCTGCTTACAACAGGTAGAAAACTTTCCATCTCCATCAATTAAAAGTAGAAAAGATTGAAAATGATCACCGTGCTGGAAAGAAAATCCAACTCTGGAAGAAAATACTTACGAGAAGGTTTTCTCTTCATATCCCTGTCCACATCAGTGGGTCTTCTTCGGTCTTTGCCCTCACCAAGAGTGAGTGGAGATGCCTCCCGAGACAGCCCAAACTTTGCTTTGTACCATCTATCTGGATCCCACCTGCCATCTTCCCTGTAACACAGGATATAATACAGCTCTTGTAGGTCACACCAGTCAAGTTAGACAAAACGGATACCTCCTACTATCCCTTGCACTGTCGAGTTAGTGAGCTCAACTGCCATAAACCGGAGAATCGAATCAAAACTTCTTATAAATGAACAGACAGATAGACATATCCTACTGAAAATATTTCAATTTTCTGATAATATTCTACCAAAGGGTCGGTCTCCTCAGCCCTGTAGTTTTGAGATTTGATTTACATAGAAAGCACAATTTACTAGATCAATCATGCCATTTCTGGGTATTTCGAAGGTTCTTTATGGAATTTGGAATAAAAATAAAGAATTTAAAAAATCTGAAAAATACTAACAAATTCAATATCAACATTTCTAAATGTCAATTCATGCCATGCTTTCACAACTATAGAATGCATCAACAGTCATGGCTACTACAAGAGACTTTTTAAACTCACTAATCTTTATTTCCTACAGGCTATCAAAACTTCGAACAGATTGGCTGTTTCCTCCGGTTTGCATATTTTCAACTATACAATTCAGATTTTATAAAAGAAATCCATCTTAAATTTTACTTACGAGTCAAAGGCTCTGTCTAAGCACTTGGGACGTTCGCAAGATGCTGGGCTTTTTGATAAAGTCACGAGTTCATCCTAAAATTAAAAGAAATGTAGACATAACATATTTACACACAAAAAAAAATGATCTTCTTTCTTTTGAACCAAATAAAGTATTTTTCTTTTTACTTCTTGTCAAAGCAAATCTGCACAACTTGACACTCCAGTGACCATGTTTGCTAGTTATAAGTTATGACCATTTTATTACCACAAAATATGGAAATTTCTTTGAAACAAAATTAACAAAGAAATTTAAGAGATAATAGGCAAGAGGGCAATATGCGCGGGAGAGCCAAACAACAAAAATGGAATGTCAGAGATCAATTTCAAGAATAAAAATGATGTTTTTCATTTTTGAGCTGCATGGGAAGATCTAGACATGATCAACATTCTTCTCAATAATTCATTTTAAGTATTTTTAAGTGCATATAAACAATAACCATTTTTTAATGAATTTTGAAAGACATTTTACACCGAACACAGTCATTCTTTCATGTACAGATAAATCAGTTATAGAATCATTACAAAATGCATATAATTAATGGCAGAATAGAGGAAAAGAAGTTTCAAAAGTTATAAGGCGATGCGTCCACTCTCTTTCTGCCAAACACACCTTGGTATACTGGCGCTCGGGTAGCTCAGGGGTTGAAGGACTTCCGTCCTCATCATCGTCATATTCTTGGTCCACTTCAGTCTTCTCAGACATCTCAAACACAGATGTCAATCAGTGGAACTGCAACTGAAATAACAAAGACAACAAAAGGGAATAAAAACTTTCACTTTTTTATTATTAGGGTTGCAGTATATAATTTTAAAAGGAATTTTTGACAAATTACAAAATGCTCTTGATTTAAAGTGTAGTAGTAAAGACTAGTAGTAGTACTAGTGTAGTAAAACTGTCTTTCTTAAGTATTATTAATTTGAACATTTAAAATTATCATTATGACCTCTGTTCCCTCAATCTTACATAAACTCCTTACCCATACTGGTGCCCTGATTTGATAACCCAATCAAGCACCCTCCCGTGAACAAGCAGAAACTAGAAATGTATAATATAATTTATTAATAAAGTAGCTGTTGGCAGTTGGTGGATTTGGCTGGCACTAGTGGCAGTGAGAAATTTAATGTTTCCATGGCTGTCACAATCAATAAATAACAGAGGATGCCACAGCCACTATGAAGGGGAGGATGCAATGGCCCCATTCCCAGATAGGCCTAAGGGTCAAATTTCTGGTTTATTAATAAAATTAAAAAAAAAAAATAAAACTGCAGGAGAGAGTTTTGTACATCCTGACAATCCAGTCAAGATACTCAGAAGCTATCCCTAACTCTAATCTTGCAGTTGAGGAATCGTCTGAGTAAATAGACGAATCAACTCCATGAGAAGAAGAAGAAGAAGAAGTATCCCTGACTCCTTTCAACCAGAACACAAAGGTTTGGGGTTCTTTGCTTTTCGGCTTATGGATTCGGATAAGGGCAGTTATGGATATGTTTCAGGTATTTTGTCTGGGTGGTCTAGATCTAGATATATAGAACTCTTTCCAAACAGATACTACTGAACACCCTGGAGAGGAATAGCCTAGTAAACTGAAAGTTACTAAAATTTTCAAATTTTGGAAGTTACAGACTCTTCGAACTCCCCTCATTCTGATTTCTATTGGTTTTTTTTGTTGTTGAAGTTCAAGGGAGTTTACTTTAGGGCTGTCTGCGAAGTGAATGTGTGGTGGTGTCACATTCATGGATTTTTCTAGGCCCAGAAACGTGGCATCATTGTGTATCACTATCCAGGGAGATCATCACAACTGGATGAGACAACTGTAGATCAAGTCTGTACAAAATGCATCACTCTCCCTGTGAAGACCTAGCGCCCGAAGTGTTGTGAATGTTTATCTCACAGGAAATTGCAAAGAAAGACAGGCTATGAACATATGAAAAGCAGCACCAAACACACACATTCACACACAAGTGGTTCGACAAACTGTCCCAACTAAATCGACAGAAATCTCTAAGTCTAACACAGCGTCTCCAATACTGACAATGTTCTTCCACAGAAAGTCGGTCTTTACCTGCAATGTTTTGATAATGTTTGCCACAAGTTAAATCCCGGAGAAAATGATGAAATTATGAAAATCAACGAAATAACACAACTGCATGTATTTACAATGTGATATCTACAAAATGTTGCCTAACGCCTGAGGAATAAGACATGTAAACAGAACGCTAAAGACATAGTAATTTGGACAACTGCTGAACAACATCCATGAGAACAATTCATGCCGCGCATGCGCGAACTGAGGTCATGAGATTCGTTTCTCGTGCATCTACAAATTGCACAAAATTGGAAAGATGCTTACACATTTGAGTGTGCAGTCAGGTAGGTTTGCATAGAGAATACTTTTATAAAGGTTACTTACATTTAGAGGCAGATTATTTTGATTAAAGACAAAATTCTTGCTGCGACTTCCTAGTACTTCCGGGTTACCGGAACCATGTTTGGTCACGTGGAGGAAGTCAACAAAACTCTAAGTGTGGCAGGGTGTCCTTAGATTAGTGAAATCATGATATGACAATATAACTGAATGGATTTCCAATCATAGGCTTAAATTTTAAGTAACGACATTAATTATTCAATACCCAATATTAAATTAAAAATCACCAATCTTTTTTACATGAAGATGTAGTACAGATTTCGGGATCTATAATACATTCTAATTCTCTAATATTATTAACTTACAGGTTTAGCCAAACCTGGCAAAAGTACATGTGTTACCGATTTGTCAAGACTGAAAGTAGGATCACGCCGCTACCATGTCGATTCTTCAAAAAATTGCTGATATTGAAGCCGAGGTACGTAGGGAAGTATTAATCATCATCAGCCACGGCTTGAATACTGAATGTGGCGCAAGAGTCACACTGTTGTTTTGAAGTTAAAACCCTGCCAACGTGCTGGAAACGTGATAACACACGGAGACTTATAATGAGATAGAATATCCTTTCGGAACACTGGTATTATCGGAGATGATGTTAAATTTGGAAGTCTTATTAAAAATGGTGAAGTGGATGAATCGTTGTTATTATTATTCTTAGTAAGTCGCTACGTCACCTAGGAATGTATTTAGATAACGGTGCCTTGCAAGAAGTTAATGTCTTGAATCGAAATCTGAATTTCACACGTAGTTGTAGGAGGCCAAAATATTGGAGGACACAACACAATTGCGAAAGTTCTTAAAATCTTACCACATCTGATTGGTAATCCTCTGACTGCTTTCGGGAGGTCTTCCGCCCGTCCGCGCCATAATTTTTACCGCTATTAAGTAAAGCTCACGGTTACACATTGTTCCAGACCTTATGACAAATTATCATTTCATATTCACAATAACATTTGTAACACACTGGCCAAGAAAAACAGTACAATCCCAGAAGAAAGTCTGAAGTGAGACAAAATCCGAAAACAGCTGCCATTTTGAAACTTGCTGGGGAGAGGTCACAATCACAGAATTTACCAAATGCGCGACTGGCGAAGGTTTGCTGAAACAAAACTTGATATGGTGTTGAGGAATTTGGCGCTTTTTCGGTTGTTCCCACCCCAACTTACCTAGGCTATTACTAATATTAGTCGATTGTCAGATTGATATGTAACGGCGTGAGGGTCTAGTCAGTTTGTATCATCGATTCGTCTGGGCAGTAGTCAGATTGACATATCAGGGAAAGCCGCCGGGGTAGCTATGTATTGTTTTCACTCGGACTATGGAACGCATTCGGAAGTCCTTCCGTTAACTAAGGTCGAGGGGTGGGAACAACCGAAAAAGCGCCAGGAATTTAAACTCACAACACATGGAATGGTCAGATGGACCTGGGGGCGTGAGGGTCTAGTCAGTTTGTGTCAATGGGCGGTAGTCAGACTGACTAATCGGGCGAAAAGGGGCTGGGGTAGCCATTGGCGATCGACGTACACTCAAGTAGGCCCTCATTAGCTCAAATCATGCAATCTCCGAGCAGCTGAAATCGGATTGTTTTGCTACTAAGCCGATTCATAATTTTTTAAAACTATGCAAATTAACAAGGTCGGTAACTTTCCGTAATTTAGGTCAAGGGTACTGACTGTGAGTATAAGTAAATTTTTACCGGCAATCTGTTAACTCACCTGCGTGGCGAAATGGTTAAGACGTGTGATTCAGGAGCGAAGGGGTATGGGTGCGGATCCCAGTATCGTCATGATTTATGATTACTATGTATGTGTTCTCTTTCAGATGTTTCTAAAGCAGTGAAATCGAGATGAACTGGCAGCGAGATAGAAAGAACAAAGATACATACATACAACAAATACCACCCATTTAAACCAACTCTTATTTCTTTCTTTCTTTCTTTGTCCCATACAAATACTAAACCCAACCTTTTTTTAAACCCGCTCAAAAGTCCCCTCTTTAGTGTGTTTTCTTGACTGGCGCGGACGGGCGGAAGACCTTCCTGCTTTCATTAATGTCTGTGTGAGATGCAAGATGACAATTGTGAAAAGCTTATAGATCTAGTTATAGATCCAAAGGAGAGATATTTACTGTTCACAAAATGTTTTCGTTTCACTAATCAATACTTTAAAAATACGCTGTGGCTATTCTTACGGCAGCCTACCAACTTACCTAGGCTATATTAGTCCATTGTCAGATTGATATGTAACGACGTGAGGGTCTAGTCAGTTTGTATCATCGAGGCCGTAGGCCGATGTTCTTCTGGGCAGTAGTCAGACTGACATATCAGGGTGAGCCGCCGGGGTAGCTATGTATTGTTTTCACTCGGACTATAGAATTGCATTCGGAAGTCCTTCTTAGAGTTAACGAGTGAAAACAATACATAGCTACCCCGGCGGCTCACCCTGATATGTCAATCTGACTACTGCCTAGACGAACATCGGCCTACGGCCTCGATGATACAAACTGACTAGACCCTCACGTCGTTACATATCAATCTGACAATGGACTAACAGTTGGTAGGCTGCCGTAAGAATAGCCACAGCGTTAAAAATAATGGCTGTGGCTATACTCCGGTGCCGGACTGACGAATAGCCAAATGCCTGTACTCCAGTCCCGGATTGATCGCCAATGGCTACCCCAGCCCCTTTTCACCTGATTAGTCAATCTGACTACCACTCATTGATACAAACTGACTAGATTCCCACGCCCCCCAGGTCCAACAATACATGTAGATTTAGATAGATCTATCAACATCCATGCCGTCATTCGAATGTTTTGTTTTCTTACCCTAGTCTAACTAGGCGATGAAAGACAGCTTTTCATTGGTCTGGGACCGGAGTAGAGTCACTCCATAGGCCTTCTTTAAACACAGTGAAATGATTGCCGCTTACTTCTATGCATGTTGAGAAGATTAAAACCATTTATATAGCCCATAATAGGACAATTTTTAAACAGTTTTATTTGAGTAGAAATTAATACTAGAGATATAGTTGCTGAAATTACAGAACTTTAGGGGACACATTATCACACTCCTTTGCTGTCAGTCATCAGTGTCAGTTGGGTTGTTTGTCTGCGACTTTTCCATTCCATTTCCAGACCACTATTTTGTTTTTTTCATTGATATCAAATGTAGTCGAATGTAAAATTAGGGAATGAATTGCAACAGTAATTAAGTTTTCTCACACCTTCCTCTGCATCTGGTACTTTTAAGTTTTATTTCTTCATACTTGTTTCTTCTCATGTTGAAGCTGCAAATTGCAATAATCGTCTCTGTTAATTTCAGATGGCTCGGACTCAGAAAAACAAAGCCACAAGTGGCCATCTTGGTTTACTAAAGGCAAAGTTAGCAAAGTTACGTCGAGAATTGATAGAGCCCAAAGGTGGTGGTGGAGCTACTGGAGAGGGCTTTGATGTTGCAAAGACTGGCGATGCCAGAATTGGGTTTGTGGGTGAGTTAATCTAAGTTTGTATGATTCAGGGATGTAAATCTTCCGTCCAAAGCACGATTGCCGACACCCCCTCCCCTCCTTTCCGTCCGAGGCACAATCGCCGGTCATCCGCCAGTAGCACAAATACTGTTGTCCTCAAATTGGTCATTTCCGTTGGCCTAATGGTGCAGCCTCACTGCCTGTTGCGATGTTTCACATGTGGTTTCCGACATGAAATTTGGTGGTGATGCTAAAATTAAAAGCTTTGCTAGCTTTAGATTCAGACTTAAATATTTATGATCCTAGAATGAATAAATTTTTGATTCTTTCACCAAGTGCCATGGGCGCAGATGGCGTGACTCTGAAGAAGTCCAGCTGGCAATTGACAAAGACTAGATCTAGAATGTACATCTAAAGGGAATCAACACAAATGGGGATTTGGTATCAACTTCTTTTTTAAGAGACTCAGCCAAGACATTTATAATGCATTGTGCATGTTTTGTTCTGGTTAACTACTTGTCATCAGTCCCACTATATGATATGGGTCAAAATCTGATTTGCTCTACACTGGTGTTTTCACCATACCAATCTATTTGTCCCACGTCTGTTATCCTACAGAATACTTGTTTGTCAACAGAAAAGGGTAAAAATGATGCACAAATGGTGTATCTTTCCATTCACATCCTCTGTGTCTTCTAAAAGCTATGTATAATTATTCTATTGGAATGTAATGTGGGTGGATGGATCGAGATTTTTTAACAAAAAGTGTGACATTTTTAGGGGTGTTATGATCAAAGCTATATTCCATAAACCTGGAGACCTTGAAACTTAATGTTAACAGGCCACAGCAATCCTGATATAACAGTCTAAATGTCTGTGTGGCACGCTAGCCCCTTCTCTCGGCAAGGAGTGTGTATGGCGGGGTCAAAATATCACCCTTCGTACGTTACTTTTGGTGTTAACTTTCGTCAACATGATGCTTTCTGCTGGAAACGTGAATTTCTGACCCCTGGACTTAAATCGCGGCGTGATTTTTATTGCATAATAGCCCCTTTGTCTTCACACAAAGAACGGAATCACGCATGTGGCCCGTCTTTGTCCTACAGAGCCAGGTAATCAGCAGACTCGTCATCGTGTTTATAACCGGTAACGTACGCTGCTGTTAAGTGGCCGTTCGGCTCGAAGCATGCGGTCGCGATAGGTCCGCGGGTGAATTTTCAAGAGCTGATTAGGTGATCTCAAATGTGACATAACACTTCCAACGGATATGGAGCAGAACGGCAACAAGTCGATGGGTAAGTTTGGTGTTTATTATCACTCAAATAACGTACACCCACTTCCTTACTGAAGTATGTGCAATTTCAATATAGAATGAATTTATTAGACTGGGATCCAGCGAGAATCAGATGTGCGCTAAAAAACCAGAAATGCATGGTGTACGTATTATTTCAGGTCAAAACAACGATTTTTTTCATATTTGCCCTCGTGTTTAATAACGGACAGACTCTCACATGTGTGTAAAACTTGCAAAATGGAAATCAAGCGCCTTGACCTTAAACATAATAGGGGTATAGTCCGTGTAAACACTTCTTGGCAACCTGCCAAATGATCAGCGCGACGAGTCGGGGAAGATCGCTACACTGGTGCGTGCGTTATTGAAACCCTACAAGGTGTTGTGTTTACGTGACGAACGCCGTGATGTAAACAGACTTTTTTTATTTCTTGCATTTAAAAGACGACTTTCGCTCAGCGGATATCTTTCCCATAATTGTCCATCACCCCATCCAATACCCTGATATTGAACTTGACTGGATTATTTCCCGGTAGCTACATCTGGAGTTCGTTACGGCAACACGTATTGCATGGTGTTTAATAACGCACTGCATACCGGGAGGGAAAAAATCAATAAACGGTACCCTGTTGTACATTAAATTCGTAATGTGTCACTTGTGTCCGTCACACATATTGAAAATACAAATTTCCTACAATGATGTGATCATAAGTCTAAATTGGATGACAACATCAATGGATGTTCGTAACGTAAACCCGAAATGTTTTGTATTTCAATGGCATACGGCTACCGCCCATCTAAAGACCGATGGCCCTCTATCTGGTTTTAATAACTTTTCATTTATGAAGAAAAAATAATTGAAAGAAAACACAATACAGCCTGCTACTGTCACCCCCACTGTCTTGTGGGTCATCTCGGGAGAGAGGAAGACTAGGGGAAGGTAACCCTGAATACAAATACCACACTGCCTTGTGTGTTGTGTGTGTTGCTATGATAGCAAAGGCTATGGGAGTAAACCCAGACAGAAAATCAGGAGTGGAGACCCGAAGGTGGTTGTCAGGGAGAACTGCATCAAACTGGCTTCCAGCATCTCCTGCAGCCGGACTAGTTCCAAATGTATTGACCTGGTCTCTCCCTTGGGTTTAACTAGAATGGCAGAGAGAGGGGTGGTGCCTCTGGGCAAAGCACCATCTCTTAAAAATAGCCCAGGCAAGGCAGCAAAACGAGGAGGCGTTTGCTCGGGCTTGGCAAGCGTCTGTCTCTCCTCTATAAGCCCACCCATTTCCGATTTGGAGAGGACACTCCAGCCATCCGTTACGGATGGGCACAACACGGGAGGTGGCAGTTACCGGTGATAAGCTCAATCCATTTGGCGTACGGATGAGCGTCAGGGGTCCCCTCTGTCGGTGGGAGCGGCTTTTCAGCTGCATTGATCAACTACCGCCCGCCGTAACCTGGGCAGCCCCCAGGCAGTTGGGTGTTGTTCCGCCACGTCAGCCTGCTTCATAAGGTGGTTGGAGCTAGACCAAAAGTCAAAAAGCTGACGTAAAGTGTGCACCTGGCAAAAACAGAAAAATACTAAAACTTGGTACCTGGAACGTCAGAACAATGCGCCCAGGCTTGCAACAGCAAGATCTCACTGATATTGACTCCATCAGGAAATCCCAAATTATTGATCGAGAACTTCAGCTACTAAACATCGACATCGCTGCCCTTCAAGAAACTCGACTTCCCGACTCCGGGTCAGTCAAAGAAGAAAACTACACCTTCCTCTGGCAGGGCCTTAGCAGCGAACAGCGGAGAATCCACGGCGTGGGCTTCGCCGTAAAAAACTCCCTTATCAATTCGATCGCAACTCCAATTGGAGTGTCAGAACGCATCATGACACTCAGACTGAACACCCGGTCTGGTTTTACCAACATTATCTGTGTCTATGCCCCAACACTTACCTCCTCTGACGAAACCAAAGACATTTTCTACGAGGCATTGCAGAGGACTCTCCACAACATCCCTCTCACCGAAGGCCTGCTAATTCTGGGTGACTTTAACGCTCGAGTGGGAGCAGATCACTCCGCATGGCTAAAGTGCATTGGGCACTTCGGCATTGGCAACATCAACGAAAACGGGCAGCGCCTTCTGGAGCTATGCTCCGTAAACTCATTATGTGTTACAAACACGTACTTTGACCTTAAGAGATGCCAAAGAACATCATGGCGCCATCCCAGGTCTGGCCATTGGCATCAATTAGATCTTATTCTCTCAAGGAGGAAGAGTTTGGGCTGTATAAAAATAACTCGTTCCCTCCACAGTGCTGACTGTGACACCGACCATGCACTGGTAGTCAGCAAAATCAAAATTTCGGCCAAGAAAATATACAGATCAAAAGCCCCTTCAATCCCTAAGATCAATGTAACAGCAATCAGAGATGAATCAAATAGAAAGTCATTTGAAAAGTTATTTGCTGAAAGCATGGATAATGTCACCCAATGTGACTCGGTAGATGAAACTTGGAACACTCTCAGTTCAAAAATTCATGACTGTGCCATCAAGTCTTTTGGACAGCATAAAGTTTCAAACAACGACTGGGTAGCCCAGAACAGCGAAATTCTCCTACCTCTCATTGAGCAAAAGAAATCTGCTTTCAATGAGTATAACAAAAATTGCAATCAGAGTACAAAAACTTGTTTGAAAAATGCAAAAGCTAAACTTCAGCTGGAGGTAAGACGTTGCGCCAAAAAATACTGGACAGACTTGTGTAACAGCATACAAGAGGCAAATGAAAAGGGAGATATGAAAACCGCCTTTAGTCAGATGAAAGTAGCTCTTGGGCCAATCATCACCAAAAGCGCCCCACTTAAGTCTGTAAATGGTGAACCCATCACAGATAAAAATGAACAACTGAATAGGTGGGTAGAGCATTACTCTCTGTTGTATTCAACTGAGAAAAATATTCCACCAGATTTTGAGGAACACCTCCAAAAACTGCCAATAATGGCCGAACTTGACGCTGAACCTTCCTTAGTCGAGCTTTCCAATGCAATCGACCACCTGTCTGCTGGAAAAGCCACAGGAAGTGACAACATTCCTGCAGAGGTATTAAAAGACCTAAAAGGCCCACTATTACCACACCTGTATAATCTGTTACTGCAGTGTTGGAAAGAAGGCGTGATACCACATGATATGAGAGACGCCAAAATTGTCACACTTTACAAGAACAAAGGAGACAAAGGCGACTGCAACAACTATCGAGGCATATCCCTCCTCAGCATTACTGGAAAGGCTTTTGCTCGCGTCATCCTCTGCCGCCTTCAACAACTGGCGGAAAAAGTCTTACCAGAAACACAATGTGGCTTTCGAAGCAAACGATCAACTATTGACATGATATTTGCACTTCGGCAAATCCAAGAAAAATGTAAAGAACAAAACAGGCCGCTTATAACATGCTTTGTGGACCTAACAAAGGCTTTCGACACCGTAAGCCGATCTGGCCTGTATGCAGTCCTTAAATCCATAGGCTGTCCACCAACATTGCTAAAACTTATTGCATCCTTCCACACTGACATGAGGGCATGTGTCAACTTTGAGGGCTGCACATCCAATTCATTTGCTGTAAACAGCGGTGTGAAGCAGGGATGTGTTCTTGCTCCTACCTTATTTGGTATATATTTTGCAGCCCTACTCAAGAATGCCTTTGGTCAATGTTCAGGTGGAGTACTTATTAACACCAGAGTGGACGGCTCCATTTTTAATGTTGCCAGACTAAAAGCAAAATCTCGTACAGAGCATATTATGTTACAAGAGCTCCTCTTCGCAGATGATGCTGCAATCGTGGCCCACGATGAAACCACGCTCCAGGCTCTCATCAATAGCCTTGCCAAAGCCTGTGACAAATTCATGCTAAAGATCAGTGTCTCAAAAACTAGTTTTGACACAAGGCTTGAGAAACCCCAACCCAATCATGCTGAATGGCTCTCCTCTGGAGCAAGTGGGAAAATTCTGCTACCTAGGCTCAACCATCAGTGGTAGCACAGACATAACAACTGAAATAAATGCCAGAATAGGAAAGGCGGCCACAGCTTTTGGCAAACTCTCAAAAAGGGTGTGGAACAATAGCAAGCTGACCATCAAAACAAAGGTACTCGTGTACCAAACTTGCGTCCTAAGCACCCTGCTGTATGGCTCAGAGACATGGGCCACCTACTCCAAACATGAAAGATCCCTCAACTCCTTCCACCTGCGCTGCCTACGCAAAATTCTCAAGATCAAGTGGCAAGACAGGATCTCAAATATCGAAGTTCTGAGCCGAGCCAACATTCCATCAACTCAGGCTCTCCTAGGCAAAAAAAGACTGCGGTGGCTTGGACATCTCCACCGTATGGAAAATGATCGCATCCCCAGACAAATTCTCTACGGGGAACTTGCTACTGGCAACCGACCCAGAGGTAGGCCACATCTGCGATTCAAAGACACTTGCAAGGTCACGATGAAAGCATTCAACATCGACCCCAATGAATGGGAGAACCTTGCAAATGATCGAAGCAGATGGAGACAAAAATTGCGCAGTGGCACGCTCGCAATAGACTTCAAGGCAAAAGAAACATACCTGACAAAACGACAGAGGCGGAATGAAAACACTCGCCAAAGTGAACCCAAAAGACTGACCTGCAATCACTGCCATCGCACTCTCGGGTCAAACATTGGTAGAATAAGCCACGAGAGAAGCTGTCAGTCAAAGTGAAAGTGAATATTCTAGCTGCTAAGACCGTCTGTAAAGACGCTAAAGGCCATATATGAAGAAAAAATATTAATTTTGCTGAAGTGAATTAAGGCATAATATTTAGATTGCCTGACTGACGTTGAAATGTAAAACCTTTGTGGAAGTTCGTCACAGAAACTGGATATGTCTGGTGTTGCTGTAACGCACGGCTTTTGCCGATCTCAACGAACGTTTTCCTTTTGTTGTGATTTGGTTTAAATAGTTCACATTTTCAGAACTTGATTTGGTGCCGTGTAGCAAGAAATTTAAAGTACGACCACATTTTTCAATAGGCTTTGAGCTTCACGTGAGCGTTCGTTATTGAAACTCGAAATGCTCAGTGTTGCATTAACGTACGGCAGCCCGGATCTGAAAGAACACATGTTTATCAGTTGCACTTATGTTAGTAACCTTGCATGCAATAAAATTTTTACATTTGAACTTGACGACCCAAAAGAGTTCGTTACTGAAACTTGAAATGCTTAGTGTTGCAGTCACATACTGCCTTTGCCGATTTGAAAGAAGACCTCTGTTTTATAATATGCTGGTTTCTGGTAATTCATATTATGAAAACTAAATTGTGACCTGGTAGTGAGGAATAAATGTTTGGTGTTGCAGTAACACACGGCCGTTGCCGATCTGAAAGAAGGCTTTTCTTTTGTTGTCATTGGGTTTCAACTAATTCACATTATTAAAACTTGTTTTGGTGCTGTGTAGCAAGAAATAAAATTACGATCACAGCTTTCAGTAGACTTTGATCTTCACGTGGGCGTTTGTTAGTGAAACTCGAAATGCTTAGTGTTGCAATAACATACGGCAGCCCGGATCTGAAAGCACACATTGATGTCAGTTGACTGATGTTCGTAAAATTGAATGCAACAAAATTTTGATTACATTTGAACATCAAGACCAAAAACTTAGATGGTACGATCAGGGTCGTACATTTTGAGTGTCACGGGTGAGAGTTCGTTACTGAAACTCAAAATGCTTAGTGTTGCAGTCACATAAGGCTTTTGTCTGAAAGAAGGCTTTTCTTTTATAAGCAGTTGGTTCCAAGTAATTCACATGATGAAAACTTTAAATTGTGTCTTGATAGCAAGGAATAAAAGTAGGTTGTCTACATTTTTCAACTTAGACTTTGACCTTCGCGTAGGAGTTCGTTACTGAAACTGATTTGGTTTCCTTTTACTGATCTTTGTTGTTTATCTAGGCTTAAGCGTCCATCTGTGTAGCCAATACTCTGCAGCTCTTAGAAACTTTAGGGTGATCATGGAATAATTATTAAGTTTTATAATATAGTACATATTATGGAAACTCATGGCTGTACATAATAATGTATTGCCATTCCATGTTGCTGGGACAGATCTAGATCTGCAAGGACAGGAAACATTTTTGTTTAGACGCACGCAATCTATGTAAAATATTTGATATTATCAAATGATAATTTCATCTCAGGCATGTTACCGCAGTAGTAATGCAATGAATCGTTATTGAATCACAGTTAATAAGCAGATAAAATTTTTGCAAACATGGCTTTGGCTGATGAGTTTCATTCATTACACCACACCAATGATAATTTAGCTTCAGCCCAGGTAAAATAACAGTTCATGATTTGATTTGCGAATGTTTAAGTGTTTTAAATAGTACCATTTTTTTAAATCTCAAATCCTCAGTGACTTTTCTAAAGAGCTTTAAGTAGCAGGATGTTCATGCTAGTCAGGGGCCACAGAGAAAAGGTTGGGATTGCAGAATATGCAGCTGAGATAAAGGAGATTTTTACAGGCCACAATGATGTTTCAACTTTGGTTTTCAAACCACAGTACTTTTACTAAAAGTAATAGTCCTGGGTCCAATCACAGCTGTCAAAACAAAGATCTGTGAAAGCTTTCAAATAATCCAACAAACAGCCTGTCTTCAAAGTGTACAAAAAACCACCACCACTGTGCAAGACATCTATGTAATAAGGAAGACCTGACAGACAAGATGGTCCAATAAATAACACTATGCCCACTATTGTGGATGGTTCACTAACGAGGATGGGATAACATGAGGTAGTGCTGAAATTTCTGAAAGATGACAATCCTAAAATGATGGCTGTCCACTACCTTATTCCCAGAGAGAGTTTGGCAGTTGCTAGGCTTAATCTTGCAAGTAGGCTAATAAAACAGGTAGATGAAATGAAGGCCCATCCAAAGACTGGAAGATTGTTAAAAAAAAACAATTCTATGAGGACTATATGTGGCTGCACCTTGATACCAGTTGCTATCAAACAGTTACTGTCTGGACAGGTTTACTGCCTTGCTTGATACTTAGTTCAAGATCATGGCAGCTTTGGGTTTATGAGATGCAGCGAAGTCAAAGCTTTCAGTTTCATTTCATAACAATGGAGTCAGATCAGATCAACAAGCTAATGGACATGAAAGTTGAAGACAGTGTGAAATTGATCCATGCTTCCAGATAACACTTCATGTAGCTGGATCTTCAAGTTGTTGCCAAAGAATGTAAAACTTATTAGCTATGAAGGCTCAGCAAGTGGTTTTGCCCTTCCCAAAAGCATACTTGTTTGAATGTGCTTTTCGTGCTGTTACGGATATAGTGATTAAAAATTGAGAACATGTTACGTTATTAGTTCTACAGTTTTCTAATTGAGTTTCTATGTATGCAGACCGAAGTGGGCATCAAAATCAAATGGAAGATTACCCACATTTATTGTCTTTTGTTGACAGTTTATAAAATCATTCCTGGCCTTCCCTGTAATTGAGCATTAAATCAAATGGAAGATTACCCACATTTATTTTCTTTTGTTGACAGTTTATAAAATCATTCCTGGCCTTCCCTGTAATTGAGCATTAAATCAAATGGAAGATTACCCACATTTATTTTCTTTTGTTGACAGTTTATAAAATCATTCCTGGCCTTCCCTGTAATTGAGCATTAAATCAAATGGAAGATTACCCACATTTATTTTCTTTTGTTGACAGTTTATAAAATCATTCCTGGCCTTCCCTGTAATTGAGCATTAAATCAAATGGAAGATTACCCACATTTATTTTCTTTTGTTGACAGTTTATAAAATCATTCCTGGCCTTCCCTGTAATTGAGCATTAAATCAAATAGAAGGGATGGATGAGACATAGAACTCTGAGAACCAGTGCAGTAAACTACAATTTCCCTGTGATTTCACTACCCTGTGTCCTTCTGTCATTTTATGTAACATACAGATTTTTGCTCGGCTAGATGTAGTAGTGACCAGTGCAGTAAACTACAATTTCCCTGTGATTTCACTACCCTGTGTCCTTCTGTCATTTTATGTAACATACAGATTTTTGCTCGGCTAGATGTAGTAGTGACCAGTGCAGTAAACTACAATTTCCCTGTGATTTCAGTACCCTGTGTCCTTCTGTCATTTTATGTAACATACAGATTTTTGCTTGGCTAGATGTAGTAGTGACCAGTGCAGTAAACTACAATTTCCCTGTGATTTCACTACCCTGTGTCCTTCTGTCATTTTATGTAACATACAGATTTTTGCTTGGCTAGATGTAGTAGTGACCAGTGCAGTAAACTACAATTTCCCTGTGATTTCACTACCCTGTGTCCTTCTGTCATTTTATGTAACATACAGATTTTTGATTGGCTAGATGTAGTAGTGACCAGTGCAGTAAACTACAATTTCCCTGTGATTTCACTACCCTGTGTCCTTCTGTCATTTTATGTAACATACAGATTTTTGCTTGGCTAGATGTAGTAGTGACCAGCGCAGTAAACTACAATTTCCCTGTGATTTCACTACCCTGTGTCCTTCTGTCATTTTATGTAACGTACAGATTTTTGCTTGGCTAGATGTAGTAGTGACCAGTGCAGTAAACTACAATTTCCCTGTGATTTCACTACCCTGTGTCCTTCTGTCATTTTATGTAACTGTGATGTTTCCACTTTCTCTCACTAACTTTCTTCTGACACCAGCCGTGATGGGCACGGCACAAACACACTAAATAATCGACTATCTCTCTTCTATAAGTTATAACAAACGATATCTGTATTGCTTACATATATACAATAATTATTAGTTCATTCAATAATAATAGGAACATAGGTCATACAATTTCATGTGAATTTCGATGGAATGAAGTTGATGCAAATCAGTACATGCTAACTAAATGGCTTCGTAATATTCAATTTCTAGCACATTTTATAAAACACATGGGAACATTCAGCATAAGGAAACCTCTCCTTTAGGGGTGTATGGCGCTATCTGGGCACTGGTTCTTCCTCTTTACTCTGGCTTGACTGCGCAGTTAGATCAACAGGTATCGGCAGGTACCAATAGGTCGGGAAGCCAAGAAGCCACGATGTCGTTAATCAAAGTACAAGAAGTTGAGACCAAGAAGGTGTTGTTCTTCCTCCTCTGTAGAAAAACAATCGTAACTTCCTAATCTACTGTTGGAAGGCATGACTTCCCTACTTACTCCATGACGGATATTCAACATTAATACTTTTAACCGCTGACACTGTTATAAGTCAGGCTGCAGCTCCCATACTCCATAGACTCCCATATAGGCAATAGAATAAACGATCAACACAGTTTTAATGATATTTACACGTTCCCCACGAAGAATAACGCTCTCTCTAACGGACCCCATCCTATAAGGTTTCGTAACATATATATAACGGCGTTTCCGTGACTCTCTCAGAGGCAGTAGTTATACCAAAGTAAACCCACTAGATTTAGGTTCTACAATCATGAACATTAAGTAAAATACACATACATCGTACAATTAACTTACCACTCAGCAACAGCCCAAATGCCGACAAGATACCAAAGATACCACGCTCTGACAAAGGATGTTTGCGGGTTCCCTGACCTTCCCCACTCACAAGACTAGTACAAAGTTACAGTTGCGGTTGTGGTCTCCTCTTCGGCACGAAGCTGGTGAGTGCTCTCAGCGGTCTGAAGTTGGAAGGAGCGTTCGGGGATTTATACCCAGTCAGGTAGCGTCCCAAGACGCTCACCGAGTGTACATTAGTTATCCTAATAGCCACCCCCGTCGACTCCACGTCAAATACTATTGAAACAGCTCTACCCCCCAAGCAATTCCCAGGTGATCTGATCGACAAGTACGGCGGTCAAGTAAACACTACCCTTTTCGGGTGTCAAAGCGCTTCAGTTGCCTCGGCTACTTTCCCCCTCTGGCCTACAATAACTCTGTCTCCCCGCCGTTAGCTATCTTCCCACGCTAGCTATACCTTGCCTGTCTGTCGCCCTGTTACAATCGCCCCCACCTAAGTCGATTTTCCCTGGCAAAATCGGCTAATAAAATTATTAATCTACCGGTAATCTAGATAGAGTGTCGGCCCATAGAGCGTCTCGCCCCCTGATGTTGCTGACTCGAAAGTTATATGGTTGCAGCGCCAGGTTCCATCTAGTTACCCTCGCGTTCTTCTGGTCTTTAGTTCGCATCCAAGTTAGAGGTCGGTGGTCCGTCTCTAACACGAAGTTTCTCCCATACAGATACGCCTGCAACTTACTAACGGCGAAAACTATGGCCAGGCATTCCTTTTCAATTGTTGAGTAGTTCTTCTCCGCGGGTTTCAACTTTCTGCTAACATATACAACTGGATACTTCGTACCCTCGTCTTCTTGAAGTAGGCAGCCACTCACTCCAAGGTTAGATGCGTCTGTCTGGAGAATCAGTTCCTTGTTCCAGTCTGGCATCCGTAGTATCGGCTCGGAACTCAAACAAATTTTTAGGGCATTGAACGCGTTCTCCTGCGCGTGTCCCCACGCGAACTTTGTGCCCTGGGACTTCTTTGTGAGGTCTGACAACGGCGCCGAGATTGCACTGTAATTTGGTACAAACTTCCGATAGTACCCCGTTAGCCCCAGGAAACTCCTCACTTGTGTCTTGGTCGTCGGTCGGTCACAGTCGACAATGGCTCGCACCTTACTCTCCTGCGGTCTTACAGTCCCCTGTCCCAGCTTATGGCCTAAGTACTCGACTTCTGTCATCCCTATTAGCGTCTTGGTAGGTCTAGCTTTTAAATTTGCCCGTCTCAGTCGCTCGAAGACATTCCGACAACGTTCCAAGTGGTCAGGCCAATTTGCACTGTGTATAAGACAGTCGTCTACAAATGCATCTACCCCTTCGCCAGCATCTTTTAATACTTTCCTCATGAGCCTGTTAAATGTGGCGGGGGATCCCTTCAACCCGAACGGCATGACCCTGTACTGGTATAGCCCAAACGGTGTGGCGAACGCCGTCAGGTGTTTATCTTCCTCGGCCATCGGAACTTGATAAAAGCCCTTTGTCAAGTCCAGCTTGGTGAAATATTTTGCCTCCGCTAGATTGGAAATAATGGCTTCTACCTCAGGCATCGGTTCGGCGTCATCGGCAGTCACAACATTTAGCCGCCTGTAGTCGTTGCAGAAACGATGTTGACCATCGGGCTTCTTAACTAATACAATTGGACTATTGTACGGGGACTCGGACGGTTCGATGATTCTGGCCGCAAGCATCTTGCCTACCTCAGCATTGACAGCTTCTCTAGTTGAGTACGGTAGTTGGTAGGGTCTTACCTTCACAGGTTTTTGATCTAGCAATGGGATTTTGTGCTTGATCAGGTCAGTGAGCCCCGGTACATCGGTAAATATATCTTTGTATTCTTCCATGAGCTCTTGCATCTGTTCTCTCTGATCCTGATCTAGCGTGTCCCCTAACTGTACATCCCTGTAGGTTTCGGTCTGTTCTAGCTTAGGCATGACTGTCTCCAGAGGCATCGAAGTCGCTTCCTCTCCTTCATCGGTCTCGTCAATTATAGCTGCAGCTATTGCCTCTGTGTTTTCCTGTTCGTCTTCCCTCTCAATATACTTCTTCAGCATATTCGCGTGATACAGTCGTCTCTTCCCCTTGACGTTCACCATGTAGTTCACTGACCCTCTCTGCTCTTCTACTTTGTAAGGCCCTTTCCAAGTCATCTGTAGTTTCGATCCGTCACTTGGGAGAAGTATGAGGACGGAATCGCCCACTTGGAATTTCCTCTGTTTGGCCCCCCTATCGTAGTATTTCTTCTGCCTGTGTTTTTCGACGCTGCTGTTCTCGGCTACGACTTTCATGGCATCCTCCAATCGTTCCCTCATATCTACCACGTATTCGTACGATGACCTCGTTTCTGACTCCGCTTCCCCAGTCCACAGATTCTTCAGTATTGCAAGTGGTCCTCTCACAGGGTGACCGAACACTAGTTCAAACGGCGAAAAACCTGTACTGGCCTGTGGGGTTTCGCGATACGCGAACAGCAGTGGACACAACATTCTGTCCCAGTCCTTGGGTCTGTCATGAGCTACTCGGCGAAGCATATTCTTCAGCACTCCGTTAAATCTTTCACACAGACCATTGGCCATCGCGTGGTAGGGCGAGCAGAATATCTGTTTCGTTTTGAGAAGTGCACTGACCTCTCTCATCAGCTCACCGGTAAACTGTGATCCCCTATCTGAAACTATTTCCTTTGGTATGCCTAACCGAGAAAATATTTCCATTAACGCTTCACTGACCTGCTCAGCTGATATCCCCCTTAAGGCTACGGCATCCGGGAAACGCGTGGCATAATCTACTAGCGTCAAAATATAACGCGATCTCCCATGTTCCGTACGCGGAAGTGGACCAACCAAATCTATGGCGACGCGCGAAAAGGGCGTGTCGATCAGGGGTGTCGGCACTAGGGGTACCTTTGTCACCCTACCTTTATTGGATGTCCTTTGACACGCGTCACACGATCGACAGAAACGACCTACGTCCGCACCTATCCCAGGCCAAAAGAACGACTGCATTATTCTGTCCTGTGTGCGCGAAATTCCTAAGTGTCCCCCGAACACTCCTTCGTGAGCTATCTTCATCAGCTCACTTCGGTACTGCTTAGGTACCAACAACTGCTCCACATCAGCACGTCCAGCCCCGGCCTTCTTTACCCGATAGTAAATTCCCTTACTCTCCTTTATGTGAGTACCTACCTCAGCCGATTGCTCCAACGTGGCTCTCTCCCTTAAAACTCTCAAAGTTTCGTCCTCTCTCTGGGCCCGGGCTATCTCACCTGGTGTGAGTTCCCCTATCTTGGCCCCTACCCTTACCTCCTCCGTTGAGTTGCCCTTGGCCTCCTCATTATCTGTGGTCTGACTCACTTTCGCACTCGCATTCTCACACTCATGCTCTTCCTTGTCAATCTCCACCTTGCGAGATCGCGTGAGTACCACACTTATCTTCTCAAGAGACGCCCCCTTTATGTTTCCTATAATCAAATCGGCCACTGGGTCTTCCACTACTAGCGCTTCGAGAAGCCCAGTATAAAATGGGGTTTCTACCCACATTTCCGAGACAGGAGCAGACCTTCTCGTCCCGTCCATCAGGACATAACTCCTGTTCTTCCCAGTTAAGCTGTTAGGAGGCAGTTTGTCCCTTTTTATAATCGCACACGTGCATCCCGTGTCACGAAGGATAGTAATCTCTTTATCCCCTATCCTCCCCTTCTCCAAAAATGGAGCGGATAAATCATTCTCCGGAACATCGTCTTCGGGCTCATGTTCTGTCGAACCTTCTAACTCAATACTCTTACCTTCCGTCTCCCAAGAAATGAAGGTCTGTGGCCCAACACTCTGCTCAGCCCCTGGTTGAGTATTCGCCCTGCCCGATGACTCCCACTGACTGTCATCGGCTTCCTCATCGCTGGTTAGTACGACTGCGGTCGTCTCTTTCTGTCTCTTCCTACAGAATCTCGCAATATGGAGAAGTGACCCACACACAAAACAACCACGCCCACTCTCACGCTGGGACTTACCTCGGTTGTCCTCGACAGTGGCAGCAGCACCCTTCTTCGTCCTGCCCTGGTCACACTGCCTACTCAGGTGATTGGGAGAGCCACAGTTGAAGCATACCGGTTTACTCACTCCTAAACCCTTACTTCTGCTCTCCTCAACCTTCTTACCTGACTTCTGCTGTTGCTCCAGCCCTCGCTTCGACTGATGAGCCTCACTATACAAGTCCGCCATCTCAACTAACTCATGCACGGACTTGGGGTCCCTCTCTTTCAAATATATGGAAAGATTACAGTCGACAATCTTCAACATCTGCTCCCTGACTAACAGATCCGTAATCCCTTCCATAGTTCTCTCTGCCTCTGAGAGGTCTACCCACCTCTCAAAATATCTCTGCAATCTCACGGACAGCTGCGTATAAGTTTCGTCCTTATCTAGACGACTCTCCCTAAACTTACGCCTATAACCCTCTGCCGTGAGGTGATACTTCTTGAACAACACCTTCTTTACCTTCTCGTAATCCCTACTGTCTTCATCGCTGAGACCGGAATAAACATCTAACGCCCTGCCAGTTAACAATGCCCCTAACATGTCTGCCCAGGTGTCTTCTTCCCAATCATTTGCCTGCGCGAGCCTTTCAAATCTTTTCAAATACGAGTCGAGATCCTCGCGCGAGTCATCAAAAATGGCAATTTTAGGTACCTTCGGGGCAGCAGATTTTCCATTCCCTTTACCATTGTGACACCCGTTTTTGGCTAGTTCCCGTTCGTATTCCATTCTCTCCCTTTCAAATTGTCTTTCCTTCTCCTTTTCTTCTCGTTCGCGCTCCTTTTCTTCTCGTTCGATAGCCCTTTGTTCTCGGTTTTGGGCTTTCTCTTCGTCCCACCTAATTTTGAATTCCTCATCACTAATGCCTTCTTGTCTGGCAAGCTTCAGTGCGCCCAGATAGTCCATCAGCAATTGACCTGTAAACAAAGCTAACAATAAAGCGTGGATCGTAACTGTGAAGTTAACAACAATATTCCTGCAATAGCAAATAACAATTTTCTCTGTGACAAAAGACAAAATTGAACAGTCAATGCACAGGTAAAATCAGAGCATGTCGCAGGTAGTAAATGTCAATCTCTCTCACTCGCCTCAGGGCAGATGACCTGTCCACACAATCACACAATAGCCTCTTGACACAACCAAGATCAAAATTAAATGTTATTTACTAGCAGGATCCCACTTCTGACACCATTGTGATGTTTCCACTTTCTCTCACTAACTTTCTTCTGACACCAGCCGTGATGGGCACGGCACAAACACACTAAATAATCGACTATCTCTCTTCTATAAGTTATAACAAACGATATCTGTATTGCTTACATATATACAATAATTATTAGTTCATTCAATAATAATAGGAACATAGGTCATACAATTTCATGTGAATTTCGATGGAATGAAGTTGATGCAAATCAGTACATGCTAATTAAATGGCTTCGTAATATTCAATTTCTAGCACATTTTATAAAACACATGGGAACATTCAGCATAAGGAAACCTCTCCTTTAGGGGTGTATGGCGCTATCTGGGCACTGGTTCTTCCTCTTTACTCTGGCTTGACTGCGCAGTTAGATCAACAGGTATCGGCAGGTACCAATAGGTCGGGAAGCCAAGAAGCCACGATGTCGTTAATCAAAGTACAAGAAGTTGAGACCAAGAAGGTGTTGTTCTTCCTCCTCTGTAGAAAAACAATCGTAACTTCCTAATCTACTGTTGGAAGGCATGACTTCCCTACTTACTCCATGACGGATATTCAACATTAATACTTTTAACCGCTGACACTGTTATAAGTCAGGCTGCAGCTCCCATACTCCATAGACTCCCATATAGGCAATAGAATAAACGATCAACACAGTTTTAATGATATTTACACGTTCCCCACGAAGAATAACGCTCTCTCTAACGGACCCCATCCTATAAGGTTTCGTAACATATATATAACGGCGTTTCCGTGACTCTCTCAGAGGCAGTAGTTATACCAAAGTAAACCCACTAGATTTAGGTTCTACAATCATGAACATTAAGTAAAATACACATACATCGTACAATTAACTTACCACTCAGCAACAGCCCAAATGCCGACAAGATACCAAAGATACCACGCTCTGACAAAGGATGTTTGCGGGTTCCCTGACCTTCCCCACTCACAAGACTAGTACAAAGTTACAGTTGCGGTTGTGGTCTCCTCTTCGGCACGAAGCTGGTGAGTGCTCTCAGCGGTCTGAAGTTGGAAGGAGCGTTCGGGGATTTATACCCAGTCAGGTAGCGTCCCAAGACGCTCACCGAGTGTACATTAGTTATCCTAATAGCCACCCCCGTCGACTCCACGTCAAATACTATTGAAACAGCTCTACCCCCCCAAGCAATTCCCAGGTGATCTGATCGACAAGTACGGCGGTCAAGTAAACACTACCCTTTTCGGGTGTCAAAGCGCTTCAGTTGCCTCGGCTACTTTCCCCCTCTGGCCTACAATAACTCTGTCTCCCCGCCGTTAGCTATCTTCCCACGCTAGCTATACCTTGCCTGTCTGTCGCCCTGTTACAGTAACATACAGATTTTTGCTTGGCTAGATGTAGTAGTGACCAGTGCAGTAAACTACAATTTCCCTGTGATTTCACTACCCTGTGTCCTTCTGTCATTTTATGTAACATACAGATTTTTGCTTGGCTAGATGTAGTAGTGACCAGCGCAGTAAACTACAATTTCCCTGTGATTTCACTACCCTGTGTCCTTCTGTCATTTTATGTAACATACAGATTTTTGCTTGGCTAGATGTAGTAGTGACCAGCGCAGTAAACTACAATTTCCCTGTGATTTCACTACCCTGTGTCCTTCTGTCATTTTATGTAACATACAGATTTTTGCTCGGCTAGATGTAGTAGTGACCAGTGCAGTAAACTACAATTTCCCTGTGATTTCACTACCCTGTGTCCTTCTGTCATTTTATGTAACATACAGATTTTTGCTTGGCTAGATGTAGTAGTGACCAGCGCAGTAAACTACAATTTCCCTGTGATTTCACTACCCTGTGTCCTTCTGTCATTTTATGTAACATACAGATTTTTGCTCGGCTAGATGTAGTAGTGACCAGTGCAGTAAACTACAATTTCCCTGTGATTTCACTACCCTGTGTCCTTCTGTCATTTTATGTAACATACAGATTTTTGCTCGGCTAGATGTAGTAGTGACCAGTGCAGTAAACTACAATTTCCCTGTGATTTCACTACCCTGTGTCCTTCTGTCATTTTATGTAACATACAGATTTTTGCTTGGCTAGATGTAGTAGTGACCAGTGCAGTAAACTACAATTTCCCTGTGATTTCAGTACCCTGTGTCCTTCTGTCATTTTATGTAACATACAGATTTTTGCTTGACTAGATGTAGTAGTGACCAGTGCAGTAAACTACAATTTCCCTGTGATTTCAGTACCCTGTGTCCTTCTGTCATTTTATGTAACATACAGATTTTTGCTCGGCTAGATGTAGTAGTGACCAGTGCAGTAAACTACAATTTCCCTGTGATTTCAGTACCCTGTGTCCTTCTGTCATTTTATGTAACATACAGATTTTTGCTTGGCTAGATGTAGTAGTGACCAGTGCAGTAAACTACAATTTCCCTGTGATTTCAGTACCCTGTGTCCTTCTGTCATTTTATGTAACGTACAGATTTTTGCTTGGCTAGATGTAGTAGTGACCAGTGCAGTAAACTACAATTTCCCTGTGATTTCAGTACCCTGTGTCCTTCTGTCATTTTATGTAACGTACAGATTTTTGCTTGGCTAGATGTAGTAGTGACCAGTGCAGTAAACTACAATTTCCCTGTGATTTCACTACCCTGTGTCCTTCTGTCATTTTATGTAACATACAGATTTTTGCTTGGCTAGATGTAGTAGTGACCAGTGCAGTAAACTACAATTTCCCTGTGATTTCAGTACCCTGTGTCCTTCTGTCATTTTATGTAACATACAGATTTTTGCTTGGCTAGATGTAGTAGTGACCAGTGCAGTAAACTACAATTTCCCTGTGATTTCACTACCCTGTGTCCTTCTGTCATTTTATGTAACATACAGATTTTTGCCTTGCTAGATGTAGTAGTGACCAGTGCAGTAAATTACAATTTCCCTGTGATTTCACTACCCTGTGTCCTTCTGTCATTTTATGTAACATACAGATTTTTGCTTGGCTAGATAGATGTAGTAGTGACCAGTGCAGTAAATTACAATTTCCCTGTGATTTCACTACCCTGTGTCCTTCTGTCATTTTATGTAACATACAGATTTTTGCTCGGCTAGATGTAGTAGTGACCAGTGCAGTAAACTACAATTTCCCTGTGATTTCACTACCCTGTGTCCTTCTGTCATTTTATGTAACATACAGATTTTTGCTCGGCTAGATGTAGTAGTGACCAGTGCAGTAAACTACAATTTCCCTGTGATTTCACTACCCTGTGTCCTTCTGTCATTTTATGTAACATACAGATTTTTGCTCGGCTAGATGTAGTAGTGACCAGTGCAGTAAACTACAATTTCCCTGTGATTTCAGTACCCTGTGTCCTTCTGTCATTTTATGTAACGTACAGATTTTTGCTTGGCTAGATGTAGTAGTGACCAGTGCAGTAAACTACAATTTCCCTGTGATTTCAGTACCCTGTGTCCTTCTGTCATTTTATGTAACGTACAGATTTTTGCTTGGCTAGATGTAGTAGTGACCAGTGCAGTAAACTACAATTTCCCTGTGATTTCAGTACCCTGTGTCCTTCTGTCATTTTATGTAACGTACAGATTTTTGCTTGGCTAGATGTAGTAGTGACCAGTGCAGTAAACTACAATTTCCCTGTGATTTCAGTACCCTGTGTCCTTCTGTCATTTTATGTAACGTACAGATTTTTGCTTGGCTAGATGTAGTAGTGACCAGTGCAGTAAACTACAATTTCCCTGTGATTTCAGTACCCTGTGTCCTTCTGTCATTTTATGTAACATACAGATTTTTGCTTGGCTAGATGTAGTAGTGACCAGTGCAGTAAACTACAATTTCCCTGTGATTTCAGTACCCTGTGTCCTTCTGTCATTTTATGTAACATACAGATTTTTGCTTGGCTAGATGTAGTAGTGACCAGTGCAGTAAATTACAATTTCCCTGTGATTTCAGTACCCTGTGTCCTTCTGTCATTTTATGTAACATACAGATTTTTGCTTGGCTAGATGTAGTAGTGACCAGTGCAGTAAATTACAATTTCCCTGTGATTTCACTACCCTGTGTCCTTCTGTCATTTTATGTAACATACAGATTTTTGCTCGGCTAGATGTAGTAGTGACCAGTGCAGTAAACTACAATTTCCCTGTGATTTCACTACCCTGTGTCCTTCTGTCATTTTATGTAACATACAGATTTTTGCTCGGCTAGATGTAGTAGTGACCAGTGCAGTAAACTACAATTTCCCTGTGATTTCACTACCCTGTGTCCTTCTGTCATTTTATGTAACATACAGATTTTTGCTCGGCTAGATGTAGTAGTGACCAGTGCAGTAAACTACAATTTCCCTGTGATTTCACTACCCTGTGTCCTTCTGTCATTTTATGTAACATACAGATTTTTGCTCGGCTAGATGTAGTAGTGACCAGTGCAGTAAACTACAATTTCCCTATGATTTCACTACCCTGTGTCCTTCTGTCATTTTATGTAACATACAGATTTTTGCTCGGCTAGATGTAGTAGTGACCAGTGCAGTAAACTACAATTTCCCTGTGATTTCACTACCCTCTGTCCTTCTGTCATTTTATGTAACATACAGATTTTTGCTCGGCTAGATGTAGTAGTGACCAGTGCATCCTGATGTCCATCTGTGTTAAGTTTTGCAGTAGATGCTAGCATTAAAGTACAGTTCAGTTACATTTCAGCAATTACATCTAGGGAAATGAGAATTCCAATTATTTTGGTGTTTATGTCACGTACAGACTTTTGTTCACATAATTTAACAATGGCCCTCAAACTCTTCTGTCTTCTGTGACTGTGACCCCTTCAAACAGATGCTGAACTTAACATGCAGCTTAGTCTAATCCTTTCATTTCAGTGTGGGAAAATTGCAGTTCAGTTGCTTTGGTGTTTATGTAACATACAGATTTTTGCTAACTGGAAGATCTCCCATAGCTGCTGCATCAACATATCCTCAATAGGCCTGGAGCCGTGTATCAAATGCTCAAGTTAATAATAATTTCAACTTGACCACAGTATAAAAGTGCTTGATTTTTAGGGCTTTTACAATTTGGTGTTTATGTAACCTACAGACTTTTGGTGTCTGCCAGCTTACTATTGCAATGCAGAAAGAGCATTTTTGTGCTACATTAGACTTTGTTATCAGTAATAGTCAGAGCCATTTATTCATTTATTTGGATAAGTAAATTTTATTTTTAACATATTTTTATGTTTTTGGTGTTTATGTAACATACAGACCACATATCTGAGAGACATTTTGAATTTCATAAGTGATTATTGACTCAAAAAATCGTATTTCTGACAGTATGAAATAAACTTGCTTAATTAGCTACCTGGCCTTGTAATTGCAAGTGTTTGAGTTGTTTTTGTGTTGTGACGGTGTTTATGTAACATACACCCTGTCAGACAAGAATGGGTGGTATTGTTGAAACCCAAAGGGAATGCTAAAAGGCAACTACAGAGTATGAAAGACAAATATTTACAGAATCAGATGTAATGGTTTTTAAGGATAGATATCAATTTTTAAAATTCATCACTGTGTCACAAAAAGTGTACAGCAAATCAGATTTTGACCCATATATATATAATAAAACCATAATAAGTGTAATGGATCTATATAAAGCACAGCCCTTCTATAACTGTAAGTGTGTCAGATTCTTTCTTCATATTGTCTTTCCCTTAATATAATTATAAAATAGATCTATTGTATAATTTTAATTTAATTAACAATATCAGGTTTTGTTCTTTTAAAACAGCTGGGATTAATTACCCTACATAGTAATTATTTTTTCTCTGACATACACTCTGCGGCTGCTTGGCATGCCGCACAATTTCCTTCCATTTTGTCTTCAGCTATATAATACACCCCTGATGATTATATCTGAAACATGCCTTATTTGTAGATATATGGTAATGACATCATCTAGGCTTTGATTTAAAAATATTTCACTTTTATTTCCCAATCATTGTCATATTCCAGTTTCATTACATTGTGTTAAATTTCACCAGTATTTGTTCATTTTATTTCATAGGATTTCCCTCAGTTGGTAAGTCAACTTTATTAAGTAATTTGGCCGGAGTATACTCGGAGGTGGCTGCCTATGAATTTACAACTCTCACCACAGTGCCTGGTGTCATCAGATACAAAGGTGCAAAAATACAGGTATGTGTGTGTCAGATGTTGTGGGAATAATTTTATGTACAACATGGTCAAGGGGGCCAGTAACTCACCATTATTTGTTTGAGCAAGGTATCCCCGAAAGGTGAGAGAATTGGGAGCATTGATCATATAATTATGAATTACATTTTTTCTCTTCCTTTTGAATGAATTCATGTTGTATCAAGTCATTGTGGAGAATGTGTAGTATGGTGTGGACATGGTTTTTTATTCCTTTTCTAATTGCTCAATGCTGGTGGTTGAAGCCTAACAATGTTCAGTGTTGTTGTTACCATTGATTACTAAATAGAATTTCATTTCATGTCCATTGCAATAAACCAGCCAAAACTTTCATTTTGATATAGAGCTGTATTGAATTGGCAAAGGGGCTAAGAAGTGTGGGTGTGAAATCAGAAATGTTGTCAGTTGGCATGGCTAAACACATATCGTCGTCCGCATGATAAAACCCCACAAAGCCGGTTTGGGAAATTTTACAGGAGAAGGAAAAAACTGATTTATTTCCAAACCACAGGTCGCAGGTTCTTGAAAATTTCTCACTAGTACACCTTTGCTCTTTCTAATACACTGCCTGATGTTTTACCATGATGATTTTGATTACAATTATGTTTTAGTAGTTTAGCAGGTTTGATGACCTGAAATCCGCACGATAAAACCTCCTTATCCTTAAGGCGGTTTTATTGTGCGCAGTTCCTCTCTCTCATTGGCCAGCAAACCTCTTTATCCAGGTGTGTCTTTGTTTTGCCATTGTGAAGACTAGTTTTCGAGGGCAAATCAGGTGTGTACCAGACATGGATGAAGTTGTATAGCGGTAGTAGGGATTAAAGTGATTTTAGGAAAAGTGGAGAAATATTATTTCGGAGAAAGTGGAAGACGGGTAACCACAATGAAGTAAACTAGAACACGTTAAAGACTTGGAATATGGACACATAAAAACATTAAAAAACATGAGCAAAATTATTTTTAATGTGGGAATTAAAAAGATTGTTTATCAATTAAAAAAAACTTTAAAAAAGAAAAAAAAACGGGCAGACTTTCTCTTTCAGCATTTCAGGCACATTTTTTCCTCTTTTCCCTTCATTCATCCCTTCCATGCTTTCCCCTTTTTTCCTCCTTCCTTCCGCCCCTCCTTCCCCTTGATATTCTTCCTCTTACCGTGGTCTCATCTCTCGGCCATGCAATCCTTTGAGCCGTTATCCCCTCGTCCTGTGACACAATCCCCCCCCCCCCACGCTTTCTCTCTCGTCACCCATCTCCCTCTTTCCCCCCCCCCCCCCTATCTTTCTCACCCGTCCGCCCTTCTTCCCACTTTTCTTTCTTTCTCTTTCGTTGTTTCGCTCTCACATTGTATCTCTCTTCCTTCACCCAACCCTTGTCTTCGTTCTCCCTGACTTCCTACTTTTTTCTCTCTCTCTCTCTCTCTCTCTCTCTCTCTCTCTCTCTCCGTGCGGTGGAAATGTACCGCTGAATGCACGCAGTCACATCCCGCTGTAGTGTGACTCTTCTCTAAATACTCCTGCTCCATGACGGTAGCTCTTAGTCTTGAAAAGCTGAGAAAAGCACAGCCATCGATGTACTGGATGTACTTTCTGTAGCTTCAAGTTAACAGACACACAAGATGCGAATTCACTTGGCATTAGCTCTCCTTCCACCTGGTCCTCATGCCACAAGAAGCATTCCACGCCATCTTTATTGGCCAGATTGTAGATTGATAAATCGTGGATATACAAGTTCGTTTTTGTAACATGAGGCCAGTGCATTTAGACCTGGAGCGAGGAGCTTTGCCTGCAAATCCATCGTTGTCAATACAACATCCCCATGCACAGCAAGTAGTTTTTCCTGGGTTTTAGAAGTCTGTGCATCATCTGCTTTTATGAGCCTTCCATGTTACCTCGTCGTAGGACACACACGTGTTGCACTGACTTAACGGTGTTTGAATATGGCCAAAATCTGGGACTTGAAAGTATGTTTTCAAAAAGTCTTTGGCTCACAGCCTGTTGGTCCATCTCTCTGCGGCGTTCCACTTAAGTTCGATAGACCTCAGCCACAATTCTAAACTGACATTCCAGGCACTGCTTTTTGATGAACCTATGACATAGTGGGAAGGCATCGTTGACAACAACTGCAGGAATCCCTCTATGCGAAAGTCTTAGCTTTCTTTAACTCCGTCGTGGTGCAAAGTGCTTGCAGATCTCAGTGTCCAATTCCTCACTGACCATCTTCCTATGTGTTTACTACCATAACGGCACACACTTGTTTCCGTATGGCTTTCAAATTCAGATGATACAGCAGCGTCCTCCTCCTCCAGTCAGATGTTTCAGAACTGCAAGAAGATGTGGCGGCCATTGTTTTGGTCTTCCATGACAGTTCCCAGAAGTAATCGATGAGCTGCTCCGGATCTTCATCCGTGACTTCCTGTCAAGAGTCGGTTAAGTATGCATGCTTATTTCTCTCCTTGCGCATCGCTCTGGAACTGCCTGCAGCTTGTAAGTCTTTGATTCTTTGGTAAGCTTCTTTCTAGTGTCCTCTTTGCCATTTTCACGCCATGACAATCATTTTGCTTGGTTGAAGGTAATATTTTGTTTCACTGGAATGACCTTTTTAGCTGAGTTAGAAGGATTCCACACCGATCTATTCATTATTTGTTTCACACACTACATCTCATGGGCTGCTTATGTCATTCTCTTGATCTTTTTGCCATTCCCACGCTGGTTCAGTGCCAGAGCATAGACTTTCCTACCCCTCTTCCTGTACAGCGACAGCGATACTCACTTCTTGCTGGTTGTCAGGGGCATCTTGCAGTACATCACATTCTCTTGATGAGCCTCATCACTTTGCAATATTTGTATGTCTTCAGAGCACGTAAAGCGTACTCAAACGACACTTAATGAGAGGATAGTCAGTTAATTCTTCATCACTGTTGACAGGCCATTGATAGTGGAATCATTTCAGACTCGTTCCGTAGGACTAGTGGTCCAGCGCTGGCATTTCCCTTTGGACTATCTTTGCCACTGCGTTCTCAGAGTTTTGGTATGACAATGGTGGATCATTAATTTGATTGACAAATTGTAACCTCAGTTTCTCTCAAAATGTCTTCTCCTCTTTGTGTCTTTGAAGGTGAACAAGGTAATTTCGATAAGCTAAGGCTGGCTTTCATTTCTGCTACACTAGCTGATCTCCGTCTTTTTAATGTTGGTAGAGATGGAGCGTTCTCGTCTTTCAGCCGGCATAGTTCCGCTGGTGCTCCAGCAGCGGCACCTTCCAGCGACAGCATTCTCAAGAGTTTTGGTTTCGCCATGACAGATTATTTGATTTTGGTTTTGTTTACATTTCTTTCGACAAAATAGGTTGTATGAATATACAAAATCAAAGTCCGGCTATGTTTGTAGTGAAACAGCCAAATTGTCCCTGCAAATTGCCATTGGAAACTTCAAAATATTAAGGGTCTATCATGGACAGTTAGTATTTAAGTGGCCATACGCTCTTACAAGGAGGGAGAGGGGGTTGAAGCCAATGGTTAAGAATGAGAATGTATAGTGGTTTGGAGAGTGGTGTGGGGGGGGGGGGGGGAGGAAAGCTCTTCGAGTATGAATGACTTCCTTTGATATGAAGTCGGCATGTCACATCGACAGGAGTTGTAAATGTAAAACGAAAGAAGGTGAGAATGTTTACCTATCTACATTTGCCATCGTCGGCGAACTTCGAAGTGGCTTGACGCGACATTGTGTAAGAGGATTCAAATATGATTATTGTCTACTTCTTTGAAGTCCATCTGGACCCCGAGACAGACATAAGGGAAGAAGCGCACACTTGTTGTTTAACAATAGAATCTGTAATTGCCATCCCACCAACTGCATACAGTTTGTCGGCAAAAGAAATTACTCTCAAGATTTAAAATGATAATAATAATAACAAAAATAAGAAGAAGAATATCCGTGGTATATAGCGAAATAAAACAGCACAATATCATTAACTGTCTTTTATCCTTTTGAAATGATTTAATATGTGATTCATGCAAAAAGAAATTTATTGCGAGGGAGGAGCGGTAACTCTCAAATAGAAGAAAGAGGGGGGGGGGGGGGGGTTGCTATTAAACATCTGTGAACACGGGCCAGTGACAATGTCCAAAGGATTAGTAGGCTATTGTGCACAATCAGATAATGACTGACCCACAAGCACCAACAGTCTTTTGTCAGACTGTCCATGGGGGCGGCGCTAAGGACTTAGGAGTTTTTATCATGCGGACAGGTAGGCGGGCCAAACGCTTGACCCGCATGATAAAACCTGCTAAAGAGTTAGTGAGGTTTGATCGTGCGCATTCTGTGGCCGTGACGGATAAGGAGGTTTGCGGCCGAAACTTTGTTATTAAAATTTTCACATTTAGGAATTGAATTTGGTTCTAATATTTAGTGAGGGGATGGAGAAGGGTCTGAACAATAGATTTTCGCGAAAAAACGATTTTCGCCAAAAATCGACTTTGTGAGGTTTTATCATGCGGGCGATGATATCTTGTTCAAAGTCTTCAGCCCATTTTATGAGTGATGTTCATGTATCCATATTTGACATGTTGCCAAAGTATGTATGAGTTCATGGGTTGTATCTCTTGTTTCCTTTCTTCAGCTTTTGGATCTGCCTGGAATTATTGAAGGTGCTAAAGACGGAAAAGGCAGAGGAAAACAAGTCATAGCAGGTTAGTTCTGAAAAAATTCATTCTCCCATGGTTCCCTTTGTCACAAATCCCAGACTGGGAAATGTAATAATTATGACAGGACAACAATCACGAACGAACAAGTATAACACTTAACAGAACAACCAAACAGACTCACACATTTATTATACATAAAAATAAAGATATACGTGCATTACATTATTCAATTCAAATACCATCCAATGGTCAGTATTCCCGACATTCATTCTTCTCCGGGTCCACAACCCGATAGTTACTTTCTAACTATGCTCTGGCCTCAGCCTCACCTCCATATATATACTACTTGCTGGCCTCTCTTATTGGCTCCTGCTCAACCTAATCTCCGTATCTCAATCTCCCCTCAATGTCTTAATAGCACATTACTATATCAATAGCACATTAGTATTTCAATAGCACATTAGTATCTCAATAGCACAGTAACATCTTAATGCAACAAGGACAATAACGTCCCTGTCTGTGGCCAGACTGCCATGACTCATGTGCTCCCGCTGTCCTGCGCAACAGCTTCACTCAGGCAGGCCTGTGGGTAGCCTCCTGCCCAACCCCGGCACAAGTCCGCTCACCACGGGTGGCTTCTCTGCCCGACCCCGGCACCTATAAGAATAACATTACATTTCTATAACACCATACAATTACTATCCACTTCACCACTCATTACGAACTATCAAGCGCACACACAATAGTCCACCTTTCACTCACCACACCTCTTACGGTAACACACCTCCACCGTACCACACAGCGCTCAGACTCACTATGAATCCATGATCCGAACTTACATCTATCGCTCATTGCGCACATCTCTATACACAGTAATCAATGACTTTCACATTCCTCACATATAACTTATTTACATCATGGTCATAGGAGAACATAGTACATCAATCATCATAATTATAAATCATAGTTCAACCTACCAGTCATCATTGGAAAACACACAATCTCCCGACTGCTCTCTGATCTCACGTCTGTCCCTTTGGACTTCTTAACTTGCAGTGATCTGACTATTCAGATTTTGCCTCTACTACGCCTCAACTTCACTCACAACATGCACGCTTCAATTCCCTTCCCCGCACTCACTGACCCCCGCTCACTCGCTCGTGACACCCTTGTCGCCATTGAAGTCAAGGGATCTCTGGAAAAGCCCCGGAGTTAACAATTTTGAGAAAAAATGAGGAAATAGTTGAAAAACCCTGGAATTTTCCTCATTAAAAAAATGTGGAATTACATTTTTTTTTAAAAAGTCCGATTTCATTTCCTAGGTTTCTCTCATTTTCTTGCATTTTAGTGTCCTCAGAATTTAACATTAAGGGCCTGTGCGGCTAAATGATATCAAAATTCTTAATTTTTGGTAAAATTTCAAAAACTGCGATTTTGATTTCCTAATCCATATTTGTATTTAGCCCAATGTGCAATAGTCACGAACTTGGCACCTTTAGGGTTCAAATTGGTATATCATTTTTTGTACTGTTGTAATTTCAGCAGAAAAATCTCGATAGATAACTTTTTTATTTGCTCTCCAAATAAGCTGAAATTTGCACAGATGTTTTGTCAGTGTATATCACACATTTGTGGACAGCAAAACTGCAACATCTCTGTCCATTTTTGTTTTATTATTATTTGAATGAAGGGAGATGAATAAAAAATGAATCATTCATAACGGGTCAGAAGTGAATTATGAGAGACAAGATGAATGGATTTCAAAACCCTTCCCCATAAAGATTTATGTATGTCCCAAGTTACCACATGCTAAATTTTCAGAAACAATTGATAAAAAAAATATAGAAGTTATAGGAAAAATTGAAATGTATGATAAAAATCCATAATAAATGCATGAAAAAAAAATTCAGTCCATTTATCACATCTTAGCAACCCATTGGCAGTACATGCCCTGAAAGCCCTGGAAAAACATTTTTGAAGGGTCGCAGAAACCTTGTAATCTCTATGAGATAGGTCTGTGTGCATTGACATTGTAGATGATGATTGGATATCATTTCTGTGTCTTAATCTGTTATGCATCTTTTGTGTATCTGTTTTCCCAACAAAGATCCCTGCAGTTTGTAAGCTGGAGAATTCTTGGCCCAACCCGCCGTTTACATTTCATGATAGATAACAAAGTTAATAGATATCATCATATCCGCTGCTAACAAAATACAAACTTTCAGTGTACAATATAAATGTCCTGATATTCTTCTCAAAACAAGCAGTGTGCAGCACCATGTATTGTAAACCAATTATTCATCATACAGGCTTTCTTTTTATCTTTGCACACGATTTTAAAAGGCATATTTCATTTAGTTAACATCGATAATATTCTGAGTGCAGAGTTTGTCAGCATTTTAGAACAGTTTACAATTTGAGGTGTGACTTCTATTTTTTTTTTACTGTGGTCTGTAACAATGTAGGCAGTAAATACAAGGGAATCCAGCCACTCCCTTTTAACAAGGTTGTACCATCATTACAAAACCCAGAACATTAGCCATTGTGTGAAAATCACCATTTAGTGCCATGTGGCATTGTACACTTTGTATGTGCTAACTGGATGTTGTATTTTTCCCTCAGTGGCTAGAACTTGTAGTTTGATCTACATTGTTCTGGACGTCCTCAAACCACTGCAACACAAGAGAATCATTGAAAGAGAGTTGGAAGGATTCGGTATCAGGTTGAATAAAAGTCCACCAAATATTCAATTCAAGAAAAAAGACAAAGGAGGCTTGAACTTAACTTCACTGGTGAGCAGAGGCCAAGGGTGGAAATCCTGAGGGAATTTGCTGATCTTTTTAATTTTATTATTTTGGTTACTAGCATGGAAATACTATGGGCTAATAGAATAGATGTGTTTTGTTGTGGTTGGTGAAGGGACATTACTTAGTAAGTTCAGGAAATGTTTGTGCCCATACCTGGAAAGTTTGACCCTTGTATATACCAGGGTTCATAGCGGACCTTGAAAACCTGGAAAAACCTTCAAAAACGAAAATTGTTTTTCAAGGTCTTGAAAAGCGTGGAAAACAGAGCACAACCTTGAATAACCTTGAAAAAACAAAAAATGCGATCGATTTGAAAAAACTAAAAAATTTGGGCCTAGGCCTAACGGAAACGGAGGCGGCAGTGTAGTCGCACAGGTTTTTACGGGCATAGGCAATTCACAGACATGCGTACTTTTTGTCGCAGTGTTTTGTGGCCTTGAAAATGAAAAAGTTGACCTTGAAAAACCTTGAAAAAACCTTGAATTTTCTCATCAAAGTCTGCTATGAACCCTGATATACTTATGTGTTAATTCTCCATGAATAGCAGCTGAAATTTTTATCTCCCTATTTTATCAATTCTGTTGATGAACAAGAAACTAGGGACATTGAATTGTCAGAATTTATGTGCACTCTTTGTTTGCTGTGCAAGCTTACTTGGAAATTATGAGAAATAGTAAAAAACGTTCGAAAAAAATACAATGCGTCTGTGGAAAGTAATTTTTTTTTATTATCATTTTGTGCTGTCTATTGGCATTAATTATGTTGTCACAGTGAAGGAATCAGTGTTCTTGGTCTTGTGTTTTGGCAACCATCCATTCTGATGAGTTTTTTGTTTTTTGTTGTTTATATTATAAAGAAACACCAAGGGAACAAATTGCTTTACTCAGAAGACAAAAAGTAGTATTATTTCCCTTGGCCTGACATGAAAGATTCTAGCTTGAAGACGTTGAACAATTTGCTTGCAAACCAGAAATTGACAGCCATAACTACATGTATTCAGTTGTTGTTTTACTCGGGGGGGGGGGGGGGGGGGTCTTTTGTTTCAAACTTCTGAGTAATCAAGAAAGCAAGCAATCATACAGATGCAGTGGAATTTCAGACAGTGACATGACAATTTCTATATTTTTATACTTTGACACTGTGATGGCTTTTTGTAATTTTGAAACTTGAAACTTGAACTTTGAAAAAAAAAAAAAAAAAGTTGCATTTACGCATGAAAGTAATCGAATGTAATTGAAGCTTCCATCGTCTTGCTATATGTTAGTAACCCATTTTGCTGTGGAAAGCATCTCTTTTCACTTCTTGCCTTTAAACATTTCAGTTCTAGGTTGCAGGATTTCATGGAACTTGAAAAAAAAAAGTTAGATTTGAATGTCTGGTTATATCAGATTTATTTGATGGACTCCCTGACATTTGGGCAATTTGTGGCCTTTTTATTGTTCAATGAACTAGCAGGTAAAAGGTCAGGTCAGTGTACTAATGATTTGCTGTTTTGATGAATTGATAGGTTCAGCAGAATGAGCTGGACAATGACTTGGTTAAAACCATTCTCAATGAGTACAAGATCCACAACGCTGACATTACACTGAGATACGACGCTACCACTGAGGATCTTATTGATGTTATTGAAGGCAACCGTGTCTACATCCCATGTATTTACCTTCTAAACAAAATTGATCAGATTTCTATAGAGGTAAGAGTAAAGAGGCAGTCTGTGGGGTTTTGTATGGTCTGTTGCAAACTTTACGCAGTTAGACTCAAAGTTGCAAGGTTTTGTGGCGTTTTTTGGTTGTTTTTTTTTAATGTAGCATATGTATGTGAGGCAATTGCACAATATCAGTAATGTGTTGCAGCTACCCAGGTTGAGAAAATCAAGCAAAATGATGGTTTGGACAAAATTTTCAACTCCGTTCGTTGAAAAGTCAAAAATTGGCAAAAAGAAAAAGTTAGTCTTTCTGTGATTTTTATAATATGGCATTGGTTGAAAGCAACAATAGATGTAGCAGATTTCAATATTTTCAGCCACATCTATTATTTTGCTGGATTTTCTCAATTTTTTGGGTTGCAATGTGTCAATGATTCGGTGCCGTCACCTCACAAATATCTGAAGAAATTAAATCATAGGAGTGCAAGGGGAATCATCATGAAGAAGTTGAAAGGACAAATGTCTTTTTTTCCAGACTTACAAAATTTTCAGATTGTTCAGTGATATATTTTAGGAGGAGAGCATGTTAGTCACATGTTGATTTAGCCTTGGGGGGGAGGGGGGAGTGTCACAAACATGTCAAGGTAAAAATATATTGGTGTTTATAGGATTTTTGTTTTTTTTCATTCTTATGGAAGTGTATGGTAGTGTCATGCATGATTCATTTTCTGTATTCATCTGTGTCCTAGGAATCTGCCTTAGATTCACTGTTGCAGCACAGCATTTTTTCCCCCAGTTCAATAATAGTGGTTTAAATATAATTTTATTGCTTGAATAGCAAGTGGTCTCATGTGACATGGTTTCTATTTCAGGAGTTGGACATCATTTATAAAATTCCCCACACGGTTCCCATCTCTGCTCACCACAAGTGGAACTTTGATGATTTGTTGGAGAAGATGTGGGAATACCTTAAGCTTGTCAGAATGTAAGTTGGATGCTCAGCGTAGATGAGCATTTAAGGACAGGTTACGTTTTAAATTTCTTGATCCCATTCTTTCATCTACTCAATTTTTTGTTTTATTTCAGCTGTCACGTTTGTGTTATTTCGAAAGAGTTGATGCCCTTCACTTAAGATGAATGATGTGTCTCACATGAGAACAGAGAGCCTTTCTATTATTTTTATGTGTATTTATAGAAAGATGGCTACGGATTTTTGTTGTGGTTGGAAAGTACTGATTCATCCTCTGGGAATTAGATGGGTTTAGGTTACAATGATTTACGATGGTTTTAAGGGTAAAATTATGGTATAAGTGTTTCACAGTACATGTATAATATGTCTGATGTCTTTATCAGCAAAAGTCTATCCATGCAGTTGATAGTTGCCTTAACTAAGGTATTGATTGTTTGCTTTGATAAGACAGTCTCGTTTCAACTGATCTGGTCAGATGGAAATCTTCTCTCTCATTCTTTGACTGTGTTGTAGAATATGAGGGCATAAATATATGAGACAGTGACAAAAGGTCGTTTGAGGCAAAATTTTGTCCTGGATCATATTCGCTACATTTCAAGGGTGTGATTCAAAATGGAAGTTTTTCTAAGATAAGATCACCAAGTTATTTTTCCCATCATAGTTTCTAAACCTCAAACCACTGATTTCCTGAGTTAGAGCAGGAAACACTTTGTGCAAATTCACGATTTGTGACTTCTCCAACAACAGCCCTGTTACAGTCTCATATTATCATGTCTTGGCTGTTGGAACTTTGTTAAAACTAGCCTTTGTATTTGTATTTGTATTTCTAAAAATGTTCAGAAGTCAATGAATCTAGCATCAGATCCAAGGGAAAAGAGTTCTCTTTTACTTGATATCAATAACTCAGTTTACCTAGAATATACCTTGTGGACCGAACCGTTGTGATGCATCACATGTAAGATTGACGTTAGATTTGTTTGTTTACTTGCAGTTACACTAAACCTAAGGGCCAGTTGCCAGACTACTCCTCTCCTGTTGTCTTGAAGGAAGGCAGAAGTTCCGTGGAAGATTTTTGCAACAAACTTCATAGGAGCATTATCAAAGAATTCAAAATGTGAGTTTCTGTTCTTGACCTACAGGCGCATTAGATCTGAGGTTGGCTATCTCTTAGTGTTTCAAGTTATTTCTAGGTTTCTTTACAGTGTCCCTCAGTAATTATTTAATTGAATCCAGACATAGCTTTCACAGATGACTGCCTGGTGTAAATTCGTTGATCATCTTACAGGTTATAATGTGCTTATTTGTGTTTTGTGTGTTACTCATTTTACCGAAGAGCACTAGTATATGCCTATGTTGGGTGAATTGTTTGCAGGCTTTTTCTTTCTTGGATAATTCTGTTCAGGAAATATAATTTGATGTCACTTCTGCCCATGATAGCAATGCCACTTCTTCCACATGGTGTCGTGAAATTGTTGGTGACATCAAAATGTAATATAGAGGAATGAGTTAATTGAACCACTCAAACCAACATAGCCAATGTGGAATGGCTTACTCATTCATACTGGTATTGTTTTTCTGGCATTGAATTTGTGTGCTGAAACCAAATTTAGAAAAAAAAGGAAAGAAAGTGATAGGGTCACTTTGAAAGGATTGTGTTGTAGAGAAAATTAGAAAAGATACATGAAAATATATGTCCTAATAGACAAACTAGACAGCACATTTGGTTGAATTGCTACATTTCATATGCTTTTTACCATCCGCAGTGCCTTGGTATGGGGTTCTTCAGTCAAACACTGTCCACAAAGGGTGGGCAAGGAGCACATATTGAATGATGAAGATGTTGTTCAGATTATCAAGAAGTGAGTGCACTTGTACCTGTTGTATTTATGCATGATGATTATAAGTTAACATTCTATGGATGTTGAAATGAAGTGATTATATATCATGAAAAAAATCTGTGTGTGAAAGAAGAATATTCCAAAATATGTAATTTAACTGTTTGATATGAACCTGAACAATAATCAAACACCAGTCTGACTGTAACAGCTGAGGTTGTTCAAGCACGTTATAGTAGGGGGGAGTTAGTTGATCTAACTACAACCCTTTAGGAAACGAAACTATTACAGCTGTAGAAAAAATAAACACGAGATTCGACGATCGATTAAATAATACTGAAGTTTAATAACTGTATACTGAACAATAAAATACTAGGAAGGCACCAGTGAACAACTAAATATCCTACGCCACACGAGGAAAAGAACTCACTTACTCACCGACCAATCACTCACATGGGTCCATATATATAATAGAAAGTTCCCGAAATAAACGTAACCTCTGCCCTCGCCCGAAACACACAAACTAACTAATCATGTATCAATACGTCACTAGGTTACATCACTCAAGGCCACATTTGGCGTAAACATCTATATCTACACCTTTATCGAATGTTCGGGAACATACTAATATTTGCGAGGAAAAAAACTACTCGCAAGGAAGGGAGGGCAAGGTCACTCTGGCGAACGTCAACAATAAAATGAAAAAAGAAGTGAACACATGCTCAGTCACCAGTATAACAAGCAACGGGGAAGGGCAAGGGGTAGCTTCAACGGGGAAGGGCAAGGGGTAGCTTGCAGACGCTGCACTGACCCGGCTTTTTTATGAAGGTCATTGAAAATATTTCGCCAAGGAATGAAGGACCATGCAGGTAAGCCTTGGTAATGCAGCGTAAACACAGGCAGGACAAACAGAATTACTGGATAATAATTTGTTAATTCATGTGTCAAAATTTCCTGTTACAATTGTTTTGGTTTTTTTTTCATTTCAGAGTTTGAAATGGCACTACATCAAGGAAGCTTTTCTGTGAAAGTAGCAGTGGTGGTGGAGAAGAATGAGTGTTGGAAGTGGCTGCTGCTGTTAGTTTGTTACATCTCTTTGACTCCCGGTCTCTCTGGACATCACAGACTGAAAATACTAAAACAGTCAGGCGGAATTTCTCCAATGGTCTGGCCTGGTGCATTGACAGAAAAAACTTAACTCGTAGTTCAGATGAAAATTTTCTACAAGTTAGATGGTTTCAGCTGAAATGAGATATTAGTTCCTTCTGTGCTAAGATCATCGCGTGTTTATTGTGTTTTCAAGAAATGCAAACCAAGTTATAATAAGCAGAATGAAATAGTGTAGCAGCCATTCTGAAACAGATTCTGCACATGAAGATTTGTTGGCTTTTTTTCACGATTGGTTAGAAAATGTATTTCTTTCGAAATGGCACAAACTTGCAACATACTATGATTTTAGGCACAGGCTTGTTTGTGTGTGCCACATCTGGTTTTCTTCCTAAACCTGATTTTCCAGTTTTTATCCATGGATTTGCCTCTGTTTTTACTTTGCATTTGCATTTGAAGAAATCAGTGATGGTTGAAAGTGCAGGCCGGCTGAACTTGTTGGTACTGATGTTTTCATCTTGAAGAGAAATCAGATGTTGCTGGGGCTTTGAAATATGCCAAATGAACGAAAGAGCACTTGTTCTAAAACGAGGAGACCAAATCTAGGTCTTTTTTAAAGACAAGCTGCAGGTCATCGTGCGGGTTTTGTTTGTATAAGAGTAGGAAAACCATAATTATCCCTCGTATAAATGAAGAGAAAAGAATGTCTGTGACCCTTAAAATAGTTGTTTTACGTCATACTTGGTGATGGGTCATCATAGTGGCAGTGAAATATGATGAAGGATTGATAAGCAATACGTACTGTTGTCCATTTCACCTGCTGGCATATCAACAATTCTCTCTTTTTACAGGAGAGTGTAGTCAAAATTTTGGTCCCTTTTGTTATTCAGGGATTTGGCAAAAACATTTCTGCTCACACTTTCAAAACTTATTAATGACTAGCTGAATTCCCGGCCCTGCCCGGGATAAATCGATTTATTAGTTTCAGTTCTGGGTGATTATTAACCCTCGTCCCGCGTTGAGTGAACTCGTCCACGTAATGCCCCGTGCGGGGATAGCCAGCAGCCAGTCAGCCGATCGTTCGCGTGTTGCCGATAACCTCGGCGGTCGGGTCAGTCTGGTCTTTGTGAACACGTGTATCGCATATACTTCAGGACGCAATAACCGCAATAGTGGTGGATAAATCGTAAGGGACCCCTATGATATTTGGATAAAGTACTTGTGATGATATGCAGTAGGTTTTATTGTGAAATGGAAGGCCCAAATCAAGAATTTTCTGCATTTACATGCCGTTGAACACACGTTTTATCATTTTCCCAAGACCTCTGCGCTTTTTCTGTCCCTAAGTCAGGCCATTCAGGTAAACAAATTATTTTTTAAGCCATTCACTTAATTTACTAACCACATGTATCGTGACATTGCCTTCTCCCTCCTCTACTATGTAAAGCTTCCACTTACTATGATGTTAGTTTTAGCAAGAGATTTGATTTCCAGTTCCAGGTCGTAGAGCACATACATGTACTGAACAGTTGTTTAACCAAAGGAACACAATATCTCTCTAATTACCACATCAAATAAAGACAACGACCAACAACAAAGTCGGTCATTTTCTCCCAGTTTTCCCTGATGAAAAACCTCCTGACAGGCGCCCTTATGCAGCATGCCCTAATATTACATAGGAATTCATAATTACAGATGTAGAACGGCGCCTCAAATACGCACATGGCCCCTTTCTTCTCATTTCACATGTGGACGACAACCAGCATCAAAGTAAAAGTTTCCCCAAGATTTTCCCCAGTTCAAACTTCAGACCGTCAGTACTATTACACGAGTATGACGAATAGTTACGAATAGTTGCATCGTAATAAATGTAATCGGACGATACCATTTTGTTAGATATAGTAGGGGCGACAGGATAGATAAACACGTGAAAATAGTGTGGAAAAAAAAACGTGAAAGAAAAAAAACAGCGACAGCTTTGGCAACCGAATAAACAAAGCACGAGGCGCACCGTTGCTATACAAAAATGTGGCCTCCCGCAGGACCCGCGGTTAAGCGTGTCAGACAAAATAATGGCCTCACGTGTTGCGCGGAGAGGGGACTAGGGTTAATTATGGACCTGCTTCATTTTGCCTGTTCCTTTAGCTTTATTTTATTTTTGTTTGTTTGTTTTTGGATACGTTTTACTGCTCTCCCTTGCGCGTTGACGTCCTGCGCATCCCGCCAGCATTCATCAAAATAAATGGCTATGATTTGCGCACGGGTTAGTTTGTTTGTTAGTGAAGACAGCGCAGGAAGTGATAAGGTCATGTGTTCATGGAAAATTATATTTTCCTTGGCATATTGAAAACACAAACCTGCACTTTTGGCCCTGCAGCGTCAATCTCCCAATTCCAGACCCTTTCTTTTTCCTGGTCTAGGCACATTGAGGACACACATACAAAGTTTCATACTTGATAGTCTAATCTTCAATCTCATCATTCAAACCAGTCCTAACCGGAAGTTGTTTTGTGAGTGTGATGCAGATACCGGAACCAATCTCAATTACATACATTTGCCGAAAAAATAGACCGAACGCCAATGTCGCAACCTAGAATCTAATTCAAACGTTCTGCGAGTTATTAATTATTTTTTATTTTCTGTGCCAGCGACACGGCGACAGTCTATACTAAGCGCTGTATAAAATCTGAGGGCCACCGAATCAGCATTAACAGAGGAGTAGCGAAAGGCGCACTGCAATTGTCGTAAGGTTTCACTTTTATTAGTATAGATATCGAAGGAGTACTTTGTGAGAAAGTAGATTGCACCACACGCTATGATGAGGCAGTCATACCTAAAAAATCATTGATACACTAGTATGTGAGATGGTAAAATGATACAAATGGCAAGTGGACTGGGTCAGGCTGCGGGTTTTTTCCATTTGTGCCTGTTGAACATGAGTATCCTTTTTGGTTATCTATTCATTGGTCATTTTGCAATTCCTCCCTGTTTTTTTGTCATCTCTTCCTCTCGCAATTTTTAACATGTTACTCTAAAGTGACTAAATGTATGTTTCGTTGTTTATTTGGGAATGCATGTTCGATATAACTTGCATTCTGATAATACAGGTATGTATGTATTTTGTTCTCAGAGCTGTTAATTCCAGCCTGCAGGATCCAGGACTTGGGACTTTTGACTTTGCAAAGTCATTTTGTCATTTGGTTTTTATTAATTCAGGTTGCGCCTAAAGCAGTGTCTGAACTGATGGAAATGTCACCTTCTTATTGAAGTGACATATGGTTGAGACAAAAGAGTATTGTTTTAATGTTATGTTTGTGCAACATACAAATGATTTTTTTTTTTTTTTAAATTTATAAATCTCATCATTGTATGCAAAACAACATGACAGATTATATCATGGGTCAGCAACCAGCAGCTTATTTAGGTTTCATCTGTGGCCCTTTCCTTTCCTTAATAAATAAAAAGTCTTTAAATGAGAAAAAATACTACTGGTACATGTATATTATAGACTTTGTGCATTTTGTGACTCACTCTAAAGTTGAAGTCTATCAAAAATCTTTCTTAAATGTGGTTCTTTTCTGAAAGGTTACCAACCTCTGGGTTGGATCATATCTCATGAAAACCTAAAACTGATATTACTGAAGGTTTCAACATCGGTATGGCCGATGACTGGTCATTGTTGAATTAGACAATTTTAGTTTGATTCCCCTGTGAGATTTTCTGAATTATTCACAGCATACTGTTCTACTGAGAATGAGATTTCTTACCTGGAACTGTATTGTGGCTTTTTCAAGTCTGCCCATTTGTGATGTGAGTGGTTTTCTTGATACTGCTACCTGCTTGACTGTAACAAAAAATACATGTATGTGTAATTCACTGACAATAAAATGTACTGTATGATACTGTATCAAGAAGTGTTGTTTTATTTGTCTGTGTGCATGCATTTTGTAACAAATGTGCCATCCTTACTTCAACATTTTATTTCTGTGTGTCTGTGAATTGGAAGTTGTCTGTTCTACCTCCCTCATCTCTGTCTCTCTCTCCTCTCCTTCTTCCCCTCTCCCACCCTGTTTCTCTCTCTCTCTCTTATTCTTCCCTGTCTATTCTGCCTGCAGTCACTCATCATTACCAGCGCCTATAGCTTACGGTACCGAGAAGGCAGACATGTGAGATAGGAACCACATGCAATCTCTCTATGTCGCTGACTGGAGTCTTGTTGTTTACATCAAGCAGAGGTGCTGAAACCTGGCAACAAGGATTTGTGTATGTTTGCCAGGTTGTCTGTTCCTCCTCTCGCTCTCATTCTGTTTACATTGGATTCGTCATGACAATGATATGAGGAATCTTGAACGGTTGCACTTAGAGCCATAATAATTATGGTGTGGTTAAGGGAAGGGGCATGGTCGGCATATTGTCCCTGCAATTTATATTTTTCTTTTCCTTTCTTTTTTTTTTTTCAATCTATAAATGCGAGTTGTCTGTGTTGTCCGCGTTTACTACATAAGTTCCCCAGAGTATAAGAGTTTAAGACCAAACATGTTCTGATTGAGCATCATCAAGGGAATACTTGTATTCACTTATGTGCTTGGAGCGATGACAGATAGTTTTTTAAAAAAAAGAGAAGAAAAATTTGCTACACAGACAAGAGCATACATTGTAACACATACTACATGTATGAAGGTTACCAAGCCGTCAGCATGTGACGTCTTGCTGTTCACTGCTAGTCTCGCACACAATAATGCGCACCATAGGAGGTGAATCAGAATTGGTGCGAGGTCATTGAGTAGAGCATGTACTACATGTGGTTCGGTTATGTAGCATCCACAGACCCTTGAAAAAAGAAAACAAGAGTTGGGAGGGGGCAGGTGGGGAGAACAGGGTAAAGAAAGGGGGGGGGGAGTAGGTTCGTCCCGGGCATCGCCAGCTACCCCTGCCTGTGTTGTACATACAGTAGTTAGTCTCTGAATTCTATTAAGCAAACTTTTGGAAGTGAAAGATGGTGAGAATCGTGTTTTTGAGAAAATTGATCCTGAACTTTTTCTTTTATTTTTTTTTTCTTTTGGTAATTGTCATTATACACCGTTAATGACATAATGGCTGTTAAGAAGTATCATTTACAAACAATTTCTATTTATATTGGAATAGATTTGGACATCCCTGAGATGAGTTACAGGACAGAAATCAAACGTTCCTTTGGAAATGTCTTCTAAGGAATTTGGTCTTTCACCTTAAGCCCGATTACGTCAGATCCACTCACAAATGTGAGATGTTCCAGACAGGTGTTTCCTGAAAGAAATATACAGATCTTTCAGCTGCTAATGTCAAAAAGCATGTCGAAGGGTCAAAGGTTTTGATTATCAAAAACTGAAAAAGACTGACTCCCACTGGTCAGTGGTAATTCCGTACCGTGGTCCAAGTTAGTCTAATCCACATTTTTACTTGTGATCCAGGCTTCGAGCTTCTCGGTGAAAGAAGCAGGAGGTGTGTTTCTTGGTACATGTATTGTTTGCACGGCAGACAATGACAGCAATTTTTCTATTTATCTCCCTTTCGGACACAGATTCCTTAGCTCTCTCACTCGTGACTAATGACGTCAACAGGCACAAGTGTAAAGATTGAAAGTCACGGCAAGCAGTAAGGGCATCACTATCCACACAGACTTGTCCAGAATTCCTCGTCTCCTCATAAATCAATGGTCACGTGTTTAACAATGTCCTCCTTGAAAGTTTATGATCTTATGCAGTTAAAGCAGAACGGCAAGCGGTATCGAAATCAACATGTCGAAAAATGGTGACTTTAAAAAAAGTGTAGGCAATTTAGGTATACATTTGTACATGTAGCCTATAATGGTATATAATGTAGTATTAATGCTTGAGCAAAACAAATTATATCCAAAACTTTGCCCTGATCTCCATTATAAATTATACATCTATCTGTATAATCTATACAAAAACAGCAAGGAAAAAAAATTCACTGCTGCGAGGAAGAAATGCCCAGACCTGAAAAAAATTACATGTGAAATATAGTTCTTTTTGCTACTATGTCTATTCCTTTGACATGAAAGCGAAGTATCATAATTTTATAATAAATGAAAATAGGCCTAAAAACATCGAATAATGCTTTCTCCTCAACAATGATGGCCTCCCTCCTGCCTTTGTTTTATTTCGACTTTAGTACCGTGCATGTCATAAAAAGTTTAGTGCGCAGTGTCCTGGCGCGCATGAGTTCTGAAGCAGGACTGCAGATTATTACTTTTATTGTAAGAGAGAGAGAGAGAGAGAGAGTACGTCATCGAATAATGCTTGCCATGTGGGTGTTACTGTGCCAGTTGTGAGTTGTTTTCTTCCTAGATCTACATAATCTGTGTGCTGATTGTGCGTGTTGTTTGCAACCCGTTCTTTGAACGGGCCCTTAGGCCTACACTAGTGTAATAGAAATTGCTATGATTTTGTTCATATTTCTTGTTTGTTTTTATGAGCCGTTGCTGGGCAACGTATGTGTCAACTAAACGACAATAATCTAGCATGGTACTGTAGCACATGTACTATTTTTTAAACTTGGAAAAAAATCTCTGAATGATGACCATGGGAGGTTTAAAATAAAAAAGTGTTGTTGTTTTTTTTAAATGAATTTATTATCATCGTTACGTTTTGGCAGAATAATAGTAATAATACAAAATCTGTACGGTTCACACAGCAATATAGATCTAATTCTTTTTTTTTTTTTTAAAGTAAAACATTGTGTACAGTACACATTTTTTAAGCAGTAAAGATCTGACATTGCTTTACAGCACCAGTAGGCAAATCTTTAACTTACCATGGAAGAGATGTATTTTTCTTGTGCATTGTACATGTATTTCTAATGGCAGAACTTTATCTTTACACAGATTACAACAACCCTTTGAAAATACTGCGCAAAAACACCATAAGCTTACACCATGTCAGATGCTGTGGTGAAGGATGGTTGAAGATCCTTACACACGATACAGCCATAGGCTTTCGCACGATGAAAAAGTTCTCTTTATAAATAGTCCTGGTTGGGTAACAGAGCAGACTGGCCGCAACTGGCACAGGGCTGGTTCTCTTCTCCATGATTATCACCGCGCTGCCGGCCATCGGTTCCCCACCACGACTAGGCCAAACACGTCCCCAAACACCTCATTCCCTTAGAATGACAATATTGAAACTCCTTTCCGTCAACCTTTGAGAAATTGGGGATTGAAGACATCATAGCTTCTAGAGCAAAGAATTGGTGTGTTGTTTTTTTCTTTTTAGTAATACTTACAAATTACACACCTAATCTGCTTGATACTCTGACACACTCTGAAGTATAGTGCAGTGTGTAAGTAACCCAGTTCAGCCAAAAAGTGGAGATAGAACCTTGTCATTCTAAGGGGTCGACCCAAAGGATTCTGGTCAGCTGGAGCGAGTCTCAGGACCCACAGCAGTAGTGGCGATGAATGACTCTCCATAACACAGCACATGTATACACTATACAGATCAGAGGGAGGACAATGTGGTGTTTAGATCTATGTCAGAACAACTCGTCCTTTGTACTGATATATCAAGCAGATGACACACACAAACGTCTAGTATGTACCTAAGCAGGAATACAGCGTAGTATCCCGACAAACAAGATTCATTCTACGTTTGATTTTGCTTTCCTTGCCGTGTGTTCTTCTCTGAATTCTTTTACGTGTACTTTTCTCCACACACCTGGGTTGGTTCGCCTTTTCCAGTATCATCCTATCTATCAGTTATGTCCCCTTAGTTTGCTTGCTCCCCGCCATTTTGTTCTTCTGCACGCTCATTCGGGTCACAACATTTATCTGCAGCAGACTTTGAGCCTCAGTGATATTCACAATGTGTTGCGCATCTGCATTTGAAAGTGAGCATGTGTGTACATCAATACACTGTGCTCTTTCCCCGCATCATCTTCACAAGTGCAGAACCAAACATTACACAATTTTACCATCCTCTGCATCGACATCAACACTTTTGTCTTCCAGCACGAATAGCTGAGACAATGATGGAGAGATCATCACAACAGAATGACTGCACCTTTCTATAACAAGACGTTGACCTATTATGTTCAGTTACGAATAAGGTCCATTAGCTTTTTCCGAATTTCCTAATTCCATTTCCACCATTCAGCTCAAGATGAATTAACGTTGAACTCCAAGCTGTTTTGGAAGTAACCTACTAATGTGTTGACAATCCATATAAATATGCATAATTTATATGTGTTTCTACTAGAGCCGCTTACAATGTTCATGTGTAGAGGTCTTTGCTGTTGTTGTTGTTGTTGATTTGTTGTCGATCTCTTCAAATGGTGCCGTACCCCGCACTTCCTCCATACAGATACATTGTACACATTCATACACATACAGCGGTAAGCTTTTTCAACGGTCTTTATACTGTTCTGCACTCATAAATCAGACCATTAGAAGGCAGGAACACTTTGAAGGATGATTTAATGAATGCCTTGAAAGCAAAGAAAGAATGTTGTGACAAGTACGTATGTTGCCCAGGTTTTTTTTTTTGTGCGAAGGGTACGTATTTTAAAGCCTTTTGTGACTCCAGAGCTAGAGACCTCCTCCCGAAATGTTCCCAACAACAGCCGTAATTAATTATTCTTTCAGATTTTCTTTTTGTTTTCCTCCTGTTTTTTGGCTGAAAGGGTAGGGGGGGGGGGGTCAGGATTAGTCATTGGATAAGATTTAGGGTTGAGGATAAGGACGGGGTTAGGGATAGGTACGCATACGAACGCGCCCATAGCGCAAAACGCTTGGGGGTGCGAATCCACTTATTTATAACAACAGCCAAAGTAAAGATTTTGTTGATATGTACATGTTTATGAGCGACTTCCGTGATCATTAAACAAATGAATGCAAAGAAAGAAAAAAAAAAAAAGGACGATCACAGACATGATTGGCAAGAGTAACGAAATTTCCATTCTATAGTTTTAATTATTTCAAAATATCAGATTGATTTCAGCATGTACAAACAACGACGTAAATAATTATGGCTAGATATCTAAAAACGTTCCATCAAAGAAGGTTAAAAAAAAAAAAAATCAATACACAGTGTGCATTCCTCTGTCAGCTAGAGCATCACCACAGGTCTACGTACTGCAAGATTCGAGACTCACACACAAATAATAATATAAACTCGGCGAAAATGCCAGTCTATACCTCAAATAACAGACACTGTCTATAGGCACTTTAGTGGGAACTTGAGGGAGGTGGGGGTGGGGGTTGCAAACAAAAAAAAAACACAACGACAACGAGTAAACAATAAACAAATAATAAATTTGTTACATGTTATGGATGTCAAAGTATCGGAGTCAGCCTGTACCAAGTGTGAATCAGGCCTTAGGTAATTGTGCTTAAATATACATCTTTAATCATAACTCAACGTGGATTTCGTCACGCGAGAGCAAAAAATCCCGCGGTAAAGTGTTTCGTTTATGTATGTCACGATTATTTCAAATTGCCATTTTTCTTCCGCATTTTGAAATTACATCAGCTCCGGATTTTGATGTGGGCCTTCTGGAAACAGGAATCTTTTTTTTTTTTTTTTTGGAAATGAGGAAGAACAATGTTCGTTCTTTCATGGGTTTTCCCCATAAGATATTAAATTAATTTTTAAAAAATAATGAAACAATACACGCGTGAACTTGTGAAATACATGAATACTGACATACTTTAAACATAAACAGAGTAAATGAAGCAAATGAATGTTCAACAAAAAAACAAAAAAAATGAGAACATACACACGGACAAAAACATGGTGAACTTTTCCATTCTTACCATTTGCATTATAATTAAGGTTTGGAATACCAATCTGCTATAATCTCTAACCACGGCAACTGGCATGCTAAAATGTACATGTGCTCTACACACCATCGTCAGGTACATGTAAGTAAACCATACCGGTACATGTACAGAAAAAATACAAACTTTTATCCTCCATTCACATCTTGGCCTAGCACACTTGTTCATACTGATATAGGCACATAGGCTCTCTTGGCCCTGACAAAAGTTAGGGGGTTCTTTCGAAAACTATAGGTAGATCAGCTAACATCACATTCAAAAGACACACAAAGGCCTAACGATATAAACATAGATAGGCCTAGACATATACAGAGAGCAGATTCACATTTGTTTACAGTAAATCTTGGTGGGGTTTAGGTTACTCCGGTTTTCACTAGTCGAGCCCAAACCCCCCAAAAACTAAGAGTGTCTTCCCCTAATTGAAAGCAATGGTCGTCTTCGGTTATAACAGCTTTTGTTTGTATTTTTTTCATTAACTAGGCTTTTAACTAAGTTGAAGAAGGTGCGTTATGTGTGGATGTACATTTTCTTACAGCAGTGTGTTTGTTTGGTAATTCACTGAGCTAGTCATCCATTATTACGTTCACATAATGGTCCAGTGAAGCAGAAACATATAAGCCTATATTTGATGGTATTTCATTTCAACTTAGCTCCCTTTTAATTATGGACATTCATACATGATGCAGTTTTTGCACGCAGAGTTGTAATCTTTACTGGATGTGGTAATAGGCAATAAAGGTGTTGTTTTCACAGATCCTGACAAAGATCAAATATCCGATCTACCTTTTCATTTAGTCTTTCAGCTGCACGCTATCAATCATGATAATTAGCAAGATTATGAATATAAAACAACTATGAATTAATGTATTCGAACGCTGAACAATTAAACTCGTAGACAAGAGACTAAATGACACATATATTCATAAGGCACATCCGGATAAAAACATTAATTAACATACATAATGAACAATTTATATAAAACAGAAAAAGTAAAAAATTAATATGCATAGAATGCAAACTATTGATAGTCTACAAGCACTCCCACACTCTCGGTTTATACAGAACTTGTAAGCTAAAACTTAATATAAGCTATCCGTTGTTTTGACAACAGAATTTAAAAAAAAGAAAGTAAAGAATAGAATGAGCGATATAGCAAAATGATAGTCTTAAATAATACAAGTAGTACTGTATAAAGTAAGGCAGTCAAAGTTGTTCACTCTTGCAAATATTAAAATTTGAATCTCAAAGGCGTGTCCTATAGAATTGCATAATGTATATTTTAAAATAAACTTTTTTGCATAGTAATAGAATGTTCGTTGACATACTTGTATAGCAAGGCAAAATCTTGTGCCTCAGATTTATTTATGCTATCGACTGGCATCAGCAGTGTTGGTGGAAAAACAAGACGAAAGGTAGAAAATAAAATATTTAAGTCTGTAAGCCTTATGATTTCAGGTGGAAAAATGCCATAACTGTGTTTCAATAAAACTCCCCAGACACGTTTGTTCTGTTATACACATCTCTAGTTCCAGGTTTAGTAAAGAAAATTTCCACCTTTAGCCAGTGCTGTCTTCAGAGTGCTGTAACAATAGGATTCAATTAGAGACGTCAGCACATTTCTTGATGGAGTCTTTCAACTTCAAGCGTGTTATAAAATAAAAATGAAGTAATAATGATTTTTATGGCCGTAATTTTTTTTTCGAACAAAAAAAAACAAACCAACAGTTTGTCCTGTATCATTTCCATTTTATAAAACTAATGAATAAACACTTTCAAAACTTGATTTGTCTATACTACTTGTTGAAGTGCAAAAAAAAAAAAAAAATCATTGTAGTTGTTACGTTGGAAATACAGGCCAACTGCCTTAGCAGTTTCGATTACAAACCTTTAAAAAAGTCAAGTCTCTTCTCAATCTTGGGCCTACGTGAGAAATTAAGTGTACATTTTATGGTATTTTCGTATCCATAATATGGTTGTCTTCACTCGTCATCTATTTTCCTTCTGCAAATTCATTTGTTCCGGGAGAGGTGGATTATTTAAATCTTCCAATATGTTGTAGTTTTTTTCACCAGTAAGTTTTTAATTTTCAGATCGACCTCAGTAAATTCCACTTGCCTCCATGTTGCTTCCTATTTTTCTTTCGTCCCGTTTCTTTACACATGAATTACCTTTCTCATGGTACATAATTAGTTGCACACTCATGATCTTCATACTTTGCCAGATGTTTACCATAAACATCGCGAATTCAGTTCCTGCTTCCCAGTTGTTTATCAGATAGCTGGCTTATCAATTATCTCCCGCAGAAGTAAGTTCCTACAAGGTCAAATTCATTGGTTAATCTCATCGCTGTCCATTTCCGCGTGAACGGGGAGTGGATGTCTGTCAAACTGTGCTAACCATTTTCTCTGAGATTACTGCGCCTTTTTCTCTTCCGGGCCTGCTTCAGCAGCAATAGGCGCTGGTTCGTCCTCCACGGGAATATCACACTGGAAGCCACACAAATGGGCACTGACAGCCCACAGTTTCTTGGCCAACTCCTTGTCCTTCACCCTGTCGTCTGGTTTGATCACTTTGCAATTGGCAAATATTTTTCCTGGTAGGAAATGAAATTGAAAATGTGCTATTACTGTACTACACGTGGAATACTGGCCAAAATCAGACTTAGGCCAAAACTGAAATTGGACTTTAACACATGTATTCTTCTTGAGGTCAAGCCTACCACTGTCGTGTAAACAAAAAAACAGATGCTATGTTAAGTCCATATACTCAATGACAATAGGAACAGCATACACCAAATCACATTGATAAAGCAGTTTGATTCACGTTTCTGAAAACTATATAAAAAGATCAATAAAATTGATGTAGGCCATTATGTTGCGTAGAGGCCACCATGTAGTGGAGAGATTGTGCGTAGGAATTTCTACAAAATAAAAGTTACTGAAGTAGGTGGGTGTCCCACAGTTTAATTCCATCTTCATCTGTTGCAGAGATACTTTCCAGAACTAGTTAAAATTCAAATTTTTAAAAAAATGGGGGGGGGGGGTGGGTGGGAGAGAATGAATTCCTCAGAGAAAAAAAGCACACACACGCCAAACGTGTTCTGCTTTTCTGTTAAGTTACGACAATGTTATTGGAAAAGATTCACCCAGGCCTTTAGAAGACATGTTTCCACAGTTTGGTGGGCATCAGAAGAGATTTCATTCTAAAAACCCGCCCTATCATCTGTGTTGAGGTCTTTGTTTTCGGGGGATCTCTGAAAACAGAGACCTCAACACAGCTGATACCACAGACTGTATCACCTGGAGTTCATGTTTTAATTGTGTGAACTTACCAGAGAACTCTCGGAGACCGTCAGCGACAGCAAGGTAAACAATCGTCTGGCATCCTTCATCAGGGGATTTGAACATAATTCTCTCGATGACTCGCAAGGCGTTACCTGTCATACCTGGGTAGTTTCTCAGCAGATCTGTGTTACAGGCGCCTGGAAAGAAAGGACAGAATTAAAAACAACAACAACAGAAAAATCTATGGCGGCGGCAGCTCAAAGTTATAAATATGACCCCCCCCCCTCCCCCCCAAAAAAAATTATGGGTGTCACAACTAAACTGGGTTCAAAGTTCAAATGTGACAAAAACAACAACAAACTATGGGGGTCACAACTGGGCTCAAAGTTTAAAATGTGACCCTCTCCCCCCCCCCCCCCTTTGGGGGGGGGGGGGTGGGGGTCTTGATTTGGAAAGTGATGTCGAGGTTGATGTCTGGAAAGCCAAACTACGATTAGTTTGCTTCGGTAGGAACACCTGTCCCCATCGAAGCACCCCCCCTCCCCCCGCTCCCTGCATAACCCCCTGAAGTTATATACATGTATATATATATATATTTCAAGGCCGTCAACCCAGACAATGCTATCCTAACCCTGACCCTAACCGTTAGGGGCAAGAAAATCAGTAGGGACAGCTGCCCCCTACCGAAGCACTTCTCACGTGTTTCCAGAGCGTTACAATAGGTGGACTCTTCACCCACCTGGATGGACGGCGAATGACCAGACACACGCGCCAAATAGTCGCCGATGGGACTCCAAGTTAAAGACGACCTGAAGAAACTTGGATCTGGCGTAGGCACCAAAGGTATTGTAACCTTTGTTGAGGGCCAGGTCGTCGAAGTCCATGCTGCCCTTCTTGTAGGCGTCCGAGACCACGTTGATGATGCGGGACGGGGCGTTCTTTTTCATCTAGAGTTTAAAAATACAAGGAAATCTGTTTTGTAATGGGTAGATTCAAAACTACTGAATGGATTTTGCAGAAATTTGGTACAAAAAAGTGAAATATGTCAGTGGATCTGACGAAATTGGGCTTAAGGTCAAAGACCAAATTCCTGAGAAAACCCCGGAAAAGAAGAAAAAGGCATTATTTCTGAAAATTGAGATTTGCTTATACATGTAGTAATGAAAGATTAGCCATTTCTCTGCATTCAGTTAAGACATTTTGCTTGAAATCGTCTAAGAAGTAGTTCTCGTTGATTTTTGAATGCGGTATGTAGTTAATCTTTAGCCCGGTTTTGTCAGATCCAGTTACATATATAGTTGTAGATGTTTTGTGGCTGTATTACTATAAGGGCACACAGTTAGGCACGGCCGAGGAATAAGCCACCAAATGCGCCAACTGAACTGATAATAATAATACATAGCATTTATATAGCGCTTCATCCCGGTAACATTCAGGCTCTAAGCGATTTATAACATTTATATCATACGAATTACACACACAATACACAGGCATAGTTAAAAAAAATAACGTCCCAACAAACTACATGTAGATGGACATCCTGAGTGCAAAAAATGACTCTTCAGCTGATGTCTAAAAGTAACAAAATTTTCAGTCTGTTGACCCGAGAGAGAGTTTAGGCGACATGTTAGGATCGCTAAACTCGGGTCCGGTTGGATGTACAGCATCCTGTCCCGGCCGGAAGGGTAGTTTGGTTTCGTACAAGTCTGTTATAAAACAGTTTTATTGCAGGACTCGGTTTAACGTACTAGCGCTTTTTCTCTCCTCCCTACTTGTGATTTTGTTCGCGAAAAGCTGACATAAAATTTCAGCACGCCCGAGCTTTCGCAAAGTTAAGTTGATTGTCGTCTTCAAAAAAGTTATTATCACGACAATTAGTGCTCTTATTTTAGCAATCTCTTCAAATTGGCAAAAAGAAAAAAAAAAAATTATTGTGGTCTGGTTATATTATAGCGGCCGCAGACAATTTATTATCTTAGATATTTGTTTTCCATCATGTGCCACCACTGACTTAAACATTCAGGGGAAAGAGAGAGAGAAACGGAGAGAGAGAGGGGAGATACAGGGGGAGAGAGAGAGAGAGGCAGAGAGAGTGACAGAGGGAGAGAGAGAGAAGGGGAGAGAGAGGTAGAGACAGGGAGAAAGAGAGGGAGCGACCGGTGGGGAGAGACAGACAGACAGAGAGGGATAGAAAGGCAGGCAGAGAGACAGAGTGACAGACGGACAGACAGGCAATTTGCCTTCATCAGATTTTGCATTGACATTAAAAAGTTTATAAGAAAAATGTCGTTTTATGTCCTATGAACTCCAGCACTTTTTAACAAGTTTGTTGACAAACAAAATACTCCCACGTTCTAACCTTGTCCGTGAGTAGGTGAGTCAGGTAGAAATGACCCAAATAGTTGACAGCAAAATTTCTCTCCAGTCCATCGTCCGTGGCAGATTTGGGGCCCATGTATGCTGGAGGAAAGATTTGAACTTGTGAGGGTGGTAGTGAGGGTAGTAATGATGGTGGTAGTGGTGGTGGTAGTGGTGTTGGTAGTGGTAGTGGTGGTGATGATGGTAGTGGTGGTGGTGATGGTAGTGGTGATGGTAGTGGTGGTAGTACTGGACGTGACGGTGGCAGTGTATAGACTAGTTATAAATATGACGGTTGGGAAATGATCAGCCAAGAAAAGTTCATACATGAGTGTGAACAAATAGGAAACTGGTGTATTAAGAGCTCCACAACTTCATGTATGAACTAACCAGGATTAGTTAAAGGTGGAAATAACAAATTTTGAACATTTTATCAATGTACTTATATATATATACAATATATAAAAAGAAAATCTGTGAGGTGGCAGCAAGGCTTGAAGCAAAGTCAAAATGTGCCAAAGAAAAACAGTTGTATGTAGTGAATCCTCGCGGAAACAGTGCAGTCAAACGCAACGGAAAAAGAAATACAAATCAAACTTTCGGTAATTAATCTAAGAAGTAATAATTATACCAAACGCTTGATTTTCCTTTTCCTCTCTGTTTTAGAAATTTAATTCAACAGAACGCCAGTATACGATTTCTATTTCTTGCGACACAACTTTGAATATATTGATGATGCTGGCAATGGTGGGAATGAGGAGAGAAATGAAAGAAGAAGGAAACAGAAAATAAAAGAAATAAAGTGTCAGTCTAGTCGCGCTCTAGCCGGTTTTGATCGGCCGACAAGTTAAACCTTTATAGGTTGCGTTTACAATCATTTTACCAATTTAAATACGTCTTTATGAGTTTCAGAATTTTTGGACAACAAAGTCTGATGTTTGGGCGCTAGAGAGCTAACCACAATACAGTCAGTTTTTTTTTTTTTTTATATTCCTGGATCCTGGATGTCTCTGCATTCTGATTCCTGACCTACTTTGGTATTTTCCATCGCGCAGTGAGATCTGGCGCAACAGTGAACTACAATGTAGTTGGATCACAATATAACTCAGTGTTGTGACGTTAACACTGAACCCGTCGGTCGATCTCTCTCTCTCTCTCTCTCTCTCTCTCTCTGCTCTCTCAGCTCTATCCAGTAGACTTGTGGACCGTTTGGGGCGCTGGCAACCAGCATCCTCCAATCCTCTCGGTTTTTCTGACCTCCTGATTGTATCGGTCAACCTCAAGCCCGTCCATTCTGGGATATTGTCCTCCAATCTCTTCCTCTGTCTGCCTCTCTTTCTCCCTCCTTGCACTGTGCCCTGCAGGAATATCTTGGCAAGCCCTGATGATCTCATGACATGGCCATACCATTTGAGCCTACCTCTTTTGACCAAGGTCAACAGGTCTTCGTTGAGCCCAACGACTTGCCTGATTCTGTTCCGAACTTCTTCGTTCGTGATATATGATCTTTTGTAGGAGAAGCCCAGGAGTCTTCGAAAGCATCTCATCTCAGTGGACTGTATTCTCTTTTCTATCAGCAAGGAGACCAAAACGGTATATAACAGATGCAGTTGGTCCTTGCATTACAGGCCTGCAAAGTTAGGGGTAAGTCAGACCAAGCTAGACCTAATTATTATGCATCACACTTAGGGTAGCCACACAAAGGCCACCAAATTCGGTCACGAGCCACTAGGCGCTTTAGGTGAGAAGAATTGCACTATATAAACGGACCGAATGTAGGTGGGCTCTATGTGCAGTTGTTGAAATTATACAGTGCAATTCTTCTCACCTAAAGCGCCTAGTGGCTCGTGACCGAATTCGGTGGCCTTTGTGTGGCTACCCTAACACACTACTCACTCCCCATATAGCAGCGGTATGGGCAGTGAGTAGTGTTGGGCAGTGAGTAGTGTTTTAGTGTGATGCACAATAATTTGGTGGTGAGCCACTAAACTGGGGCCTATGCCATCCTTGGTCCGTTTAGTAGTGTTTAGGCGCATTGCGAATGACGTCACAGATTGTTTTTGTTTTGTTCTTCTGACAACCAATATGGCCGGTGGATCAGCTGATGAGTGTAACTTCGAGATGTGTCTAAGCGGTTAAAATGCCTGCTGGTTGCATTGCGGTTGACTGTTGTGACAGGGGTGGAAAGGATGGATCCAAGCCGGTCAGATTCCCTACCATCCGTGTAAACAAGGGAAAGGAAGTGAAAGAATTGACCGAACTTCTCCCATGTGCGTGTACACACGTGTCATTGTTTACTGTAGTGAACTAGTTTTAGCTCGCCGCCGATTGGTTTGCGACGCCTGAAGTGCTCGCAGTGCAAATCAGCTAACGAATCAAAATCAATGCTACCAGCACCATGGTTATGCGTCGGTCCTTACAACAAAGATGGCCGATATGCGCAATGGGCCTATATCTATGGGCTTACCCCATATTTTCCTGAGTGGAAACTGCTCTTTGGTGTCAAGAAAATACCACCAGTATGTGCTAAAGGTGATCGCTGTGGTAAACCTGAGCCACGTCACGTGTCTGACTTGTGTTTACATTAGTAACATGCCACACCGCCGTGCCTCTGTGCTAGTACACAAGGGTGGGGGGGGGGGGTGGGTGGGTGATGAAACACTGGATGTGTACAACAGGAAATTGAACTTGAACTGATTTTCAGACTAATTAAAGTGAGGATGGAAAACTCAAAACTTAGCCAAGTGTAGGTGTGTGTGTGTGTGTTTCTGTGTGTGTATGTATGTGTGTGTGTGTTTGGTATACGTGTGTGTGTGTGAGTGTGTGTAGGTGTGCGTGTGTGTTTGTGTTTGTGTGTATGTTTGGTTTATCGTGTGTGTGTGTGTGCGTGTGAGCGGGAGCTCTACGCCTGGACTTTTTCTTTCTTAAGAAAAGTGCTTCTTGTACAAATAATTAATTAATTTTTCAGTGGTATAAATTGGGCTCAATGGCAAGGAATTAATATGCTTGAAAGGTCTTTTTTTTTTTCCTGTTTTAGTTTAACTCAAGCTACTGCTACATATTTTATACTTGAAACCTCCCATACCCCCACCCTATCCGATCATCAATTTATTTGTCTTCCCGCCAAGAATTCCAAAAATTCTTAAATTAACAAAAGGCGCCTGGCTATTTACGATCGAAAGTTTGGGCATTTGCAGAGATGCACCCACGACTAATTGGTCACGAAACAAGGGGTGTTTGTGTTGGGGGATTCCTGACATAGACGGGCGGGCGTGTCCTTATCGCGTGAGGTCTGTGCAGCGTTCAGTGCGTGGTGAGCTGCGTCACGGAGAGAAAACGGCAGCAGGGGGGAGGTAACCGTGATGCCTCCTACCACAAATCAAGGGGGAGTAAGTGCTTTCCCAGGTGCTAAACAGCTTTTGTGGGCAGGTGAAGATTATTTACTGCAGGGCTGCATCCGGCAGAGGGTGGACTGACTGGTGCAGGAGGAAGATTATTTACTTTTAATATCCTGGGAAAGTGTTACCTTAAATATTGTTAAAATCTGGCTGTCAAGTTAATCAGAGGGATATTCAATGAAATTGCTATTATAAAAGGCAATCAAGAGTAGAAGATATAAATCTCAGTTTCAAATACCAAAGCTCTAAATGCTAATTCAGTATTATCCCTATAGTAAAGTTTCTCTCATTAAACAAAACAACAACAACCTTCTTGCATTCCCTCACCTTCCCCCATACGTTTTGAGCAATTCGATTCTCTCCAATCTCTTTAGAAATGAAACTTCACTGGTGCAAGAAATAATTTTATTCTGTGCAAGATGAGTTAATGTCAATTTCGGCTGATGACGTGAAACACTTGAACTCAAACAAGGGATTTAACACTGAACAAAATTTTCAGTGCGTGAGTTTGTGGAATCTTAGAGACACTTCTGCTTCCTCTAGACAGTTCAAATTCTGACCCCCCCCCCCCACCCCCATTTCCCGGAATATCGTTGAAGTTAAACCTTTTTTCCTATTATTTCAACCATTCACTTTTACCGCTCGCTACAAATCACATTCATCACGGTCTCGTATTGGCTTGATTTACCAAGTTCTGATGTTGGGCCAGGGATTATATACAGCAAAGCGAGACAGATAGATAAACCGAATGATATATATTGTTTTGGCTTGCGCCGTTTAGACCAGGTGAAAACTCATAGGTGTCAATGTGGCGGCTTTGAATCAGTTTATTTCCTTGATTCACGAAATACGCCATGTTTCCATTGGTATTTTGTAACTTTGTCTCCAATTTGTTTAATATCTGAATATTTATACCTCAGGCGGTTCTTTTTTAAATGGTGATTGTTGTAAGCACGTGTGCACCCCAAGCGTTTTGTGCTAGGCTATAGGAGCGCGTTCGTATATCTTATCGAATCCCTAACCCTGCCCCCTACCCTTGCAACCAAAAAACAGGAGGAAGACAAAAAGAAAATCTGAAAGAATAATTAATTAAAGCTGTTTATAGGAGTTATTTCAGGAGAATAGATCTGAAGTCATAAAAGGGTTTAAAATAAATACCCCTAGCGCAAAAAACTTGGGGGACATACGTTCTTGCAACATCATACTTTTTTAATTCAGGCAGTATTCGATATCATTGCGTTCAATGACAGGGCTCTTCACCATTTCGTTGCCCAAATTTGTGATGACATACACCGTTGTTGTACATTTCGTTTATTTAAACAGTAGTAGCAATGACTGATCCCTCAGCTATCGAACTGAAACACAAAATAGCTAGTAACTTCGAGTTCTGTATTTGCCGCAAAACCAAAGGTTGAAAAAAAAAAAAAATACCATCACAATTTGGGGTCCCAGTCTAAATGGCCACATTTAGGGACACTTCCAAAATAAATTATAAAAAAAAAAAAAAAACTTGACTACGTAAACCAACAGCAGTTACGATCTCCTAAAACGAACTTTCAATTATCTTGAAATCTGAACAGTATTTTAATCATTTCATCGTTGTCACTCCTATCCCAGCCCAAAAATTTGAATGTCCAAGCAATCAGTGGCAGCAGGCGCGTAAATGTACATCTGATGAGGGATTTACACCAGACAACACGGTGTCACTGACCTGTCATTGAAATGCTAGCCGAAAAGTGGGTCACCGACGTTCAATGTTTTTAAAGTAGTTGCCATGAAACGATGATTTTCTGCTTGACTAAGATTTCTTGTCATGCAAATCCCAAATAAACTAACACTTAATGAATATTTTGTTTTCGCTCACTCGATGTTTAGTGCACACAGACCAACGGACAGTGTGCTGAAACAAAAGTAAACACGATGTTGGTTCCGTTCTGCTCTGTGCCGACAGCCCGTTGAGTAACCGGAATAGCCCATTTAGATGTTTTTCCTTTCGGAGTTATGGGGCATGTTATATTAAATAAAGGTCCGCATTTTAGATTCGAAACAATGCATTGTTTTTCACGTTAACGGTCTAAAGCATTTCCGAGTCCATTGGGCCCGTTTCTCAGTGTGTACAAAATCATGGGTTACCAGAGGAAATGGGTTTAAATTGTACGCGGAAAAAAAAAAATACATATTGAAATTTTCTATTTGATTTGACTTGACCTAACAGTGATTAACTGCGTATGTTTAATCTGTGTTTTTTTTTTTCAAAGCAGATAAAGCTCAGTGAGTAATTGATGGCGGATTCATTAGCAGTGGAAATTTTAAAATCGGCGAGAACGTCATTAAATGCTGGATTGTTGAATTTCTAGCGTCAGATGGCATCGTGTTTCAACACAAAAACATCTCACCTATGATTACCGAGTGAGGCAACAGTAAAATAACTGTGCAATTGAGGGACAGAGTAAGGCTGAGAATGACGAATCCAAGCGATTTTCAAAGGACTTTTCTGTGGTTGTTTCTAATGTATCTACTGAGTGCAGGCTCAAAAGCAATGACAAATCAAGAGCGTGCTTTCTCTGAGTATATTTGACGCTTAAATTTCCGCACAAAATCCGATATGGCCAGAATGTGACAAAGGGTGATTAAGCTTAAATTCAATGAATGTAGATGGCTAATTTTACAGGAGAGGTAAAAATGTTCTACTTGAACTGCATTCCTTATTTTAAATTTTAGTTAAATAAAGAAATGTTGAAAGGATCTGTGAGTGGATCTGACCAAATCGGGCTCAAAATGAAAGACCAAATTCCTGAGACACCCCGCCCCACCCTTCCAAGGAGAGGAAGTCATTTTCTAAAGAAAATAAGATTTGCATAAAATATGAAAGATTAACCATTTTTGTGCATTGGGTTAAAATATTTACTTGAAATCGTCTCAGAAATATTTTATTTCGATTTCTTTAAAAAGTTATTTCACCTTCAGCTCAGCCTCGTTAGATCCAATCACATTTATACCTTTGCCCCAAGAGAAACAACCAATGAAAGTTTTGCTAACAGTCGCCATTCCTCCATTTCCTCGGAACAGAAACACTTCATTTTCTTAATCTGTATTTAACTCGTTACGTTGACACTGATCGATTTTTGTTTTTCTCCTTTTATATTCATTTGTGTACAGGAGAACACAATATCCACTGACTCGTGTGACGGGAGCCACAAGTACTAAGTCTCCGTGTGGCATCGTAACATCTAAACCTAAACTTGGGACCAACGACAAAAGTGCCGTCCAGTGGGAGAACTCAGTTGGCAATTGTATACCGGGGGACAGTGGTTGCGACGATACGGAATCAAAAGATAACTGGGACATTAGCAAATCGAAAGATGACAAAGCCAAAAGTAAGGTAGGACACAAGAATTACGCCAATCAAGCAAGAATCGACATAGCTGATAGTAAACAGGCCACGGCAAGGTAGACAGCACGGCAGGTAACACCAAAGAAAGAAAGACATCAGGCTGCAGAGACATTCAGGATCCAGGAATATCAACAAACAACTGAATGTCTTGTGATCAACTCTCTAGCGCCCAAACATCAGACTTTGTTGTAAAAAAATTCAGAAACTCTCAAAGACGTGTTTAAATTGGTCAAATAATTTCAAAAGCACACTATAATAGTATAAAGTTGACCAGGGAACGTTGTTCAATGCAAAGATGGAAAGTGATCCAAATTATGTTGGAACACGGGACACTACAGCGTTCTTTCAATCAAAGGTTTCACGACCGTGCTTAATTCGTTTTGTTAGTTTAATTCTACAATGAAAATCAGCTTGTTTTTCCCTTTTTACCTTTTCTAAATACGTCCCTGTTTAGGTATATTTTCTTTATCTGTTTTCAAAAACGTCTATGTGTCTCTTCTCCCCGCCGCCAACACCGATATCAAACTCAGATTTCTCCTGCGCTATAAAACTTGCAGTTTCACACCTGCACGCGGAAGATCAAAGACCGGGTTATCTACATTCTCTCACTCGCAGGGAAGTCTTTAACTGGAAGGCCACAGCACGGCAAAGCTCGTTTTCTCAGGGTCAGAGACGCGCCAGAATGAGGCGGGTTGTTTGCGAGTCGTGTAGGGCGGACAATGGTGGCAAAAAATGGCATAGTTTATTGATAAAACTGATCGTATAATTTTATGTCGGCGGTCGGCTGTTAGAACCGCTTTAAAACCGTCGGGTATTTGCCATAAATGTTGTTGTATGCGCATGTTTACCTTTTCGAGAAAATGAGGATTGAAGTTTGGTCGGCAAAAAGGCTAAAACGCATGAAACGTTACGCCACAAACACATTTCCTGAAAAGATTTTAACCGATTGGAATGACATATAATTATATATAATGAAATAAAATTAGCAGTGAAAGAGCTACTTTCACGACAAAAACTCAGAATTGGCAAAGTGTCGCATACAACAAAATGGCAATATGCCCTCGAAACTAGCCTTTTAAGCTGTTGATACGGGGCCGCGGTCTATTTACAAAGCCAAATAGAGAATATAATGAGTTGAGTTCACTGCTCAGCCATAGCTTTCTATGTAAAACACTACGGTCAATTAACAACAGCATCAAAGGCTAGTTTTAACGAGGTTCCGACCGTCGATGTGCGAATGTGGGTGAGAGGGATATAAGGAATGTTGTACGGTATGACTGTGGGGAGTTGATTAGGCAGGGCGTCCGTGGATGGGGATGTAGGTGTTGTTGTTGCTTATTGTATTTGTTGTTGTTGAAGTGGCTGCTGTGATATTTTTCTTTTCTACTGTAATAGTAGAAAATGGAGAATGGAGCAGTCAAGAACCAAGGTCGGGTGTTGTTGATGGTCATGTATTTTTGGTTTAAATATCGATATGTTTTTATTTATATCGCCAAAACGATGAACCTGAATACATATACTACTGTCGCTACCTGCCAATGCTGTTGAGCTTGTGATACGTATTCCTGGTACTGCCAACTATAAAAAATGCATATTTTTAAAACTGAATGTGTGGATTTCATGCCTATCCGAAGAAGGCACCTATGTCTGCGGATCCGTGAAGGAATCATTTTCTGACGTGGACCCGCAGAGCACCGTGTTCTTTCTGAAAGAGGCTCAGATCTGCAACTTGATTTAAAAACTGTTATACATAATTATTTACAAAACTCCTTTCAGACCTATATAAAACAACGTTGGCGAGTTTTACCAGTATAATGAGATTTATAATAATGGAACTGTTTTATTCTATTTGTGAAATTTAAATGGATGAAGCTCTGAATACCAAACATAAATTTAAAGTACCCAAAAAGACTATGAAAGACGCAAAGCGGCCGTTATCGTGCCGACGCGCCGTAAAATCCATACTCAAACTTAAAGTTTTTACTGTTATAATTTGTATTATTACTATGTTGTTGTCGTTGCTGTTGATGATGATGATGGTGATGATGACGATAATAAGAGCAATACTGTAATGACGTGTTGGAATGAAAGTGACATGACTTGCAGAAGTGATCAGGCAAAGGCCTCAGGAAGGGGAAAACTGCTGGATAGTGAATGATAAAGGAGACAACAGGAGAACAGGAACAGCTAAGTGTAAGGACACGGTTAAGGGAGACGGTGATGGGGTTAAAATGAATGAATAATACTCAAAGATAACTGTTTAATGGGACTTAAAAGGTACTTTTCATTGTATAGTATAATATACAAATAAATAAATTGCTATACGCAGCAAGGAGCGGAGAGTGAATGAGCGAGTGCGTTTTTTTTTTTAAAATCAATTTTTCTTTGTTACTTTCATCTTTCTTGTGCTATTTTTTATTATTAAAATTGAACCTGAACTTGATTATTAATTGTTAATAATTTCTGAAATAACAAACGTTGTTGTTTAATGGATGGGCCCTAATCTGTTCCTGGCAAACTAGAAAATTCTTCAAATGTCCACCGTACAAAAGGTCCACAGATGTCACCGAACAAAAGGTCCATACAAGTCACCATACAAAAGGTCCATACCAGTCACCGTACAAAAGGTCCATACCAGTCACCGTACAAAAGGTCCATATAAGTCACCGTACAAAAGGTCCACACAAGTCACCGTACAAAAGGTCCGTACAAGTCACCGTACAAAAGGTCCACACAAGTCACCGTACAAAAGGTCCACACAAGTCACCGTACAAAAGGTCCATACAAGTCACCGTACAAAAGGTCCACACAAGTCATTGTGCAAAGGGTCCACACAAATCACCATACAAAAGGTCCACACAAGTCACCATACAAAGGGCCCACACATGTCACAGTACAAAAGGTCCATACAAGTCACCAAACAAAAGGTCCACGCAAGTCATTGTACAAAAGGTCCATACAAGTCACCGTACAAAAGGTCCACACAAGACACCAAACAAGAGGTCCACACAGGTCACCAAACAAGAGGTCCACATGAGTCACTGTGTAAAGGTCCATACAAGTCACCATACAAAAAGTCCACATAAGTCACCGTACAAAGGGCCCACACGAGTCACCATACAAAAGGTCCTTACAAGTTAATGTACAAAAGGTCCATGCAAGTCATCATACAAAGGGCCCACACAAGTTACCATACAAAGAGCCCATACAAATCACCGTACAACAGGTCCACACAAATCACCGTACAAAAGGTCCTCACAAGCCCCCACCCTCCTTATACAAAAGGTCCATATAAGTCACACCAAGTCACTCCACACTGACTCACCTGCATTGTTAATCAACACGTGCAGCGCTTTCTCTGCCTTATTAAAATCCTCGGCAAATTCTCGGATACTTCTCAAAGATCCAAGGTCAAGGACCAGTGAATTCACCTGGTTGTTTCCGGTTTTCTTTCTGATCATGAGAAAAGTGGGAATAAAAAAAAAAAAAAGTGTTCATGAGAATGTTCACTGTGGACAGCAATACTGTAAAATAGAACCAGATAAGATAAGATAAGATGAGAATCACTTTATTATCACATTTCTTTTTCACAGAGCGTTTAAGAGCACATGCATGGTATAGACAGCTCACGCATCGTTACGTTAACATATCGCAATTCAATAAACTCAATAACAGGCATGCATGAAGTGGCATGGTAAGGAACCTTAGTGAAATATGACACACATCTAGCTATAGTGCCTTGTTGGGGCGATTGCGGAGGGCAAAAACGACCTTCTGTGACTTTATCTGTTTGCTTCTGTGTGTGTTTTTCTATTATTCCTGGATGATCTAGAAATTTGATAAAACAGGGCATGGTGATTGTCATTTAAGACGGGTATGAATTTCTTGACGTAAGGGTTTGAGTACAGATGGTCAAAACTGAAAAAATGCCGCGTCTGTCGTGTTGCATGTTTGATGACATGCACAAATGTGTTCACACAAGTGCGGGTGACATATTTGTCAGAAGTGGAAACGTCCGGAGGTAATAATAATAATAATAATAATGAAGATCATTTATATAGCGCCCAATCCAAACAATTTGCTTTAGGCGCTTTACAGAAGGTCTTGTTCTCTCCATCTGCAACTCATCCCATCTCTCTCTCTCTGCTAGACATACATTGTACACAAAGACTAACACACATAACATACTATAAGGCAGAAATTAAACAATAAAACAGTTTTAAAAAAAAAAAAAGTGAATTGAGAAAATAAATGGATTTAAAACAGACCTGATAAAATAGACCTGAAAGAGTACCTGATATTTCTGGCCACGGCGTCCACTTTCACCTTTTCCCTTCCAGTGATGTACACCCGAGCATTTCTCTTGGCCAGTTCAATAGCTGTGGCTTTACCCAGACCACCCGTGGCTCCTGCAATGAAATGTATTATACACAAGTTATAAAGGACTTAACTTTTTTGCAAATTGCAAATCTGTCTGTTCTGAGAAAGAATATTGTGTCTTGGAGACCACGTGACTTCATGTGTGCCTGTAAGTGAGTTAAACTGTGTTTCCATGTGTGCGGAAACAGAAGGGGCAAAAATCCATCAAGTAGTAAAAAGAAAGAATGTTTCCAAATGGTTGGAAATGGGGTTTCATTAAACATTAACATTAAAACATTTTTTTCTATTTCACTACTTGAAGGGGATTTTGACGTATCCGTTTGCCGTTAAGGTATCCGTACACGTGAAAACCCAGTTTTGTGATATATGTTTATGTTATGATGTGTAGGATGTGTGTACCATATAATTATGTGCTCTTAAACACTCGGTGAAAGTGAATTTCCCGCATTGGATTACAAAGTGATTCTTATCTGATCTCATGTATACACTGTCTGACACGTGACTGTATTGTTTCTCAGGTTTTAGTCCATTTCGTTCACTTTCTACTACAGGAGTTCCCAACGTAGCGTAAATTTATCCCCAGAGAGTAAAATTCGCCTATCCAGGGGATAAATTTGCTGATTCTGGTTTTGAACACACGTGAATGGATCTGGCGAAATCGAAATTAAGATGATTTTTTTTTTTGTACCTCTTTAAAAAGAAATCAAATTATATATTGCTAAGACGATTTCAAGCAAAATCTATATAAAAAAACAGCAAGGAAAAAAAATTCACTGCTGCGAGGAAGAAATGCCCAGACCTGAAAAAATTACACGTGAAAGATAGTTCTTTTTGCTACTACATGTATGTCTATTCCTTTGACATGAAAGCGGAGTATCGTAATTTTGTAATAAATGAAAATAGGCCTAAAAATATCGAATAATGCTTTCTCCTCAACAATGGTTGCCTCCCTCCTGCCTTTGTTTTGTTTCGACTTTAAATTTCCGGTTGCGTTTCAAAGTTTGAAGGCGTGAGTTTCTGTGCCGTCTGCCTTTTATGCACGGGCCATGCGGGTGTTACTGTGCCAGTTGTGAGTTGTTCTCTACCTAGATCTACATATTGCAACCCGTTCTCTGAACGGGCCTTTACACTAGTAATTTAAATGTATGCAGAAAAAAACGGCCAATCTTTCATTTTATTAGTAAATCTCCATTTTCCTCTTTGGAGGGGCTTTCTCGGGAATTTGGCCTTTGACCTTAAGCCCGGGTTAGCCAGATTCATTCACGTCTTTTCGTGTTGGTTCATCATTAGTTGTTAACAAATAAGTGAAATAAAATCGTTATGTGCCAGTAATATTGTCATTATTATATGAATGTAAAAGAATAGTGTAATAAAACAGTGCTTTAAATTTCCCCTTCGTCAGTGACTTTAATATGGTGGCAGTGTAAACTCAAATTACTGAACAGAACATGGTGGAGGTAAATCACAGAGCTACACAATAGACGAGAGATCGAGAGAGAGAGAACACTCCGCTGGGCCACCTCTGTTCCGTCCACTAAAAGATAGCGGCAATTCGCGTGGCCACCTAGCGCTGCGTCATTGCAGACATAGGGAGGGGCAAACGACTATTAATTACAGCCCACACTAATAGTGTCACAACAAGTGAGCACCATTTTTCAAACTTTTTTTGGGTCGAATCTTTCCCTCCTTTTGTCTCGCCTGGACGCACCATAGGGTGCACAGTGTCTTGACCTACTTTCCGCTCTAGACTATCTATAGAGCTCGGTGAGGTAAATTGATGCTTTCCAAAAAGTTGCCTGAAGTAAACGGGATGAGAAAGGATTGGGAACCCTTGACTTACCGCACGCATGATATTGATATATTATTTCCGTGTTCCCAAGGGCGTAGCTAATTCTAACGTTGGGGGGGGGGGGGCGAACTCATAAAAAGAGGTGCCTACGTACGTGCCAGGTATACTGGTTCTAAATTAGTATTTTGTAAATAAAATCAAAACACACGGACGATACAATGTTAAACGAAGTGTATTGTTATTTTGCATTTATTAACTCGAGAAAACGCTTAAAAAAAAAAAAAAGAAGTTAAAAATATTCTGAAAAGGCACCATTTATTTTTTTAAAAAACGATTTGCTTCTAGGGGAGCGGCCGATCCCACTGCACCCCAGTTAGCTCCGCCACTGAGTGTTCCATCTTTTGGTGGGATACTAATCTATAGATAACTGCATATTTTATTCATTGTTTTATGTATCGGTTTTCAAGGCACATACTCATTTTCGACATCGATCCCCCCACTGTTTTGAAAAAAAAAAAAAAAACGTCAATCGAGAGCAAAAGAACAATCATAAAATATCATGTTTCTTTTGAGTTTTGTACAGATGAAAACCACATTATTGTAAAAATATCATGCAATATTGCAAAGCGGAAGAGAAAGCCTTGTGTTCGAGATGTCGACCCCTGAGAATGGCAACATTCAATCTCCAGTTTTTTGGTCACACACTACACACTACTTCTACGACAGGCCTTCTCCATTGTGTGTCAAAGCATCAAGCCTATTCGGTGTGTAATTTGTTTGTTTTACTAAAAAGAAGAAAAAAAAAAAGAAAGTCGTATCGCGAAATAAAAGCCAATGAGCACACGGAATTTCAACCATGAATTTCTCAAAGGTTGTCGGAAGGGACTTAGAACCTTATCGTTCTGAGGGGAAGATACCACGTTAAGATCGAAGCATCAGATTTGTCAAACCAGGAGTTACCGATCCCTACCGAGTTACGAGCCTTTGGACGTAATCTGGGAAAGCCTGGCAAGGGGAAACCAAGCCACTAACAAAAGATATTGGCATCAGGGATATTATGATATTAGATAGGTATAAATGTCAAACACACAGGTGAAAATAACACACCTGCAAGCGGGCAGCAAATGCTTACAAGTACACAGGCAAAGCAGAGCTACCTACAGTAGATCGTAGGCTACAGCGGCTGGTAGAGGCTCAGGTACAAGGTGGACTTTTAACAAAGAGAAAGTTTCTATCTATCTATCTATCTATCTATCTATCTATCTATCTATCTATCTATCTGTCTGTCTGTCTGTCTGTCTGTCTGTCTGTCTGTCTGTCTGTCTGTCTGTCTGTCTGTCTGTCTGTCTGTCTGTCTGTCTGTCTGTCTGTCTGTCTGTCTGTCTGTCTGTCTGTCTGTCTGTCTGTCTGTCTGTCTGTCTGTCTGTCTGTCTGTCTGTCTGTCTGTCTGTCTGTCTGTCTGTCTGTCTGTCTGTCTGTCTGTCTGTCTGTCTGTCTGTCTGTCTGTCTGTCTGTCTGTCTGTCTGTCTGTCTGTCTGTCTGTCTGTCTGTCTGTCTGTCTGTCTGTCTGTTTCTGTCTACCTATTGAATTATTTATCTATCTCTATCTATTCCTCTCTCACTCTAATCTACTTATCTGCCTCCCCACCCCCATTTTTCTTTCTCTCTCTCTCTCCTCTCCCTCTCTCCCCCCTCTCTCTCTCTCTCCCTGTCTCTCTCTCCCTCGCTCTCTCTCTCTCTCTCTCTCTCTCTCTCTCTCTCTCCATACCTTCCAATCTATCGACTGGCCACATTGCCTTGCCCCTCAATCTCTCTCAGTAACTGTCATCACCCCCTCTCATTCCTCCCTCATTTCTAGGTTTGTCAGTAATCTGTTTCCGTTGTTTCAGGTGACATTGTTTTCTTTGCCCCGACCGTCCCATTTAGCCGGTTTGACTGCCAACTTTCCTATTATGTGGAAAAAGTTTTGCCGGGAAGTTAGACAACCTCCGTCCCGAGGTCTTAACCTCTACTACTAGTCTGTTCGTTTTCAGAAATGAATCTGGATCACCCTTGCAGTGTTTTTTTAAAAAAAAAGGAGAAATGGTATGTTAAACCAATCCATCCATGACATGTAATGTACCCTAAATATGCTGCATTTACGACATCGACTGACTAACTCATATCTTCCCCTTCCCTCACCCCTGCTACATTTATAATAGACTCAAAAGTTAATAACTTAGGACTGTTTTCTTGGAAACTGAATGATGTCCCTCTTGGTCTCAGAGATTTGAGGATGAGAGCAGATTAAGTTTTGTGTGGGAGCATGAAGAATTGATCTTATGTTAATCCTGTTTTTAATTTTAGTTCAGCGCCTTAGATCGCATCATTTTTTGTGTGTGGATTTGAGCGCTCTACATGCTATTTATTACAATTACAGAACATTACTTAAGTTATGTTGTGATAGCGTGTCATGGTGCTTGCCTTGGTATAATCGGCCTGATTTCCCTCTTGCTTCCCATTCTCCACTATCTGACAACTGTTCCAGAGGGTCCTCAGTCTGAACACGTGCGCTAGTGCAAATAATTACACACCCATCTTTTTAATTTGAAGTCTTAATCTTGGGTATATTCTAAAAGCGTGTAAATATCTTTTTGAGATGCACTCCATATGATTTTGTATACCAGACTCATACAAGAACAGCATAATATATTACAAGCAGGATAGCTTAGCCTATGCCCGTGCGTAATGAAAAATGCTTTTCCACGGCATTTTAATGGTGATAACTTTAATGAAACACCGGAAAGACTTGCCAAACGACCGAAACATGACACCGGAAAAAGAAACATTTCTACAAAACACGGACAGGAAAAGATAGGAATGTTTGAACATAAATCTTACCAGATTTCTCAGACAGACAGACAGACGGACTGACAGACAGACAAATAGATAGATAGATAGATAGATAGATAGATAGATAGATAGATAGATAGATAGATAGATAGATAGATAGATAGATAGATAGATAGATAGATAGATAGACAGACATAGATAGATAGATAGATAGATAGATAGATAGATAGATAGATAGATAGATAGATAGATAGATAGACAGACAGATAGATAGATAGATAGATAGATAGATAGATAGATAGATAGATAGATAGATAGATAGATAGATAGATAAACAGACAGATAGATAGATAGATAAATAGATAGATAGATAGATAGATAGATAGATAGATAGATAGATAGATAGATCAAGCTATCCTGATATCTCTCAGCTTCGAAAACTGTCCTCTCTGAGCGTAGTCGGAGTATTATCTACTCACATTTCATTCCTGCATTGCCAACTATGTTCTTAAGATGAATTTAGTTAAAAACTGCATGTTTCTTCATTCTGTGCTAATCTCGGTCTAATTCTCGGCATAGTTTTGCAATAACGCATGGCGCTCTGGTTTATGTGAAAAGATAATTATCATTCAAGTATGTTAAAAAAATTAATCAGTCAAAGAAATGCATGGATAGGTGTAGAGGGGGGGGGGGGAGAAAGAGGGAGAGAGAGAGAGACAAAGAGAGAGGGAGAGAGAGAGAAAAAGAGAGAATGTGTGAGAAAGAGAGGGGGAAAAAGAGAGAGAGAATGGAGGATAGAAAGAAAGAGATCGAGAGAGACAGGGTGAGACAGAGAGACAGGAACAGCGAGAGACAGACAAGAGAGAGAGAGAAAGAAAGAGAAGTGAGACAAACAGAGAACGGGGGAAAAAAAGAGAGAGGGGGGTAGAAGAAGAAACAGGAGAGCTGATACAGCAAACAGACAGACAGACCAAATTTCCGACGCTGACTATACTAGATCTACATGTTTAAGCATTATCTATCTATCTCTCTATCTATCTGTCTATGTGTCTGTCTGTGTGTGTGTGTCTGTCTGTCTGTCTATCTTTCCACCTCTCCATCTCTTTCTCTGTATCTCGGTTGTCTAACTGTATGTCTCTCTCTATGTTTATCTTTCTATCTATGTATTAGCAACATTGCCTTGCCTGTCAATCCCTCTCAGCAACTGTCATTTTTCTCCCCCTTATAATATATTTTTAAGGTCTCTAAAATCCCAGGAAATTTAATGCTTTCCTCCATATTTCCACGCGAGAGATACATACTTCTGGAATTCTAATCTAATCGGGAAAAATAAAATGATCATGGCGTAGGTGTTTCAATTAAAGGGTAAGGCTTACTGGTGTTTACTCGTCTTACTCCTGATTAAAGAACGAGACAGTTTTATAAACGATGGAATTAGCTGTAAATAGATCACTCAGTGTGAAGTCTCAGAGATGAGATGAATACGACCTGATTTCTGTACGGTATTGATATTACTATGCGCGCTTGCTCGCCCACTCGCTCGCCCACTCGCTCGCCCACTCGCTCAATCGGTCACTCACTCACTCACTCAATCACTCACTCACTCAATTACTCACTCAATCACTTACACACTCATTCACTCACTCACTTACACACTCATTCACTCACTCTCCTTCTTCTTCTTCCTTAAAACTGGTTTTCTCAGATTTGAGTATCTCACCAGTGCGCAATAAAAATCGACTCGGCCCGTGTCCCTGGGAGTTAAAAATTTATATACATATAAGGGTGTAAGAAGCGGGAGTCAATTAGATTTATAAAAACTTATAAAAACACTTGATTGTGGCCATGAGCAGATCAACCAATCTTATCACTGGGTTTATAAGTATATCTATGCAGCCTGTTCAGTAGCTAGCTCTCAACGTGTGCTTTTCCAATTTTGTCTTAAAAGAGTCTAGGCTACTGCACAATTTTAGGTCCTCCGGCAAAGAGTTCCACAGCCTCAACGTGCTCGGATAAAAAGAATATAAGTGGCCGTCAACACTGGACGATGGTATGGCATAGGTCTGGCTATTCCGCCTAGTCTTACTAAAATTAATCCCAATGTGTTCCATGGGTATATCCATCAGACCGCATCTACCTTTAAAGAAGCTGGTAATTTTAATTCTTGCCCGCCTCTCCTCTAAAGGCATCCAGCCAAGTTTTTGCATATTAATCTTGGTGTTACCCTCCTCAGATTTATAGTTGTTTGTCACGAATCTGGCTGCTCTTTTCTGTATCTTTTCTAGATAATCTATGTGAGTTCTACAATGGGGGTCCCAGATGCTACATCCATATTCGAGTATTGTCTAACAAGGGTCTTATAACATTTATCTTTAACATCCATGGGACAGTCTGAGATATTTCTCCTTAAAAAAGCTATTACTCCATTTGCCTTACGACTAATTGTGCTATACTGTTGTTTCCATCTAAGTTTCCTATCAATAACTATGCCAAGAGCTGTTTCTGTTTCCTCTAATTTGATGTTGTGGATAGTATAATCAAAACTGATGGTGTTAATTTTGTTTGTCACTCGAAGTACTTGACACTTCTTAGGATGGAATTCCATCTTCCACTTTTGTTCCCACTGTTGGAGTCTATTCAGGTCATTTTGTAACATTTCTGCATCACTTACGCTTCTGATGTTTCTATACAGTAGACTGTCATCGGCGAACAGCCTGATCGACGTACCAATGGACAGATCTTTGGTGGATATATCATTTATATAAATTAGGAAAAAAAGAGGTCCTAAGACAGTACCTTGAGGGACTCCTGATACAACAGGTTTAGGTGATGATTCGCTCCCATCAACAATTACTTTTTGCTGGCGGTTGATCAAAAAAGATCTTATCCAGTCTAGTAAAGAATTCCTAATTCCGAGGTGTTTCAATTTCAAAACAGTCCCAGATGATCTACCTTATCAAATGCCTTCGAAAAGTCTAGAAGTATGGCATCTATCTGTCCCTTGGAAATTAAACATTCGCTAAAGTCATTTAATGTTGTTATCAGTTGCGTTTCGCAGCTTCTTTTTTGTCGAAAACCATGTTGAGAATCATCTAAAACTTCATATTTCTGTAAATGGTCCATGATGTTACTGTGAACAATATGCTCTAAGAGCTTACATGAAACTGACGTCAACGAAATTGGTCTATAATTTTCAGCCTTTGCCTTATCGCCTTTCTTAAACAGCGGAACTATGATGGCACTTTTCCAATCATTTGGCACAGATCCCTGGTCTAAGGATGCTTGGAAAAGCAATGCATAAACGCTCGCTAATTCCTGGGCGCAAATTTTCAAAATTCTTCCTGGAATGCAGTCAGGTCCAGTGGCTTTATTTTCCTTAATGTTAATCAAGAGTTTCAAAACACCTGCTCTGCTCACTTTTATTTTGTTCATTTCATTAAAAAGTCTGTTGTTATTAAAAAAATTGTCTTCTATCTTTGGTTCTGGGCTGGAAAAGACAGAACAAAACTGCTCATTCAGGAGATCTGCTTTAGCTGTGGGGTCCTGAACTAAGATATTCTTATGATTTCTGAGGTCTGAAATTCCACAACTGTCTTGGTTTTTGTGTCTAATATAGGACCAGAGTTTTTTATTATCTTTGTCTTCTTCTATCATTGATTTAACAAAGGTGGTATGCGCTTTTCTACATTCTCTCTGTGAAGTCCTTTTTATTTCTTTATATTTCTTCCAGGCCCTTTCTGAAGTACAAGATCTTGCTTTGCTATACCATCTATGTTTCTTGCGTATAAGACGCTTAGTTAGAGTCGAAATCCAGGGCTGGTGATTTTTAGTTGAAGTTAATTTTGTTGGCACATTGTCGTCCATTATGGTGACCAAGTTTGTTTTAATGCACTCCCAAAGTTTGTTTACATCATCTTTCACACCATGGTATTTCAGAAAAGATTTAGAAAAATTGTACGCATCTCTCCTAAGAGAGTCTAGATCTGTGCAGTTCCAAAGCTGTATTTTCCGCTTTATGGGTTTCTTTCTAAAGGGTTTCAGATTGGTTTCCACAAAAACTGCGTCATGGTCGCCCAAGCCAGGAGCAGGTGTACATTTTTCAATAAGTCCAGGATTATTTGTAAAAAATAAGTCTAAAAGGGCAGATCCACGGGTTGGAAAATCTACAATTTGCTTCATGCCAAGGTCTTGAATGGTATCTAAGAATTTTGAATTGATATCTTTCCGATTCTGGTGTCCACAAATTTCTTCTTTCTCCCAGAGGATATCTGGGAGATTAAAGTCCCCTCCAAGCCAAAACACAGCTTTCTTGTTCTTATCCAGAACATCAAAGATGTCTTTACAAATTTCACTACAGTTGTTAAAATCCGAATCTGGAGGTCTATAAACAGAACCAATGACCAAGGGCTTTTTGCCTTTTACATTTATTCTACAAAAAATGGATTCACTTAATTTTCCAACGTGTACTTGTTCGCTGGTGAAATATTTCCTTATACCAATCAAAACACCTCCTCCCGTCTTGCCAATTCGGTCTCTTCTATAAAGGTCAAAATCGTCTAATAAAAGTTCACTGTTTTTAATATCCGATCCTAGCCAGGTCTCTCTGCCAATGATAATATCAGGCTTTAGCTCGTCAGTGACGTTGCTAAATACTTCTTTCTTCTTTAAAAAGCTTTGAAAATTAATAATAATACATTTCAAGTTGTTTCTCTGCTGGGAATTTAAGTTCTTCTTCTTCCTAGGGTCAGTTGGTGTGGAAGTTTTACAAGGTTTAAAATCACAGTCCTGTGCTGATGTTTCGTTACCGTTAAAAAATCCAGGATCATTCAAAAGACTAAAACGGTTCGATCCAGATGACAATGTCAAGTTTTCATCAAAAAGACTAGAGTTAAAATTTGGTAATCCACAGGAACAGCAATGCCATGATAAACTAGTATTTGCCAAGGCTTCATATACTATGGAATTCATAATCATGCACTTCGTGTGAAACCAGATGTGACAAGAGTCACAGGCAACAGCCTTCTGGTTCCACTTACAAGGTCTATGGCACACTCCACATGGGTACTTAACATGACGGCCAGTAGGCCCTGGGTTCAGCTGTATATCCCCTGATAAAAATAATAATGCTGATAACCAAGCGTACCTGTTTCTGAAACACTTTATACTTGACGCTTCACTTTGCCTAAGATCGAATAAGGCAGTAGATCTATGTGACAAGAACGACTGTCCTCTTGTAAACAAAAGGCTGACCTGATGGAGACTAAAATTGAACAATTCAATGTCACCAAACCTGATGGACTCCAGATCTAGATCTACAATGTCAATTAAATCATGTTTCTTTTTCCGAATAGTCCAGATCATGCCATACAAGGCCAAGATGGTTAAAATAAAAAGCCTGGTGAGACTGAAGAATCCGCCGGTGGACGCCATCTTGGATCAATCTAGTGTAACACTCACAGAAACTTACCGGTGAAATACAAATTAAAACCTACCTCATACCACAATCAAGGGTTAAATTTTGTAAATATATATATAAAACACTTCAAGAGTGACAAATTAAAAACTTTATTTGCCCAAAAAGCTATAAAATATAAAATATATTGTAAATTATCACAGAGAATCGGGAGCTCCCAAAAACTATGGCTTCCTCGTTCAACGCAGCGCATGGTTTCCTATCTATTAATTCCTTTTATTCGTCCACAAACTCACCCAATCAACCCTTCTTTCCCTCAACCAGTTTACGCACTGTTTATCTGTCTATCTTTCAATCTGTACTTTCTATAGCCTAGTCCTGCGTCTTCCTTTATTCTATACCCTGTTCTTCAGGAAAATCACTCCGACTCAGCCTGTACAGAAAGCCTATGTTATAAAGCACAGCTAGCGCTTTAAGACAGTCATTCTTCACCCAAAAATGATACAATTATTTAAATAACAGATAAACAAAAAATCCCTCAATGCTTACAAAATCTTCAAACAAAAACGAACAGGAATCCGCGAGATCTGAGATTTCCATAAACACAGCAGTGGCTTCAGGCACTGAAAACCTGGCACTCACTACTCTGTGCTGTTCTGTCTTCTACAGAGAAGCTTGTTTCATCTGTTTCTTCACGTTCATTCGCGTGAGATAAAAAGCCCAAATGTTGGTGCCGAGGTTGTCTATAATAATATTATACACACCTGGGGTCCTCAGTCTAGTCCTTGGCAGTTGGAAATCGAAAAGAGCAGACCGAACAGGCCGCTGCCCGAGCAGAAGTCTAAAAAAACAACGAATCCCTACCACAACAATAAAAATAAAAACAAGAAAGGTGAGGTGTAAATGCTAGTGGCAGCGAACCTCCTACAATAAAGATTAAACACTCCTCAGTCCAACAACATTCCATGAAACACTTAGTGTAAATCTTGAAAGGTGTCTGTTTGGAGAGTACGGTTCAATCGGGTTTTGTTTGCGCAATGAATTTGGGGGAAATTGCAGTGGTTAGGCTTACGGTTAAGATTATGTTTGGCTTGTTGGCTACAGTAACGTTTTCGTTTGCGAAAATAGCCCCTGAAATTATTTCGGGAACTGGCCAGAAATTAGTCATCGCCCAAAGAGTCTTCACTGAGTTTTAACGTTTCTTTGAAGGCCAGAGTCTTGCATAATCTGGCGAAATCGGGCTGAAGGTGAACTTTTTATACCTCTCTAAAAACAAAAACAAAATATTTCTAAGACATTTCATGCGAAATATTTTAACTGATTGCAGAAAAATGGCTAATCTTTCATATTCTCAGGAATTAAGTTTTTCACCTTAATCCCGACTCCGCCAGATCCACTCACATAATTATGTGTGTTAAGCTGGGAGGTTAATCTGCATCACAGACAATTCTTGGGCATTTATTTGTTTCAGTTTTGGTGGAAGTGATGAGGTAATTTCATTGTAATGATCAAGGGCCTCTTCAAATGCACATGTCACATCAATCTACTCTCAACTATCATTCCAAAACGTCTGACTTTCATTTTTATGTGAACCTCCTATTCGCCTCGAAATGTTTGGTCTGACACCGCCTGGAGGGTGAGGACAGGAAAGAGTTCCTACTGGCGTTGGTTTAGGACAAGGGACATGAGTTGATTTTGTGCCTACTTAGTTTCTGGAAAAGAAAACTGAAGAAGGGGAAGAAACAGACACAGGAGGAGAAGAAGAGGAAGCGAAAGACTTGGCAGAAGGCGGCGAGAAACGAGAGAAAAAGCAGAAGAAACAAAAGAAAATATAAGTAAAAACAAGGAAAGTCAGGAGTAAATAGGACACGCTAGTCCAAAGGCAGGGTGCTCGCCTCTCACACAGACGGTACCGGGTTCGATTCCAGCTCGGTGCAGGCATGTTGGAAATTTTGGGGAATTTCCTGTCCCTGATCCAATGGAAGGTAGGATTGAGGACCTAATCTTCTCGGATAAGGACGAAAAAGTCGGAGGGCCCGTGTGCACGCTGCGCACGTGAAAGGTACCTTGGCAGTTGGTAATTGAGAAGAGCGGGCCTAACAAGGCGGACTGCCAGGACAAAATTAAAAAAACAAATCCCTAGAAGAAAAAGAAAGATGCAAATGCCAAGGTCAGGGATCCTCCGAAAACAAAGACATCAAAGCGAAAAGAAAGACATCAAAGCGAAAACAAAGACATCAAAGCGAAAACAAAGACATCAAAGCGAAAACAAAGACATCAAAGCGAAAACAAAGACATCAAAGCGAAAAGAAAGACATCAAAGCGAAAACAAAGACATCAAAGCGAAAAGAAAGACATCAAAGCGAAAACAAAGACATCAAAGCGAAAAGAAAGACATCAAAGCGAAAACAAAGACATCAAAGCGAAAACAAAGACATCAAAGCGAAAACAAAGACATCAAAGCGAAAACAAAGACATCAAAGCGAACCGCATCAGAATGTTCTAGTTCAGTTCAGCGTGCTGTGAGGTCACAGATCTATATTTTAGCCACATTTTGATCTGTAAAGTGAACACCAGCGCGTCTTGAATACGGTCAAACCCTTTTGTTTTCCTATCTAGACCGATGCCCAAGCTGTCATCGGGGCTGGGCGGTATAAATCAAGCACTGGTCATATAAGGTTGAGTCCAGGCAGATACATAAAGGTTGCATTGTATGGAATCACAGCCACTAGACGAAAGTGTCGTGATCATAAATTGTAATTCAGTAAAAATTTGTTATTCAGCCGGCGGGTTTATTTTTGGCCGTCAACATGAATTATGTACGTAGTCTTGTCACCAGAAATGTCGGACTGTGTATAATTTATGTAGCATTGAACTGTCTCCCTCCCGTTCCCACTTTCCCTCCCTCCGTTTGATGGTAAGGTGGAGGAATGAATGTCTGTTGAGGGAGGAAGGAGGAGGATGAAAAGGAAGAAGAAATGAAGACAAAGCACACACACACACACACAACACATGCAGCGAGAGAGAGAGATAGTCGGAGACAGACAGACACAAAGACGGACAGAAAGACAAACCGAGACACCCACAGAGTGAGTGAGTGAAATGAGTGAGAGAGTAAGACACAGACAGACAGAAAGACAGACCGAAACACACACAGAGTGAGTGAGAGAGGACAAGAGAGAGAGAGAGAGAGAGAGAGAGAGAGAGTGAAAGAGAGAAAGAATATCAGGAGCGCAAGAAAAATAAGAAAGAAAGTTCACGAAGTGATGGGACTACTGAATCAGAATGAATGAGAGAATGAATGAGAGAATGAATGAGAGAATGAAAGTTCAGAGAGAAAAACATTCCAATCTTCCCTAGAAATACGAAACAAACATGTTGCACTTCAAGCACACATTCATGGTAACAAATTATGCATCTATAATTAATGGTGACATCTTGTTACAACCTTCAGCTTATGTTTTAAATAACTGCATGTATTAACCTGGCAGGAATGCCTCTCTTGTACCAGTTCTTGCACTAGTCGGATTTAAGAAATATTTACGTCACCCACCATATTGAACTAGCTATCACTCAGACTTTCACCTAGCCTAGGGCTGCAGGCGCCTGCACACTTCAGCTCTTAACCCGTTTTGACCCGGGAACACTTCTGGTTTCTACCCGTAAGTAGGCCTACGAACAATAAACTACTCCGACCCGTTTACACTGAAGACATCCATTGTGTTTTTACATTTAGACCATCCCCAATAGACAGTGTGTGTTCATAGATATACACTAGTGTGTGTTATACAGGAGAGGTAAATCTAAAACCGATCCATTGCCTGTACCGGCGGAATCGGGAGAGAAAACAAAGGTCGTTGTACATTGGAATGCAACGGTGATAAACAAACGCCATGTTGTTTGTGGAACCAATCCAGAGAGGTCCAGACAAGACACAAGGAGGAGAGGGGGGGGGGGCAGGAGGAGGAGAGCGAAGGGGTGGTGCCGAGGAAACTGTCATAGGATAAGCGAAAATGCATGAGGATTTGACTCACACACTTTCATACTGGCCAAACTTTTCCACCGGGAGCGGTAGGGTCAGGAGACAAAATGTTCGGCGTACAAACTTGAATCTCCAGATCTCTAACATTGGGTTTATACATAGTTATGCATTTACACCGGGCCGTGCATAAAGCAACCCTTGAATAAAAAATTAAAAATTAAATACTGTAGACTTCCTCATGAGGAAAAACTAGGACGACATTTCTGTTTTGACTCATTTCTTCTTTTTTTGTCTAGTAACAAACGAGTTTGATCATGGAAGGAAAAGATTATGCGAGGAAAGACAAAATACGCAAATAAATAAGCAAATATTAATTGTTAATTTCTTGACCCCCGTTATTATTCACGTATCACTTACATTGTGTTCTTAGCGCTGTTGATCGGGTCTCGTACCAGGAGAGAATGAGAGTGGTCGAGAGATGGGAGGGTGAGAGAGGGACACGGAAAGAGAGGGGATGGGGGGGGGGGGAGAGAAAGGAGGAGAGTGGGAGGGAGGGAAAGGGGGAGGGCAGGGATTTGGAAAGAGAGAGAGAGAGAGGAGAGAGAGAAAGAGAGAGAGAGTGGGACAGTGAAGAGAGGTGGAAGAGAGAGAGAGAGAAAGAGAGAGAGTGGGACAGTGAAGAGAGGTGGAAGAGAGAGAGAGAGAGGAGAGAGAGAAAGAGAGAGAGTGGGACAGTGAAGAGAGGTGGAAGAGAGAGAGAGAGAGGAGAGAGAGAAAGAGAGAGAGTGGGACAGTGAAGAGAGGTGGAAGAGAGAGAGAGAGAGGAGAGAGAGAAAGAGAGAGAGTGGGACAGTGAAGAGAGGTGGAAGAGAGAGAGAGAGAGGAGAGAGAGAAAGAGAGAGAGAGAGTGGGACAGTGAAGAGAGGTGGAAGAGAGAGAGAGAGAGGAGAGAGAGAAAGAGAGAGAGTGGGACAGTGAAGAGAGGTGGAAGAGAGAGAGAGAGAGGAGAGAGAGAAAGAGAGAGAGAGGCGAAAGGACTGAGAGAAGGAAAGAGAGTGAGAGAGATAGAGAGACAGACAGACAGCGACAAAAAGAGACATAAAGAGACGGACAGACAGGGAGCCAGAGAGAGAGTGAGAGGCAGACAGACAAGTAGACAGAATAGATGATTAATAAAAAAAGAAAAAAGTAAGAGTGTTCTGTGACCACTGCATTGCAGCATATTGATACACTCCTAGTGTTGGAGCTAGCAGTATTACTGGTGCCAGATTAGGCTATGCCACCCTCCCCTCCCCACTCATTCCTTCGTCGTCTTGCTCACTGTTGATCATAACAACTGCCATGCCAACCGAAGGAAAAGAACAACATCAGCACCATCTCCAACAACAGCAAACCTGGTCTAGAAATAACGAATCTACTCTCACCTATTTCTGGACCTCAGCGGAAAAAACCCCCACCCCAGAACAACAAGTTTTGGCTCCATTTCTAACCAACTGGCAAGTCAGAATGCCCAGCACTATTGGAAAATCTCCGCGAATCCACATGTGATCCAAATAATTGCCAGGTATTGATCCTTTTACAGAACATGGATCAAAACAACCTAAAATGCTCATTTCTTTCCTGTTTTTTCATTTGGCGTTTTTCCAAACAAAAGATAGAAAAGTGTAATTGGAACATTTTTGCTTATCTTCATGTTCCCCCCCCCCCCCCCCCACGATACTTTATTCTGGCAAGTGAAGCTTACACGAGGAAAAGAATTGAAACCTGGCCAGGTACATGCAAACAACGAATTCATGTGTACGCAAGTTGTCAGATTGGCCTTTAGTCTGTAAAATTCAGCTCGGGGGCATGGCTAGCGTTAAGGGAGAGGGGCTGGAAATGTGCGTTGGAGGGAGGAACAAAAAGAGAGAACTTAATGTCACATATGATTACACTGATATCAAAATTTATGTTTCCGGCATGTTTGAAATAAACGTTTGACGTGTGGCTTCTTCATGTGTACGCTTGAAAAGTGAAGCAAAACACAGATTGAATTATGCTATCTTTCTTAAGTCACGGGAGAAGTAAAGTTAGATTCAATTATGAAACACTTCTGTGCAGGGTGGACTTAAAGCTACTTTACCATAATAATTTCACATCGAGGGTTATCAATCCAGAATGTGTTATGTCCAATTTTATTCATTGCTCTTAAATGCCTGTAGATATCCAAGACACAAGGTGCGTGACTTTATTTCATAATCCAATAAAACTATTCATGCGACCATGTTGAAATTATTGCAATAATTTGGACATATACACACACACACATATTCATGGACAGAGAGAGAGAGAGGGAGAGAAGGGAAGAGAAAGAGAGAAAGAGCGTGGGACAGAAAAGTGAGAGGGAGAAGTAGAGAAAGTAATAGAGAGAGAGGAAGAGAGAGAGGGAGAGAGGAAGAAAGAGAGAGAGAGAGAGAGAGAGGGCAGGCACAGAGAGAAATACACACATGCACGTTTCGACTCCCACCACCCACCCACCAAAAAAATCCCCCCCCCCCCCCCACATACACACATACCTGATGGAAACCCGCTGCACTACATCTACACAACATACAGTGTATTTAGGTAGAAATTTGTTGTTGTCTATTATACTTACAAATGTCTACATAAAATTAGAGAGTACACAACTTTCGGTGACGTAGGACACGCGTCAGATCATCAGCTACACAACAATGCCAGGTATGCGTGTTTTGTTTTGACTTGCCAATGAGTACATGAGATCAGAGAGTACATAATTTTCAGTGACGACACGTCGCATCATCACTTATTTATAGCAATGACAGGTATGTGTTTGTGTGGGGTGACGGAGAAGGTAACGCCTTTCCCAAAGACCTGTACAAAGAGGTACGGAAGATGTAGAAGGGAAGAGGGGGGAGGTGACACGCAATGTCAGTTATAATTCTTCATGTGTTTTCCATTTATTTGTCAGTGAAGTGACTTGAGTATTTACAGACAGAAAATCTCGGGGTCGCAGCAAATCTTGGAGCAAAGACAAAATGCGGCAAAAAGAAAGTTGTATGTAGCAAAGCCTCGAATGAGAAATATTACAGACACAATACTATAAAACGCAAAGGAAAAGGAAAGACAAATCAAGCTATTAATCTTTGCCGGGAAAAAAGACATCATTTTTATCATCTATCTATCTATCTATCTATCTATCTATCTATCTATCTATCTATCTATCTATCTATCTATCTATCTATCTATCTATCTATCTATCTATCTATCTATCTATCTATGTGCCTGTTTCTGTCTACCTATTGAATTATTTATCTATCTCTATCTATTCCTCTCTCACTCTAATCTACTTATCTGCCTCCCCCCCCATCTTTCTTTCTCTCTCTCTCCTCTCCCTCTCTCCCCCCTCTCTCTCCCTCTCTCTCTCCCTCGCTCGCCCTCTCTCTCTCTATCTCTCTCTCTCCATACCTTCCAATCTATCTACTGGCCACATTGCCTTGCCCCTCAATCTCTCTCAGTAACTGTAGGCAAGACAGAAAATTGAACCAGTTTCTGATCAGTCATCCCGCTTTACGTGCATTAGTTGAAGATACAAATGGTTGGGGTAGAATAATAGAAAAGGAATAAGAAAGACAAAAGAGGAAGGGAGTGAAGAGAAAAGCTGAGGAGGCAGAAAGAGACAAGTGAAACCTGATGGTGGCGGCATGTCAAGTGTTGTTGGAGGTGCCGGTGTAACAGGCCAAAATATACCCCCCGCCCAGAATATACCCGGGGTTAAACTGGCCTAGCCCAGAATATACCCCGGGGTTTATTCTGGGCTAGGCCAGTTTATACCCCTGGGTTACTTTGGGCTAGGCCAGACTATACCCCCCCAGTCCAGACTATACCCCCTACTTAAAAAAAAAAAACAAGTCAAGACCACAGTTTATTTCAGCCTGTTCTTCATCACTGTCATCAGATATCATATTATTACAAACATGAACACATTCTTGACACCAACACGTCATAATGAAATTTAGAGAAAATAATAAAAACAGTTTATTTCAGCCTTAGTTTACTTTGGTGTACATACACACATTCTCGACTCCTGTAAATCATGATACATTTTAGAAGGAACAAACATGCATTAAAATGCATTTATATACAAAAGAGTTGAGTATCCATTCAAACTGACATGATTAGACTTCAGCATTAATTTCACTCGTGTGTGTTGATGATATTATTATTATTATTATTATTATTATTTTGATAGTTGGTTGGCCATGAGTAAAACATGCATTGTATTTTTTGTTACAATGATGTAGAGAGAAAAGGCCAGAAAAGACACATAGAAAAAAAAATTAAAACATAATGATAATCTAACTGACAGATAGTGCAATTCCATCATCCAGCAGACATAAAACTAAATAGGTACTAAATGTTTGCGACTGATGAACTCCACCTGTCCAGATCCACCTGAAACGTTACAGAATGCTAACTAGTAATAATGATAACAATAAGAACACGAAATCATGTTATTTACTCTTGAAAATATAGAGAAATATCAATATCAGAATCATCATCATCATCTTGGAAATTGCAAAGATATGAGAGGGAGTGTAAAAATGGCAGCGTATGCCTACAAATCATTCTAGAATTTATAAGCAGCAATGTATGTGTATCAACTATATACAAAAAACGTGTTAAATCTTTTCAAATATTCAAGTAAAACTGGACAGAAAGCTTTAGTGAAATAGCCTTGACAGTTGTGTAGGCCGACAGAGTAAGTCCACTGAGACAAAAGTAGTGCATTGTAAAAGGTAATTAGATCTTTAGCATGTTGAGGCAAACTTCAATGGATCAAGTTACATTAACAGTACTTCTTGTTAGTGAATATCATTCTTTGATAGGTTATTTGTAGAAAGATATACATTTCATGTACATTACGGTTTAAGACACTGGATTAGTTTGCAAGGCTTTTGAAAGATTGAACCTATGTATTATAGTGAATAAGGGTATGTCACTTGCGAGTGAAATAATAACAATAAAAAACAAAGACCTTGTCCGTCTTTACCTTCCTAAGCTTAACACGTCCCTTGCCAAGGGATTTAACAACTGTGTATTTGTACACAAAAAAATATTTAAAATGACTTCATTTTTATGAGTCTGTTAATTATTTCATCCATTGGGACTAAGTGTATGTCAGTGCCAAACAAACAGTACCATGCAAATTTTACTCAATGGCAACCAACTACAAAAACAACTACAACATGCCAACGAACGTGAGTGAAACTAATCCAGTGCCTTAAACCATGAGCTACATAAAATGTATACATTTCTACAAATACGCTATCAAAGAATTTACTAACAAGACATGTTCATGCAACATGATCCATCGAATTTTTGCCATAACATACTGTAATTACTTTCTGCAATGCACTGTTGTCTCAGTGGATTTAATCTGTCATTTTACATGACTATCAAAGCTACTTCGCTAAAGCTTTCAGTCCAGTTCTACTTGAATAGTTGAAAAGATTTAACACATTTTTTTTTTACATGTACTTGGTACATACACACATCTATTATTGCTGCTTATAGATTCTAGAATGATGTGTAGGTCATTTTTTATGTTCCCTCTTATCTTTGTACTATTCCAAGATGATGGTGATTCTGATATTGATTATATTCTCTTTATTTTCAAGAGTAAATGAGATGATTTGATGTTCTTATTGTTATTATTGTGTATTACTGGTTAGCTTTCTGTAACGTTTCAAGTGGATCTGGACAGGTTAAATTCATTATGTGAAACAATTTTAGTATGTATTTAGTTTTGTGTGAAGTATTTAATGTCTGCTGGATGATGGAATTGCACCATCTACCAGTTCAGTTGTTAAAATGTTGTTGTTGTTTTTTTCTCTATGTATTCTTTCCTGGCCTTTCTCTCTGCATCAGTGTAACTTTGTATGTAGATCTAATTGTTCCGACATATCAAGCACATTTCTGATTTTCAAAAATTAAAATAAGATTCAGATAACTTTACACTTATGAGTCTTATAATTAGTTCATACCTTGCCACTAAGTATATGTTAGTGGTGCCAAACAAAAAAGATTACAATACATGTTTAACTCATGGACAAGTAATTAAAAAAAACCAAAACAATAATAATACCAACGGACACAAGTAAAATTAGTATTAAAGTTTAATCATATCAGTTTCAATGGATTTTCAATCCTTTTGAATATCAATGCTTTTTAAGCATGTTTATTTCCTTTTAAATGTATCATAATTTACAAGAGTCAAAAATGTATGCTTCAATATGATATCTGAAGACAGTGATAATGGACAATTCAAATTAAAGTTGAAATAAACTGTGGTCTTGACTTGTTTTTAAAAAAAAGTAGGGGGTATAATCTGGACTGGGGGGGGGGGGGTATAGTCTGGCCTAGCCCAAAGTAAACCCCGGGGTATAAACTGGCCTAGCCCAGAATATACCCCGGGGGATATTCTGGGCTAGGCCAGTTTAACCCCGGGTATAGTCTGCCGGGGGTATAATCTGGCCTGCTACACCGGTTCTCCCTTCTCTCACGTGTTGACTTTAGCCTACCTGAGTGTGTCTGGTTACTAGTTCGTGACCTTAGTCCTTGTTTGTTCCAACTCCACTTTTTGTACAACTGAGAAATTCGACGCTAAACATTTGCGGGTTTAGTTATTATGGTGAGAATAAATCAACTGTGAAACAGCTTGATAAGTGCCATAACGCATTTTAAACGAGTGTCAGCGTACATTTGTTATATCTCTTCTAAACGATCTCCATTCCCCCCCCCCCCCCCCCCCAGAAAATGGAGATAAAACAAACAAGAACTAAGACTGCGATTTGTTGAAGGTAGTGCTGTGCCTCGGTGGATATCAATAGTACCCTCAATTCTATCTTCAGCGCGAGTGCTCACTTCCGAAAGCGGAGTTGGTCGATAATGTCGAATTGCCGTTTTATTTTATTTTTATTTTCGTTTAATTCACTTCTTTTATTTCTATTTCAGACGCAAAATTATTGTCTGAGATCTTGATTCCCAAGCATGGCCGTTTTAATCATGGGCCTTTGGACGGATTCTTTTGTAATGAGCAGGATTTTCTTCACCGCTTCGAAGACTAATTTAAAGGTACATGCATGGGGGGGGGGGGGGCTAGCTCCCTAAACCCTTGGGGGCCCTGGGCAACTGCCCAGAGTGCCCATGCGTTAAGAGGGCTCAGTTCACAAGTGATTCTCGACAGTACTTAAATAGGTTTATGACAACGTGAATTCTAGCAACACGGAAGTATTTCGACTAACTAAAATAAACTTCAATTAATCGATATTTTTTCTGGGAGGGGGGGGGGATTAATTACAGCTAAATATTACGATAGCCCACCAGGGTCAAAGTTCGTGCTTTGAGCACTGACCAGTCAGACAAGTGCAGGGCCACGATTAGATTGAGACAGCCAATGAAAAGACAAAGTTTCAGGTTAAATGGTGTCAACCTGCGCTCTTTCTGGGCCTAAATTTGGTAAATAATTCTGCAATTTAACATAAATTCACCTTTGCTCTTTGTACAAATTTCCTTCTTTTCTTGTGAAAATGCATGACTGCTCTAGAAATAAAAATGAGCAGAGGAAAAAACCACATTAAAACCAAGCCAGAGCTTACCTCATTTTGGTTTTGACCGCGCTAGTAAGCCCAGCCTCGTGGAATGATTGTGACGTCACAGTATGGATATCGAACATCGACGATAGTGAGGGTTCGTGGGTACTCACAATAGTAGATATTTGAAAATATCGAATAAGGCACAGCCTTGGTTGAGGGGTTGTTTGGAGACAGGGAGAAAGGAGAGAGGGGGATGGGGAGAGAAGAGACGGGGAGAAAGAAAGAGAGAATGAGAGACAACCGTTTTATACAATATGCTCCAGGCATGAAGATGGGGTAAAGGTGAAATGGTGAGACAGGTACATTCTGTTGGTAGAATGAATGATGACGCCAGCATCAAGCTTCAGGTTTTGAACGATACACGGGTATTAGCATAGTCAGAAAGTAATAGCTGATAGCGAAATTGGTATGTTAGGATGGATGATAGATAAGTGGGTACATTAGTGTGGATGCATATTTGTGTGTTTGTAGGTGGGCTGTTCATCCTGGGAGTCTGAGTGGAAACCTTTCCTCCGTCCATCCATCTATCCATCCATACGCCCATCCATGCAGGTGGCCAGGCATCCGGCCAGTGAGCCATCCGGTCACTCAGCCATCCGTCAGTCGCTCCATCCATCCATTCATCCATCCATCCATCCGTCCATCCATGCAACCATCCATCTATCCATTATCTACCCATCCATTCATCCCTTCCGTTCATCCAGCCGTCCAAGTATCCATCTATCCGTCCATTCACCAGCACACCAATCAATACACCCATCCATCTCTGTCTGTCTGTCTATCTGTCTGTCTGTGTGCCTGTCTGCCTGTCTGTTCCGTAGTCCTCGATATCCTCAATAGATTGAATCACACATAGTTTACTAAAGGATGCTCGAACCCCTTGTTGGCTTTTCCGTTCTGGCCAAACATTACAACATGATTGTTGCATCTTCACCCTGCTGGCACCCACAAGAATGTGCCTGTATATCTGTTTGCCTGCGCATGTGTATGCTTGACTGTATTTCCTAGGGACATCTGGCCCGAAAACCTCCGTCTTATCCCGGCATTTGTGTCTGCCTAACATTTTATGCTGAACATTCGTTTCTGGTTTTACATTTACCTACAGGCTTTAACTACACTCCTCACCGACAAGAGGTCGTCTTCTTGAAGGTTATGCCAAACACCGAACACAGTGCTAGGTTGGAAGAGTTGGCTTGTACGTGAGATAGAGCAACATTTGTTCATACTGCTATTGACATTTGGCGGTCGTAGTTGTTGTTTGTTCTATCTGTATTTTCTGAAAACTGGAGACCTTTTAGTAATGTAGAAGAGGTAGAAGACATGCACACTTTGACACTTCTTTAAAATACGTTGTGGCACTTATCAAGCTGTTTTACTGTTCCGATTTATTCTGACTCCTAATCATAATAATACTAGAGCTGCAAACGTTTATCGTCGAATTTCTCAGTTGTGTAAAAAGTGGAGCTGGAACAATCAAGAACTGAGGTCTTAATTTGTTTAGTTTGTTTTCGTATATCTTCCGTAGTAAAATGCAACAGTTGTTTATTGCCAGACACAGCCGGTCCATATATGTATTTAGCCATTTTCCTCAGACTCAATCCCTTTCTCTTCTTCTAGTCCTGCCCCCCCCACCCCCCCCCCCCGGTCTCCTTCTTCTCTAGAATCTGGTTCACACGCCTACATATTTCTTGGTTCGCAAATGATGAAGTTCACGCCGTCTCTGCAAAAAAGTTTCTATCCAAGCAGTCTTCCATTTTTTCAACTGATGGGTTCATCTTTCCATATCCAATCTTTCAGGTAAAGTTAATGGTACAGCTTTAACTGTGTGTTTTTCATATGTCTTAGATTTGTGCACCATCAGTCCATCCACCAATCCATTTATCTGGCCATCAACCCATCTATCCATCCATTCACGCATTAATCCATCATCCATCCATCCATCCATCCATCAACCCATCCATCCATTCATCCATCCACCCACTTACCCATTCTTCGATCCATCCATCCATCCATCCATCCATCCATCCATCCATCCATCCATCCATCCATCCATCCATCCATCCATCCATCCATCCATGTATCCAATTTCCCGACTTACACCCTCTGCCAATTCCGTCCCCAAAGACTCCCAAACTTCAGAATGATTCACTATTACGAAGAAATCAGCCCACAGAACGTGGTTCTAAAATTAGTCTAGCACTGCACACGAGAGTAAGCGATACCTGAGCGAGTGCACACATTGGCTTCCTGTGTGTTCAAACCCAAGAATCATGAGATATAAAAAAATGTGCATCCTAGTGAGTCAAACAAAACTAGTAGAAGACAGATAACTTCCGTAACAACGAAAATAGCCACCCTCATTTTGATTATCCGATCCAACCAGAACTGACTCACCTGGTCTTTGAACGGGTGGGCTTCTTGTAAAATCGCTCTGTCCGAACATTAGTGCTCTTGTCCACAGCATCCGCCCCGCTCCGCTATTTTTTCGGAAAAATGACTATGAAAAAGTAAAGCACGCTTTGCCTCTGTATACTTGTCCACAGCGTCCTTTCCGCTTCGGTCCCCACTGCTTTAGAGGCAAAGGGTCCTTTTCATATTATGTTTGAGGGTTTGAAATTTGAGTTTTGGTTTTATTGCGTGTCAGCACGATAGTGGCTATCTTGCTTCTCTCACGGTTTAGTTTTTCACACGTCATTTTCCGTAAAAACCACGGAGCGGATGCTGTGGACAAGACCGCTAAGAATAGATACCACAAGTGAAGAATAGATGGTACAAGTGCTACAAGTTAGTATTTCCACGTCATACCACTTCTTCCAGACCTTCTGAACGGCGATGACGCCTTGAGTCTCGATCTACGTCATCACCATCCCATACAGACCTCACAGAAATTATTTGTTCTACCAGTGTACAGAAATTATTTGTTCTACCAGTGTGTAAGTTTGATAGCTGCTGAACTCGTGGTAACCACAGGACATATCGTCCAGAACAATTATTGTAGGTGGATCTGACGAAATTGGGATTAAGGTGAAAGGCCACATTCCAGTAAAAACCACTCCAAAGGGGCCAAACTTTCTATCAAAATTAAGATTTGCTTATAATATGAAAGGTTAGCCATTTTTCTGCATTCACTTAAAATATTTTGCTTGAAATTGTCTTTAAAATATTTTGCTTTGATCATTTAAGGAGGTTTTAAAAAAAATCGCCTTTAGCCCGGTTTTGTCAGATCCACCCATATTTTATTGGTACTTTTCACAACGAGAATAACATTCATTGTTAAGGAAAAAACAAAATTAACCAATTTACCAACAAAGCTATCTAGTTCTGACTTAAAAAAAATAATTTTTTAATTTGTTTAATGATCATGACTAAGCTTAATGTGAACAGGGTGAATGAACAGCTCGAAGTACTAAATTGTTATTTTGATCGTTACATTATACATGGAACTAGCTAACACCTGTTACAGCACCCTTCAATCTCTGAACCAAGTAATTAACCTGCCCACCCGGCCCACCTCATTCCATTCCGTATCGAAACCACCCCACCCCCGCCCAGCCTTACTAACGGGGCAGTCTAAAAATATCAAAGAAAACGGGGATGGAGCTTATACGAGTGAACGCTGCAGCGGTGTTCGCCCGGGACATTTTGTTAAGCGAGCTTCGGTTTCTCCTACATACGACACCCAAAATCGTGATGTTGGCCGCACGGTATGCCCGCTCCTAGTGCACGGCTGCGGAGCATGTGCAGTGGCAAAGTTTTTTTTTTTTTTGTCTTGGCACGGCTTCTCATGACACTGTCAACAGCAACATCAACAACACTAAAACTACAACAGCAAAGGTGAAGGACACGAAACCACAACCAGTTCTGACCCAAGCCAGACCGTCCAGCCTGACCTAGGAAAAGTACCCGCTAGCAAAAAACCAAATGGGCTAGTACGTAGGCCATGCCAGTGAGAAAGTGGATCATTAGTGCATTCCTCCAGAAGGTAATTGGTTTTTTTGTTGTTTTTCGCTCTCTCTCTGTTTCATCCTTGGAGAGAACAAATTATTTCCGCTTTCTGGATCTGTGACTGACGGAAAGAGCTTTTTATTTTGAGTACAGTATTTATTTACCGAGTAATCCCGCCCCGGTACCTGCGAGCCGAAAGGTCACATCCGATTGGTCGTTGACCTCTCTCTCTTTCTCCCTGTCTCTGACTGGCCAACTGATGTTTTTGTCTTCTTTCTGTCTTAAATCTCAAAGTATCGGGGATAAGAGGAAATCTGAATACGGAGACTTTGAAAGTGTTCGCTCCAAAATGCGTTTAGTATGTACGAGCAAATTATAAATCATAGAGCATAAATAATAAATTTTGGAAACAAATATTTTACCTTTTTTTTTTTTTAGAGATGTACTATGCCAAGTTTCTTTCTTTTAAACGGTCCTTCATACATTTCTTAATTTATATTTATTCACTGATTATCTATGTGAATTTTCACATCCACTGGCTTTTGCAGAATATCCTTTTATTTGTGCACTTTGCCATTTTATGTACATTACCCTTAGTATTCATTGTACAGCTTGTTCGTTTCTTCATCCTAATAATTAATTTGTTGAAATTTGAAAAAGAAAAAGAAAAGGGAGTGTAGATAAACGCCACGCGCGGGCAGTCCTGTGAACACTGAACCGGGAAAGGCGATGTTAGAACAGATTATCTGAATCTTCCCCCTTTTCTTCTCCCCCCCCCCCCCCCCCCAAGCCACACTCGCTATTATTATTTGGAGCAACTTAAATACTTGAATACATGGACCGCAATAGCCTGGCGACCAAATACCTTCAACATTTCCTACTTGTGATCAAAACTTTCAAGATAGGGTCCCGGTTTTTAAGTAGCTCTAGTGTAACCAGGGCAGATATAAATCTATACTCTCTGGTGTAACCCGAGACACAGAATACCGAGACGAACCTAGACGGCTAGTAAGGTCGCCTAGAGACGAACCATTCCTTCCCCACAAACTTTCGCGCGTACAGCTAAGGCGGGTACTGGAACTAGTATTCTGCGCTCAATTATAAAGGGGTGCGGTGCGCATTTTGTGCATTATTGACATCGATGACACCCGTGTAAATCGTCGGAGGGAATTTGGCGAGTTGATTCGTCTCGGTGTCTCAGGTGTAACTTCAGTATTGTGAAGCAAAACGCCAGGGAGAAAGGGCTGGAGATGGCTGACGTGGCAGTCAACGATTTCAGTCATAGATTGTGCTGACTTTGTCTTTGCCAACACTAGAAGTGTATCATACTAAGCCCAGAACGGCACAGTAAGCTGCTGGCAGACAAGAAGTGCACATCATCATGTCCTTTATTTCTTTTTTAATAAATCCGATAAGACCTTATCAAACTAAGCTCGGTGAGACACAGCCAGCTTCTGCCACTATTTCTTGGGTGTACATTTTGCTGGCAGCAATTACTGGCTGTTACAATCCGGGCTTGGCATGATACCCTCCTAAGGCACAGTGATATTCATCAAGTTGTCTGGGGCACGAGGTTCCATTGAAACTCAGTGACGTGACGTCACTATCTAACTGGTCAAAATCGGCTGACGGGTGCCTGGGCTAATGTGCTTGTGTGAATGTGGGCCATTCACGGTACGTTCTGCATCGTCAGCAGCAAATTGCGGTTCGAAGAAGTATCTCACTCTCACCTCTGCTGTCTTTCTCATTTTCATCTGGAAGTGCTGACTGAAGAGCACTTTTCACTTTCCTATGTGTGGCAGAGTGTCTGCCATCTAGTCTGTGTATGTGTGTGTATGTGTGTTTGTGTTTCATTTTACGACATTCCTTGGCGCACGATCTGGGGGTTTTGTCAAGTACAGAAATAGATTCGTGGATTGTGAGTTGGTGAATGTAAGACATCCTATCACATGAGTATATAATCTGTGGTACAGAACAAGACTTTGTATCATAGTTCCAATACATAGACACATACACGCACACATCAGAGAGTGAGAGAGAGAGATGTGGGGGGGGGGGGGAGACAGAGAAGAGGCAGAAAGAGAAGGGGGAAGGAGAGAGAGAGAGAAAAAAAAAGAAAGAGAGGATGGAGGGAGAGAGAGGAAGAGAAAAGAGAGAGAGAAAGTCGACGGGAGTGAAAGAGAGAACAGAGAGAGAGAAGGAGGGAGGGAAGGCGGGAGAGGAAAGAGAAAAAGAAGGAGGGAGAGAAAGAGAAAGAGGTAGGGAGAGGAGAGAAAAAGGAGGGAGAGAGAGAGAGAGAGAGAGAGAGAGAGAGAGAGAGAGAGAGAGAGAGAGACCCATTTTTTGGGACCCTGAAGCTTGAAGAACTGTTATGTCGGCCCCTTCCCAACCAGCAAAATAGGGCAACATCCAAAATTCTTCAGGGTGCCTCCGGGATGTGGGGCCATAAAGCCCGCTGTGTTAGTTTGACAGTAGATCCGCCACTGGCTGGAGCCGTCTTACGGCATGGGCACTGAACAGTTGCCCAAGGGCCCCAAGCGTTTAGGGAGCCCCCATGCATGCAGATTTCTGATAGTTACGTGAAGGGCAGGCCACAGCCTATTGCTTTGCCCAGGGGCCCATCATGATGTTAAGACGGCCCTGTATTCTCCACTCTGACACTATCGTAATTCCTTGGGTGACCCCAAAATATACTTGCAATCTGATACCCCCCTCCCCCCCCCCCCAACCCCCACTATACTTTTCACTTATGAACGAATGTCAGCCACGCGAGCCACCAACAAGACCTTTCTGTCCTGGCCTGTCCTGTGAGAGGTCATCACACCGTACGCGGCAGCTGTTAACCCTGCTGTTATGTTACATACATGGATGATGATGGAGTCCACTTGGGCCAGACCCGAATGATAGTGAAAAGCGGTTCTCAAATCAATAAACTATAGCATACCAGGCAGTGTGTGGCAGCTGGCACAGTGAAAGTAAAGTGAGAATTGGTGAAGTGCAATATTACTATAATAATTGAAACGGTTCATTTTTATAACATATCAAAGTCCAACTAGACTCTGCGTAAAGATCAGCGACTTTACTGTCTTCCATATCCCAGGACTGAATGGCAGGTGGCACATTGAGTCAAATCTGCTTTGTCTCGGTTTTAGTGTGAGATGTGAACTATAGAGTGAAACGGGACCTCCCTCACTGGCGAGACTGAAACAATTCTGTCTCACCAAATCGGACGTGACAAAACTGTCTTGAGTCAGCCGACGGAAAGAGAAACTTCGGACATTTAGTTAAAACACACTCGGCGCGTCATCAGCTTTATTATTGGCACCTTGAAAGAGTTGAACATTTCAGAGGCGTACCCTGCACGTGAAACACTTTTTGCTCAATATCCGAATTTGAGCTTAGTGGCTTTGTGGTGGTATCACACTAAGCCTGGAACGCCACAGCCAGTTGCTGCTAGCAAAATTTTCGCCTAAGAAATAGTGGCAGAAGCTGAATGTGTCTGACCGTTGCTGAGTATGACAGGGTCTTTCTGTATTTACTAAGAAATTACAGGAAATTATTATGTGCACTTCCTGTCTGCGAGCAGCTGGCTGTGTCTGACGGGGCTTAGTATGATGGGGTCTTCCCGGATTTGCTACGAAAATATAGGAAATTATGTTGTGCATTTCTTGTCTGACACCAGCTGATTGTGCCGTTCCGGGTTTAGTATGTGATACCCTTCGAAGGCACGGTATAGAACTGGGCACTTCAGTTTGTGGCCAACTAAACTCCTACGTGTTCCAACACACGAGAAAATGATGGTTTCTGTCTGTTGACACATTATTTGTGGGTACCTTGAGACGCAGCGGTTTGAGAACTCTGACCAGATGACATTTTTTGTCCTGTACCATGTTGTGCTCATGAAAATAAGGCCGGCCAGTGACCTCAGCTGACCTGACCAATGTTATGGTTTGGCATGGTCAGATGGAAGCACTCAGAGCACCAGGTGTCGCCTCTTTCTTGTTCGTCTTTCTAGTTCTCTCCGCCAGCCTCTTCTCTCCATCTTGCAAGTTAATACAACTAAGTCAAGATCTTCCCCCACTTATGACGCCCCCCCCCCGGGCTCTTGTAATGATGTAGTACACTTGTGAGTAATCACTAGCAATTAGATTTTGATAACATATTTATTATTTCGAAAAATAATAAAGCCTTTTTCTTTCATGTGCGCTGCGAGGAATTTTGATTTTATTCAAATAAGCGTGTATGCTGATCTGATTCACAAACTAAATGGGATTTTGTCTGTTTTTGTGGGTTTTCCGTTTGAAATTTTCAACAATACCCTTGATAAGTAAAGACGCAGACATAGGTGTATTAGGTGTATTAAAAATTTGTCATAGTTTTTCAAGCCAAATAAAAAATTCCAACATGCCTGCCCCGACGAGGGATCGAACCCGGTACCTTTGGCATGAGAGGTGAGCACCTTGCCTCTAGACTATCTCGTCCCCCGCACCTTGTCGATTCTGTGTACTCACCTGCACAGCTAACACCTTACTCAATGCTTTTTCGGCAGCCACGTACAACATTTCTACTGCTTTCGCTAGGTCATCAATGCCAGGTGCACCACCTGCTACCACCTGCCGGTCTCCACCTTTCATTTTCTGCGGTGCGCCACAAGTGGAGCCGATAACCAGGCCACACCAGAGACATGATACTCAAAGTCTAAGACAACGGTTTCCAATTTGGTTAGCAGCTCACACTTTGTGATGTCAGCAGGGAATCAGATTACAACTTCCACATGAGGCAGAAGTATCATTTAGCGTCAGAGGGTCAATGAGAGGAAAATCTGTCAGAAACTTGCGTTGTTGTTTTTTTTTTTTTCATTGGTAAGTGTCCCAGGACGAGAATGTCCTTTCCCCAGATTTTGTGACGGTTCCACGTGAAACATGGATTATTATTATCTATCCACCTTTTCATGACTGTGTAAATACAAATGAGCATGTTTTTCGTTTTTGTGTATAAAAACGAGCACCTTCTGTTTTCGTTGATATGGTTGTCCTACAAGCAAAAGACATCCTCACTTTGAGCTCACCCCTCCCCCGCCACCCCGGCCACATCCACGTAACTGGTTAGACAAGAAATAAGGACAAAGGAGAAGAAGAAGCCGTGCGATAATCATGGCATCCCACCCCCCTCCCCCACACATCCACCCCATCCTCAAGGAAGAATACACCCACAGCACAAACAGACAATCTCGTCCACGGAGGAACACACGCACTCACATGCATGCACGTACGCGCTCGGGGTCATACATACACATGCAGCACGAATAGTAATAAATAAACACACTACGCACACACACACGCACGCATACACACAGACCAACTAACTCACCAGTAATAAGTACTGTCTTTCCATCCATCCTGTTCTTGCTAGGATTCTCCACGCTGTAACGGATCCACATGCGCAGGAGGAAGATGAAAAGAATGATGAAAGAAATGATGACAGTGAAGGCCAGGATAGGAAAGACATCCTCTACTACATCCTCCAACTCGTCGATGTTTTCCTCTAGCTCTTCAACCTTTAACCTTTGTTTCATGGCAGCAGCCATCTTGGCGTGTTGGTCCGCCTTCAGCTTGGCCTGCATCAGCTTGGCCTGTTGCTGTTGTTGATTCATGATGATGATGATGGTAGTACACACGTCTCACGTACAAAACCGATGAAATAATTTTTTATTGAGGATAATCAAGGCACGTGAGGACAACTTAACTGGAATATCCACTGGCGAGTTAGAAGATTCAGAATGTCGAGAAGGTATTCAAGGTCAGCTGAAAGAAAACAATGTCGGAAATTAGCATTAAAGATTTCATATAGATGGACAGAGGGACAGAAACACACATTGAAGCTGGGTTTTCATGACTGTGTACGGAAACGCAAACGGAAAAGCCATGCATTTGGAAACATTCTTTCTTTTTACCACTTGATGGATTTTTAACATTTCCATTTCCGCACACATGAAAACACGGCTTTAGACTCACAACGCAACGAGGTCAGTGGGAAAATTAAAGCAATGAGCAGAATCAGTGTGACAACATAACAGTGTGGGCCAATACCCTAATTTCTTAAAATGTTTTAATCGAGAATGCAGAACAAAACAGCAAAAAAAAAATAAATTATGTGACTTCCATTTAATATGTCGGACCTTTGGAACAAGCTCCGAAACTGCACTTAAATGTGTTCTTATAATGAAAATAAAAGTTGCACATCAACAAGAGAGATACTAGGAGCTAGATATGCTGCACTATAAAATCTGAAAATTAAGACATGTTCTATGTCCTCCTACTTGTGTATTTGATCGACAGTGATAAATTCACACAATGAGAGACAGCTTTTGAGTTTTGATTTTACGGCTCTTCGGCACGACAATAGCCACTTTGCGCTTTCACAGTCTATTTGTGTAGTTTAGTTATGTTTCTACTTCAGAGCTTCATCAATACCAAAAATGTTTTTTTTTAAGTTTGTTAACATTTCGCAGTGACCAGCACTGTTTCTGTAAATAGCAGGGTGGCAAAAACATGTCAGCACTACAAATGAACAATGTCAGTCCTATCACCGAGTATCTGCCTGTGTGCCCCACAAGGTAGCGTGTCACAGGACGGCCGACATCCACTCCTAAGTAAACAATGTCTCACCCTTTCTTCAACTAGCATCAATTACATGTGACACCAAGGGCTAAAAAGTCAAATATGTAACAAAAATCCATACCACAATAACTGGACATGTACATCTTTTACAAAAAAAAACCCTGTCATCAACCACACAGATAATGACGCGTGCACAAAGCACACAGTACTCAACAAGTTTTAATGAATCCCCCAGAATTGCACAACCATTTAAGATAGCCAAGATAAGATAAGATAAGGTAAGGTAAGATGAGGGAAATACTCTTCCACAGAGCGTTTACGAGCACATACATGGTACACACATCTTACGCATCATTACTCAAACGCATATCACAACTCAATGGACTCAATAACAGATACTTGAAGGGACATAATAAGGAATCTTGGTGAAATATGGCACACATCTAGCTGTGTCTTGTTAAGGCAAATTTCAAAGGGAGAAACCGATTTTCTGTGTTTGATGTGTATAATTCTATTACTCCTGGATGATCTAGATATTGTCACAGGGGGACTTGATTTCTGTGTGTGATGCATATTTTTATGGAATCCATCGGAAATAATGTGCCATTTACAACTATAGTTACGGCAATGGCTCTTGTTGACGTCATCTCCAATGAAATAACTATACACCATCACAAAAAAAAAGGAGCAAAAACAACCCTCTTGACAACATCTGGAACAAATCTCGAAACTACTGGTCTTGTTACCTACAGTCATCACCAAATTAATGTGTTTGCCTGGAACTCACATTGCCAGTTGTAACCATCGTCAGCTCAACAACCCTAGGAATGCTAAATTACTCAATAACTTAGCCGCCATATTGAAAGTTGTGTTGTTTTACTATTAATGAACGCCCAATTAACCCCTTTGACGAACAGAGCAAAACAATTGCAAATTCATATATGACACATTGAATTAGCGTAACATATCCTGACAATTATGAATTGTCATTCACAAAAAGTAAAGTATTGAAAAATATGGGAAGGGAAATGATAGCCTATATGACATACATATCGTGACTTAGTACATGTTTGTTCTATCTCCGTTTTCTGAAAAACGGGAGATTTTTAGTATGTAGAAGAGATATAACAAATGCACATACTGACATCTGTTTAAAATGCGTTGTGACACTTATAAGGCCATTCCACAATTCCGATTCATTCAAACTCCTTGTCATAATACTACAGACGAATTTCTCAGCTGTGCAAATTGTGGAGTTGGAACAAACAAGAACTAAGCTATAAGGTCGCTATATTGTTAAACGAAAAGCCACTGACCTCAAGTCTACACAACCACATACACCCGCGCATTGACGCCAACTTTTCAAAACTGACTTATTTTGCCCGCTCCCTTGTATTTAAAACTGAACCTACCTAAATGTCAGAGAGTCACAATATGTGAACAATCCAGAAAAGCCTGTTCCTACCAAATAAAATCACATTTTGGAAAAAAATATGACAATATGCCATGGTCTTGGGTCCCGGAGAAATCATTGAAAGCACACCGGTATGAAAAATAGCGAAGCTCATACGTACATTAAATTTGCTACCACCATCATCATCTCTTCCATGGTTTAGTCCGTTTTCCTCCTCACCTTTCCCTATCAATCAGTTCTGATGAACAGGCAGGCAAGGGGAGATAAGTAACTATGTTTACTAAAGGGGGTAGAGCAAGGGGCAGATAACTGCGCTGGTGGCGCGCCAGGTATCAGTACCCGTGGTCAGATAAACTCCTATGGCATTAGCCTGACGCGCACCTACACAGCCCCGGGAATCATTACCCAAAGCTTGAATAATTCCATCGGAAGAAGGAAAAAAAACAAAACCAAAACACAATTCTTTAGAGGGGTGTCATACTAAGCCAGGAAGCGTGTTTTTTTGTTTTTTTTCCATACGAGATTTAGCAAATTCAGGAGCGGGGCAGCATCAGACCCCCAAACACAGATCATCGGCTAAGGGATTTCTCGTCCTATCGAACACTACCATGGGTGCTGCAATCTCTGGACTGTGCCTGATGTGACTCTGAACGTCACCGAAAATTTCTGGGATGTGTTTGGGGGTGTGTTGCTGCCCCGCTCCTGAATGTGTCCCCGCATGTACATTGTTATGTCCCAGAAATGTACACATTAAGGATTTTTTGATTATGGTCAAAGGTAAACACTCACTGCTCCATTGTTAAAGAAGAGGGACAGCAAAGAATACATCTGACGTGATACTGCGTGTCGTAAGAGGCGACTAAAGGTGCAAAGGTCCTGGTCTCCCGAGAAGAGCCAGTTGGCGGTGGGCCAACTACCCACCCTGTAAAAATAAACCAGTTACAGAAACACAAGCAAATACTTTAAATCAGTCTTTTATTTTGGGAGAAAGGGGAGCATCTGCACCTGTAGATTCAATGAAGGACAATGGACAAAGCCGAAAGGACTCCACTGGCCCGACTGCTCCTTCATCAAACAAGTCACTCCGGATTGCGTCGTGGAATGTCCGCTCCATGTATGAAGCAGGAAAGAGTGCCCAGGTTACAATGGAGATGAGGCGATACAGACTGCACATACTTGGAGTTAGCGAGACCCGCTGGATACAGTCCGGACTGAAACAACTTAATTCTGGGGAAAAGATTTTGTATTCTGGAAGGGAGGACAAAAAGCATACAGAAGGGGTAGCGATCATCTTGAGCAAGCACGCCCAGAGGTCACTGAGGGGATGGGAACCCTACGGAAGGAGAATTATATTGGCATCATTTACTACAAAGAACAAGAACATCAACATGAACATTGTGCAGATATACGCCCCAACAAATGAAGCAACCGATGAGGACAAGGACGATTTCTACAACCAGCTTCAGGAAATAGTTGACACATTGCCAAGAAAAGATGTGAACATTATAATGGGAGACGCCAATGCCAAGATAGGACAGGACAATACAGGGTATGAGGACATTATGGGGCGCAATGGTTTGGGACAAATGAATGAGAATGGAGAGCGGTTTGCAAGTTTCTGCGCATTTAACAGCTATGTGATTGGAGGTTCAGTATTCCCACACAAGAGGATCCATAAGGCCACTTGGATTTCACCGGATGGAGTAACTGAAAACCAGATTGACCACTTTTGCATCACCCGACGATTCAGACGCTCACTGGAGGATGTCATAGTACAGAGAGGAGCTGATGTTGGATCTGACCATCACATGCTGCTGGCAAGACTCAAACTCCGCCTCAAGAAACAAGGTACCAGAGCAGGAACAAAGAGGAGAAAGTTTCAAGTGAGCCTTCTGGATGGAGACAAGAAGGAAGAGTTCCAGCTGACACTGAGGAATAGATTCAAACCCCTTGTTGACCTCGAAGAGACAGTAGATTTGGAGACTCACTGGGCTAAGGTAAAAGGAGTATTTACATCGACATGTCAGGATGTTCTTGGGGAAAAGAAAGTGGAACACAAGGAATGGATCAGTCAAAAATCACTGGACTTGATAAGGATAAGAAGAGACCTAAAAGAACAGGTAAATGCAAGTCGTACAAGAAGCTCAAGAGTTGGTAACCAGGAAGAGTACCGAGCATCAGCTAAAGAGGTCAAAAAATCAATTAAAAAAGACAAAGAGGAGTTCATAGGAATGTTAGCAGAGAAAGCAGAGAAGGCAGCAACAGGAGGACACACGAGGATCCTCTACCAGACTACAAAGACTCTTGCTGGAAAATATGGAAAACCGGAAGTTCCTGTCAAGGATTGCAACAGGAAGGCTATTTTTGGAAAGGAAGCTCAGGCAAAAAGATGGATAGAACATTTTAGTAGCCTCTTGAACAGACCTCCACCAAGCAACCCACCCGACATTCTACCCGCAAGAAATGATTTACCGATCAGTTGCGACCCTCCGACTAAAGCAGAGATTAATGATGCCATAAAGCAGTTAAATCGAGGCAAGGCAGCTGGACCAGACCAGATCCCACCAGAGGCGCTGAAGGCAGATGCTGCTGGGGCTGCAGAGGATCTGCACTCACTATTCTCGAGGATTTGGATCGGAGGCAAGTTTCCAAAGGACTGGAAGGAAGGGCACCTCGTGAAGCTTCCAAAAAAAGGGGACCTCAGCAATTGTAGTAACTACAGAGGAATCACACTTCTCTCCATCCCAGGAAAGGTTTTCAATCGGATTATTCTCAAGCGAATACAGAATGCAACAGACCCAAAACTTCGTGAGGAGCAAGCTGGTTTCAGGAGTAATCGATCAACCACCGACCAGATCGCCACGCTGAGAATTATAGTAGAGCAGTCGCTAGAGTGGAACTCCCAACTGATAGTGAACTTCCTTGACTACGAGAAGGCCTTTGATAGCATCGATAGAGAAACGCTGTGGAGAATATTGAGACATTATGGAATCCCAGAGAAGATGGTGAATCTTATCAAGAGCATGTATGAGGGGACAAGTTGCAGAGTCGTACACGATGGTGAGCTTACTGACAGCTTTGATATCAAGACTGGTGTTAGGCAGGGTTGTTTGCTGTCCCCATTTCTGTTTATTCTGGTGATTGATTGGCTTATGAAAGAAACCACCAATGGAGGAAGAAATGGCATACAATGGACCCCATGGACACAGCTGGACGATCTAGATTTTGCAGATGACTTGGCACTATTGTCGCACACACACGACCAGATGCAAGCAAAGACTACAGCTCTAAACAAAATTTCAGAATCTATTGGATTGAGGATACATCCTGCGAAGTCGAAGGTCCTAAAAATTGTTGCACCCCCAAGCGAACAAGTCAAAGTAGGAGATCAACCACTGGAAGATGTAGAGTCCTTCTGCTATCTTGGTAGTATCATTGACAATAAGGGAGGAACAGAGGCAGAAGTCAAAGCACGAATTGGAAAGGCACAGGCAGCTTTCACGTCCTTAAGCAAGATTTGGAGAACCAAGGATATATCTCTAAAAACAAAGCTGAGGATATTCAACTCGAACGTGAAGTCAGTCCTGTTGTATGGATGTGAGACTTGGAATGCGTCCCAGGCCTGCATAAAGAGAATCCAAGTTTTCATCAACAGATGTTTGAGGAAGCTACTTAAGATCAGATGGACAGACAAGGTCAGCAATGAAATTGTTTGGAAAAGAACAAGACAGAGCCCAGTCAGAGAGGAAATTGGTAGGAGGCGATGGAGATGGATCGGCCACACTCTCAGGAGGCCAGGAAACAGCATTGCGAAGAAGGTATTGGATTGGAATCCCCAGGGCAAGAGATCAAGAGGAAGGCCGCGCGGAACGTGGAGAAGAGCCAGAGAAAATGATGTGCAACGAAGCGGAAAGACTTGGAATAATGTAAAGAGGCTGGCCCATGATAGAGAGGGATGGAAAGTGTTTGTTGGTGGCCTATACCCTGATCCAGGGTGAGAAAGGCAATGATGATGCTCCATTGTTAAAATAATTTTCTACTCTCTGGACATTGCAGTACATCGGATAATCCTCTTCTACAGCAGAAAGTTAGAGAATAATTATAACAACGACAAATGATAATGAAGCACAGTTGATGTACTTTGAAATGATTGCCGGGCCAAATTTTTCCTCATGTTACTGATTTGACAGCTTAAATTTGCAGATATACAGCAAGTCAGTTTTTCAAAGTCTTCTCATTTTTCTTCAATATTCCACTACATTCAGGCCAAGTTACAAAAAGCAATTGCTGGGACTTCGCCTGTTACCTGAGGTAAGAAACACATCTCTTCCCCCCCCCCCCCACTCCGTCTTATCGTTTGTTTCACATCTCATGTACATGCGCCAATATTTTTTTTTTATTCTCTGGAATTTATAGCCCGTGGAATCTATCTATCACGAACTATTCCTCCCCCCCCCCCCCAAAAAAAAAACACCAACTGGAAGCAAGAAAACATTTACTTTCCATGATTAGTTCATCAGCTAAAAAAACAACAACAACAAAAAACAGCAGGTTTTCACGTCCGTGAAGGAAGGAAGAAAAGAGAAGAAAAAAATAAAAAATGAAGGTACGCATGTCTGGATCAGAACAGCTCGACCTACCGTGAGCTGGAATGTTTTACAACTTATCCCAGGTGATGAGACCTAATGACTGAGATGTATGTGCCCACCCACCAGGTCTTGGCCGGTACTAAACATAGAGGCATGCAAAAAGGGGCGATAATTAAGTTCTGGCCTCGACTGATCTCCCTTGATCACGTGACCAATTAGCCTTGAGAGAAGCGCATTAGTATAAATTACAGACTCTACCATATGATCTACAGCTGTTCAGGCTGACTTTTCAACAATAGGGTTATTTGTGCTTGTTAACCCTTTAACTGTCTCTGTTCTCCTACCCTAGAGCAACTAAACTTCGCTTCTTGAACAAACAAAATAAGGAAAAAAAACCAAAACGCTTTTTTCGGGACTACCATTTTTTTTTTACCAATGCACCAACTTTTTCAAAATTTTACACGTGACCTTGAACAATTTCACACTAATAGCAAAATCTTTTACATTTTCTTTTTTGTGCCCTTGTGATCCGTTCAGATTTGGACTTTTTTTTTTTCTATCTATCTCTATGACGTCAATAATATTTAAAAGCTTTACAGAAACGTGGTGTCACACACAAAAACAATCATTGTCCAATACTCATTACAATCCCGAAAACAAAGCACTGCGTGTCACAGACTAATAAAATACCCACACTGGATGAGCCCATTGTGTGACGTCACAAAACAGCGAAAGGTCATGGGCCGTCCGCCACATTAGGTTTACGGCTGCGACCGACGCTTCAGCATAGCTACAATGCAGCGATCGTTAAAAGTCCAGAAGGTCATCATTTATAACAATAAAAAAAAAGGCAGCTGTAGACAATAAAATGAAAGGATAGGCAAGATAATGCATTGTTAATACATGTATAACCAATCTTGACAAATAAAAAGAAATTTCTACTGCAGATAGAACTAGAATCGGAATTTCCCGAGCGGCGGTCACGTTGGTTATACGGCCGCATCTCATTAACTTCCGTAAAAAACGACACAGCCCGAAGCTTGTGTTTCCAGTCTGGTTGATTTATTAGTCTGTGCTGCGTGTAGTGTTCAGCACTTGTGAACTTTCGCTTCACTCAAAAAATAACAAAAATTCCCAAACCGTTCACAGCTTTTAAATGCAAAATCATCTCAATCTTAAACTATTATGCGAAGAAAAACCTCATCCAAAACAACAGATGGCAGCAAATAAACCAACAGGATAAATATCATCTCCTGAACAGAGATGATCAAGTGATATTGTTCAGACTAAGAACTGGTCACAATAGGCTCCACCACCATATGTTCATCATGTTTAAAATAGGAACATCTGCCATATGTGAGTGCAGCCAGTCTCCTCAAAACACAGAGCATAATTATATTGCAGAACTGCACGCTCTTCTCAGTACTAGGAGAAACATATTGGCCCAAACCCACCGATCTGAATGTCAATCTCTATAGTGCTCTGCCAGAACTGCAGAAAGCCGTAGATTTTCTTAAAAGAACAAATCTGCAGATTTAGATTGGTGAACGAAAGAAGAAGAAGAAGAAGATCTCAATGCAAATACGATGAGCTTTGCATGCTGCGCACTGAACATAAACATGGACAATGTACAGAGTAAATCTCCCAGGCGTTAAATCAGTTTGAATTTGGAGAAAGCGTGTCGTCACCATAACGGTCATGGTCACATTGTCCTGGGAAGAAACAAGACGACAGACAGACAGAATATACCAGAATGACATGACATAAGAAGACCCTACCATACCAGAATGGCCTACCACCAGGTTCAATCAGTGAAACAGGGCGTTAGATATATCCAATCTGTAGTGAGCAAATGGCCTAAGTACACGTGTCGGAAAATACGAATATTCCATATCCTATTAAGACAACCCAGTGCCACGTCACATGTAACATTTCAGAAAGGCCCATCGACTAATCATTAAGTTATTCCTGAAAAACGTTTTTTTTTTTTCTTTTCGTGAAACTTACTCTACGTGATCTGTCCAGACTCACTGCAAAATACCGCCTCTAACTTCGTTTGGTATGTCCCGGCGCTGGGCAAAGCTATAAAAACTTCCGCAGCAATTATACAGTATGTGGAAATACAGTGATAAATCATTTCCGGTTAAATACTTGTTTTTTTTATTTTTTTTATTCCACTCTCGTGAGTTAAATGAGGTTTCCCAGTTAGGACAATTAACAGAGTACTGGCTAAAGCAAGTACGTAGTGTCCTTGCAAACAGTTGTCCTCATATGAGTGACAATGGCCGATTGAGACATGTAATTTTATAATGATTACTCCCTTGTTACTTAAAATAAAATACCCAAATTCCATTTGACCAACACCCTTGTTTTTTTCTTTCTGTTTGTTTAAGCTGCAAATGTCAGTATTCCCACACCCTTAGTGGAAGGTAGATCCCAGCCAGGAACCTTAGGGATATCCTATGCTTAGGGCTGATGTCGCTTCCATAGAGGAATGACATCGTTCCTACGTAAATCCGCTGGTTACCCACATCACGCCGACGTCGGCTTGATGTAGAGAACCCGCCTCTACTGTAATCCTACCAACCCTACGTAAATCCTGTACAGACTTGTGTCAGCGTGACGTAAGGGATGCTGGCTGAGATAACGAGCACCAAAAGTGCACTGGTATGACTGTGTACACATGCCCATGCCTACAACTTTGCCTTGGTTCCAATTACCAGGCGTTTTTCATCGTCCTTCTCTCCCGAGAAACCAAGTAAATGACTTCGCCTTGGAGATGACGCAAAATACAGGTGCAGTTCTCATTAGACAGGTGTCAGGTTACGCCGCAGGTAACGATGGGAGAAGCTGAATGATGGAATATCGATATCGCACACACGAGTATATCCTACCACAGAGATTACTATTCTTCAGCTTCCACTCAGAATCGCGGTAACAATTCTGCTACATTTCTGAACGATGAAAACTGAATATCTTGTCGCTGGTTCCGGTATCCCTTACTGTAGGTGATAGGAATTTGATACTTCAACATAATTATCACGACCTTAGCTCTTGTTTGTTCTATCTCCATTTTCTGAAAAACAAAAAACCAACAAACTGGAGATCTTTTAGTATGTAGAAGAGGCGTAACAAATATAGAGATAGGTGGGCGAATACAATCTGTGGCTAAACCCTCTGTATCTCTGAGCTCAGAAAAGAGCATAAACCGAAGTGGCGAACGCTCATTCTGTTGATTGAAACATCCCCTGGCTGACAAATGTGATGATCGATGCTTCTTTTCTACCCACATAAACTTCGGCCTGCTACAGACCAGAGCCGGTTGACCACCAGGCTGGGCGTGTCCCTGTCTGTAAGTACGGTACCACTAACAACCATGGCTGTGTTAGGCTGAAGTAGTTTGTTCAAGATCTGGTGGGGATATCATTCTGTAGTCATGGCACTGCTATCGTTGCAGTTAGATCTGGTAAAAGGAAATACATGTATGTCCCTGTGTGATCCTGCATCCACATATGTCGTGTTATAAAGTCAGAAAGAGAAGGAGTGATAAAGGGGTGGGAGACAGAGAGAGAGAGAGAGAGAAAGAATGACAAACAGACACTCAAAGACAGATGTAGAAAGAGACAGAGAGAAAGAGAGAGATGCCAAAGAGACAGAAAGAGAGTGAGAGGAGGGGGGGGGGAGAGAGCGACAGGAGAGAGAGAAAAATAGTGTGCAAGAGAGGATAAAGAAAGACAGACAGACAGACACACATACACATACATACATAGACGTAAAGATGAGAAACACTTTACAAATCATTACAGCTTTCCAGTATATATACGCGTAATTATGTCAGGAAAAACCCATTACAGATTTCTGGTACCCGCACTTTGCTTCTCAAGCAAGACTCTGATGCCTATATCATCATGCCAAAACAACAAAGTGTACATCATCACATGAACATTACAGGAAAATTAGGAACAAAAACAAAAAGTGCAGCAGTTTAAGAGATTGTTTGCCATCACAACGCATTGTTTTTTGTTTTTGTTTTTGTTTTTCTGCACTTGAGGAGAATTTTGACTTCCAGCTCAGTGACATTATATGTTTGAAAAGAGTCGAGTAGGTCCTCGGGGGAGAACGAGTGCAGTTATCATATCCAAAGTCTGTTTTTAATCTATCTATCTATCTATCTATCTATCTATCTATCTATCTATCTATCTATCTATCTATCTATCTATCTATCTATCTATCTATCTATCTATCTATCTATCTATCTATCTATCTATCTATCTATCTATCTATCTATCTATCTATCTATCTATCCATCCATCCACCAGTCCATTCACACAGCCATCCATCCATTCATCCACCATCCATCCATCTATCTATCCATCCATCCTCCATAAGTCAGTCCGCCAATCTGTCCGTCAACTTGTTCTTCTTATCATCTGTCTGTTTGTCTGTCTTTCTGTTTATCTTAAAGAAACACAACATCAGCTACATATTTTTGAAATAGAATATTATAATTATGAGATACCCAAGTCTAATACACGTCCAGTTTCACCCCAGCAAGACTACATGTATTTCACACTCTTGTATACCAAGTGGTCACGCTGCCCAGTGGTCAAGGTCTAGATCCACTGGCCCAGCCTGTACCTAGCTAGACTTGTATCAGGTGCACCTACGGTGACCTCTGACTTCTATCCCAAGAAACAGTCTCCCCCACCCCCCTTCTCCAAGCATATCCTCAAAATATGATGTATGTACCTGGCACATGTCACAGGCAGACATTCCAGTCTGGCCAAGTCTGATATATCACAGGATGGAATGCTGTATATTATTTATTATGTCTGCAAGTTTTATATCTCTCCCCCCCCCCCCCCCCTCCGAGTCTCCCATCTTGACCAACACAATTATTTCACTGTCTACTGACGGCAAGTCTGATAGTCTTCTTCGCCTTCCCTTAATGATTCCACCAAGGATTTCCAACTAAATGTACCATTTCATAAAGTTATGGACCAGTCTGCAGTGGTTTGCCTATTTTAATATACTCCCTTGTGAAGATAACTGTATGTGGCAGTCAGCAATTAAAGATTGTTGTTACTTGTACATATGTACCCCATGTGTTTTGTGTTAGGGGTCCGTAATTTAAAGTCCTTTGTGACTCCAGAGCTAGAGAGCTCCCCCGAGACGGCCTTAAGAACACCCTTAATCAAATATTCTTTCAGGTTTTCTTTTTATTATTTGTGCTCTAAGATCAAGGAACATGGCGTCCTATAGTGGAGATTCGCTGGATCCCGTTGCGAAAAAAACAAAACAAGAAAAAAACGATAGAATCAAACATTACAGAGCATAGAAGGTGTTGATCTGTACAAGCTGCCAAGGACAGATGGCCGGCTAACAACCGACCGAGCTGCCAAAGATCACGTACCCTTACATTAATTTTTTCATTCTTAAGTGCCTACACATTTGATCAGTTGAAAGTAAACGGATTTTTCCGAACTATGGAGCTGGAAATGCCTTTTCTGTTTATGAATGTGAACCACAAACGTCTTCTTCTCTCACGCAGTTCCTCTACTACCTTCCCCTCATATGTACGAATCCCTGGTACAAAAACAACAACAACAACAACAACAACAACAACAACAACAACAACAACAACACCTTTTGCTTTTGTCCAGCGTTCGATATCGACAACCAAACTACATGTAGCACAGATGGTAGGCAGTTTCCATAGCATTTACCAATGCAATGGCGGGCGGAAGTAAACGTCACGTTCGTTCAAGCTGACCGTATCGAACATGCCTATGGACTAACACGGATAGAAATATAAGATTAAATACGTGTTCTACTCTCGATTCTTCTTATATCTGTTCTGACACAATACGAAATGGAACCCTGGCTGTTCGTGCTGGGCAGAGAGACTTGCTTTCGAGTGATCCGTATTTTGTGGCTCTTTCGCTTCAAAATGAGTGTTGTTACCTGTATGTAGGCACTCTGTGTGTTTTGCGCTAGGCGTACATACTTTAAAGCCTTTTGTGACCCCAGAGCTAGAGACTTCCCCCCGAAATAGCCTTAACAACAGCCTTAATGAATTATTCGTTCAGATTTGCTGCATGTTTACCTCCTGGTTTCCGGTTGACAGGGTAAGGGGCAGGATCAGGGATTCGATAGGATTTAGGTCAGAGGATAAGGGAGGGGTTAGGGATAGATACGTAGGCTAATACGCATGCGCCCCCAACGCAAAACGCTTGAGATGCATACATACATACAAGTAACAACAGTCCTTCAAAATATGCGGTTATCCGAATCATGATCCGAATTTTAGACCAGTTTAAAAAAAGCAGGTCTGGGTCCTGGGTCGGTAACTAAGCGTTCCGTTCCAAAGCGCTTTGTCTCGTCGCCTCCCTCCCCGGGTACATGGGCGATCCCAAAAGTTGCGTCATGGAAATATACTTACTGTGTACTTAAAAAGGACCCCCCCCCCACCACCCCCCAAGAAATCGTCCTCTTAGTTGCTGTACGACTGTACTTGCAGAAGATGCGGTATATCGGATTACGAGTTTCTCTAAAGTTGATTCCGTAACCTTGACAAGTGAAAGACAAAGCGCTCGGGTTTGGAAAACAAGAATAGATCTGTTACCCGGACAGGTAAGGCCCAGGTTTGGGTCGGGAGGAGGGGGGGGGGAGGGGGCAGGGGGGACAGAGGGGGGAGATAAAGAAGTGACAGAGAAAAAGTAAGAGAAAGACAAGTAGAGAAGAGAGATGCAGGGACATCGGCAGACGGCTAGCTTGTCTGACTAATGCAGGGATGAGTCAACGAACAACGAGAGAAAAGGACTGACAGGCCACAGATAGATAGATAGATAGATAGATAGATAGATAGATAGATAGATAGATAGATAGATAGACAGACAGACAGACAGACAAACAGACAGACAGACAGATAGATAGAAAGATAGACAGACAGACAGATAGATAGACATATAGATAGATAGATAGATAGACAGACAGACAGACAGACAGATAGACAGATAGACAGACAGACCGACCGACAGATAGATAGATAGATAGATAGACAGGCAGACAGATAGATAGACAGATAGAGAGAGAGATAGACAGACAGACAGCCAGACAGACAGACAGACAGACAGATAGATAGATAGATAGATAGATAGATAGATAGATAGATAAATAGATAGATAGATAGATAGATAGATAGATAGATAGATAGATAGATAGATAGATAGATAGATAGATAGATAGACGGACGGGCGGGCGAACAGAAGGGTAGGTGGGTGGATGGGCGGACGGGCTGACGGATGGACGGACCGATGATGTAAGGAAGGACAAAATGATGGAAGGAAGGATGAATGATAGAGTGAATAGACAACATGTAGATGAATGGATCTATAGATAAGTAATTCGATGGACAGATAGATAAAGAGGAAATTAAGATCATGCCACGTATAATGATCTGTACGACATTAACTTACATGCACTTCCATCCAAGAAAACACTGATTTTTACACATCACGAGTTTCAATTTCAGAAGACGATTCCAGAACGTTCTTTAATCACTTCTCTCTCCAACCAAAGTAATACAAAATGAACAAAGGTAATAGAAAGAATCAGACTTCATGTTTTACTTACGCCCTCTTACCTGGATACACCTGGTTTCACGATCTCCGCAGAAAACGAAAAAAGAAAAAAACGAAAAGAACTCTGATGAGTGTGGAAAAACATTATTTTATGCACAATTTCTCTTGCGATGGAACGTTAGGCAATTGAGAATACACGACGTGCACGATTATTGCCAAAAGAGTGTGAATATTATGTAATTCTTACAAACAAACCCCCTCCAAAAAAAATATTGGGACATACAAATGCAATTAGACAAATTTATATGGATCCGTCAGTTCTTGTTATTATCACCGATTATTTTACCATATCGTTGTATGTGCATTTTTGCCTTTTCGAGAAAATCAGGACTGAAAGTAAGTCGGCACAAGGGCGAAAACGCAAACCACGTTATATCACAAACATGTACCGTATCTCGAAAAGTTCTTAACCGATTGGAATGATACTTATACACGATAAAATGAGGAGTGAGAGAACCACTTTCATGACAAACCTCAAAAATCGGCAGTGTCGTATACAACAATATGGCAAATACCCCTCTTTAAATAGACTAGAAATAGATCATAATAGCGTGACCCTGTTCTAAAAGCATGGAGTCGGAAGTGTTTGTTACGAATTTTACGTGTGAATTATGCCAAATGAACAAATTACCCAGAGTTTGCAGGATTTTTATATTATCACCTTACATCACAATAAGTCGAGTTATAGGCGATGAGAATGATGTCCAGAGTTTTGGAGCCCTCCCAGAAAGGGCCTTTGAGGGCAGAACTTTCGCCCTTAGCTCCATTATAGAATGATGATGATGCATGCAATTCCATCCGTGTCTATTTTAAGCACAGATATTTGAGTTCACACTCCAACATGCGCGTTCTGCCAGGTAACCAGGGAGCTGAATGAACTTGCCACGCGCACAGTATCTTTTTTTTTTGTGTCCCGACAAAATTGTCAAGAATGATTAAACCGGCGGATATATTTTTTTTCTTCTTTTGCCTTACTTGCCGGTATGTTCGTCTCGCTAAGCCTGGCTCCAGGTTTGAACACTGGGAAGGAGAGGAGACGCCACACATCTGGTCTGATAGAAGCCGCCATGACCTATATCTCTTTATTGTGAGGAAAAAATGGTGGTGGGAAAGGAAGTGAGAGAGAACACTTTTTGCTCCTGTAGATTGTTTTTGTTTCACTTTCTTTCCCGCCTGTCCATGTTAAAGCTGCAAACCTTCCCTCGAAGTGTGTTTTTTTTTCTGCGCGTATTTTTGACGAGCGTGTTTTGTTTCGAAAAGTATTATATCTCAAAAATACGCTAAGGGGGGTGCGGGTGGCGGGGTATCATTGTAAACCCGGAACGGCACAGTCAGCTGCTGGCAGACAAGAAATGCACACCATAATTTCCTATATTTTCGTAGTAAATCCGGGAAGACACTATCATGCTAAGCCCGGTCAGACACAGTCAGCTGGTGCCATTACTTCCTGGATGTAGCCTATATTATTTTGCTGGCAGCAACTGGCTGTGATGTTCCGAGCTTATTATCATACCCCGCTAACACAGATAGATCTACCTACATCTACAATAAAAATAGAAGGAGCGATGATTAGAAAAAATACGGGCGTGTTCGGTGAGGGAAAAAGACGTGCAGGAAAAGCCTTGAAAACATGCACCATGGGAACCGGCTTTTAGTAGGGATAAACCTAAATAATCTCTCTTCTGTCTGGTCACTATCAATCATGAGGTGCCCTGTTTTAGGTCTTTATTTCAGGAGGTTCGCCGCCCTTGACATCTACACTCCACTTTTCTTGTTCTTGTTTCTCTGAGTTTTTGTGCTAGGGATTAGATCTAGTTGTGTTTTTTTTTCAGAATTTTGCCCGGGCAGCGGCGTTGTTCGGCCTGCTCTTCTCGACTTTCAACTGCCAAGGTATCTTTTACGTGTGCTTCGTGCGCCCTTTGGGTTTTCGTCCTTATCCCAGAAGACTAGGTGCTCGATCCTCCCTACCATAGGATCAGGGACGGACGGGCCTGCACCTACCGGGGATTAAACCCGGTACCTCCGACATGAGAGAGAGACAAGCATCTTGCCTCTAGACCAACCTGTCCCCAACATGAGGTGCCCAGTCTTCACGTTAATGCACGTCACCACGTTTGTTCTTGTTTATCTATCTCCGTTGTCTAAAAAAAAAACAACAACTGCAGATCTTTTAGTATGTAGAAGAGGAGGTATAACAAACGCACACTTTGACACTGTTTAAAATGCGTTGTGGCACTTATTAAGCTGGGTCATTGTCCCGATTTATTCTAACTCCTTATCATAAACGTATAGCGTCAAATTTCTCAGTTGTGCAAAAAGTGGAGTTGGAAGAAATAAGAACTAAGACAGCGACAAGTACAGTAGAGCTTGGTCAGTGACAATGACGAAACACTATGTTAAGTTGTCCTTATGCCAGGTCGGAAATCAAGATCGCATCCAGATCTGACGCAATCCCAGTTTCATGATTGTTAAAAATTAAACGCGTTTTCTGCGAATCTGGAACTTGAAAGAAGTGCTGGTTATTACAGGTGCTTGGTTTTCATAGAAGGAACAGTGGAGATGATTACTTGGTAATGGATCACTCATTCGTAACACAGACAGAGGAAGTCAAATTTCGACGATGCATTGACAGACAGACAGATAGACATACATACATACATACATACAGACAGACAGACAGACAGACAGACAGACAGACTAGACAGATTATTTTCAATGCGATTTCCAAACACATATGTCTATTGTACTGTCCCCCCCCCCCCCACCACTATCCCTGCATTTACCGTCATCTGCTATCCCACGTCTCATCCCCATCTCATCCTCTTTTCTGGCATTTTGAGTTCGAGTCTGAATTTGGAGAAGAAAAGAGGTGATGGATCGAGTAGGTGGGCGAATACAATCTGTGGCTAAACTCTTTGTATCTCTGAGCTCAGAGAAGAGCACAAACCGAAGTGGCGAACGCTCATTCTGTTGATTGAAACTTCCCTGGGCTAACAAATGTGATGATCGATGCTTCTTTCTACCCACATAAACTTCGGAATGCTACAGATCAGACCCAGTTGACCACCAGGTTGGGCGTGCCCCAGTCTGTAAGTACGGTACCACCAACAATCATAGATGTGTTAGACTGAAGTAGTTTGTTCAGGATCTGGTGGGGCTATCTGTAGTCATGGCACTGCTATCATTGCAGTTAGATCTGGTATAAGGAAATACATGTATGTCGACACGACAACGGGCATAATGTGCTAGAAAGAAGCAGAGGAAAGACAGATTTAATAGAATGCTAAGGCAGAAAGAGACCCTACCAGAAGTGCCCAGCAACCAACTACTCCTTTCCTGCTTCATCGTGTCCATTTCGCAATCAGGAATGTCGCCAAGACGAAATAGAATGTTATTCCAAAATTTGGAATTAATCTTAACAGATCAAAATGAACTAAAGCAAAGGAAGATGTAATAGTACGGAAATCTATCAAATCGGAAAAAAAAAAATTCGGGATGAAACTGAAATTGAAAAGTGGCCCAGAAAAAAATGTGAAAATATGTGGGATTCAAACACAAACCTTCCACTGACACAGTTTAAAGTCAGACATAGAGACAAGATATTCCACAATCTTATAAATTAAGTTAACCCTCTGGCGCCCGATGTGCCATGCCACAAAATGTAGAGACAGAAATATGTCAGACTCTCAATACAAAAACAAGACATAGCTGTCCTGTTTATTTCAAGACAATTCGTTAAGCAAAACTAGTGAATTGAAGGTAAGATATCCGAGAGTAAAGTGATAAATCTATGCATATGAATACCTAGAGCTTGGTGCTAGCACTAACTGGAGATTGGTGGTGTTTTGACACTTAAAAGTCAAAAAGTGCAAAACATGACATCTCTGGCTTTTTCCCATGTGGCCTTCGTATAGCATTGAAACTGCGGCAAATATGAATTTCAAACATTGGCAAAATTCATCTTTTTCCCACAGATGCGTCTTAGTCGGTCAAAGTGACTCATGAATCATTGAATGTCTTTGAGTTTTCCAGTTCTAGAATACATACCTTGCCAGGGGTAATTTAAGACAAAATAATGTTCTGACACGTTTCATGGGTGTGGAAATGGTTTAGGGAAAACGTTGAGACACAATTGGATTTGTAGGCGTATATTGGTGTTACAAAGTTGGTGTGTCGTTTTACCTTTTCTGTGTGTGCGTTTCTAAGCAACCTAAGTTCTTGCTTGTTCTATCTTCATTTTCTGAAAAACTGGAGATCTTTTAGTATGTAAGAGAGATATATACCAAATACGCACCTTGGCACTTGTTTACAGTGCATTGTGGCAATAATCAAGCTGTTTGACAGTTCCGATTTCTTCTAACTTCTTATCATAAACTAAAGCTGCAAACGTTTAACGCCGAATTTCTTAGTTGTGCAAAAAGTGGAGTTCGAACAAATAAGAACCAAGGGCATGATTGAAATTTTTGGGGGGGTCGAAAATGTTGTAAAGTGAACTAGCTATTGGGATTTTTTTTAGTGTTATCGCTGTGGCAGCTTCACCTTTTTGTTTTTAGACATGTACTTGGAGAAACAGAAACTGAACAGACGGTGATTCATAAGTCTGGCATGCTGAGAACATTTGCTAGGAAAATGTTCGCTGAAATAAAAAATAAAAAAAGTGCTTTGTGAGCGCAACACGAACACGCAACATTAAGATGAGAAATTATTCCCTGGTCTGTTAAGTGAAACCAGTCTTTTATTTTCTGTCTCTTACGTAATGTCTCCATATTTTAATAATGCTACAAATCAGGTCTGATTAGATCAGTTCTAGACATATACTGTATTTCGAGAGTTATCAACCAGAATGTGTTGTGTCCAATTTTATTCCTTGCTTTGAAATGCCTTTAGATATCCAAGACACAAGGTGTGTGACTTTATTTCATAACCCAATAAAACTATTCACGTGACCATGTTGAAGTTATTGCAGTTTCTTGAATTTTCATTAAGGTTACAAATTTCAAACTCGTTTTTCTCAATTTGACGATTTTGGACATAAAAGATTCTGGTTGCCAACCCTCGATTTATGCACCATTGCATTCTGTGTAATACCTTGTATCTGATAGGAAGTTCAGCAGAACAAACTGCAGTTTTTTTGCACCCCTCTCTCGTCCTACCGCCCTCTCCCCCAGCAAAACACACACAAAAAAAACACCCACACTTATATATACAATTCGACCTTGTTTGTTCCAATTCCGCTTCCTGTCCAACTGAGAAATTCGTCTGCTTTAGTATCATGCTAAGGGGTTAGTATATATCAGAACAGTGAAACAGCTTGATAAGTGCCACAACGCATTTGAAACAAGTGTCAAAGTGTGCATTTGTTATACCTCTTCTACATACTCAAAGATCTCCAGTTTCTTTAGAAAATGGAGATAGAACAAACGAGAACTTAGGTCGCGGCAATGCAAGTTACTTCACAACGACTTCTGTGGGAGATCTTACACCGTTTCGCACTGCGTATTCCCACCCTCAACCCCCAAGAAAAAAAAAATACCATGCTTAAACAGAGGAAAAATATCTCGTGGTTGAATTTATGTTGCCTTCAACTAACTAATTGGCATAATATCATTTCTTGTTTTCAACTCCCCAGCCATTTTTGGATGCGGACATGAAAAGGTCAGGTATGACAGGTATGGGATTCCACCCCACCCCCCTTCCCCCAACCTCCCCTTCCCCCGAAAAACAAGTTTATGAAGATTCTAAACCCTGATAGAAAAATGCACCGGCTTCAGAGTGAACGCGAATAACTATCGTGATAATTCAATGTGCGAGACTTATCTGACACAGGACATTGTCCAAAACATAGATATGTTTCTCTCACACTAATCACGAATCATTGAAAGTCTATGAATTTTCCAGTTCTAGAATGTACGATGCCCTGGATAATTTAAAACAAATGTTCTGTCACGTTTCATAGGTGTTAAAATGATTGGGGAAAAATTTTGTTTTGCAATTATATTTATAGTGGAAGCGGTCGATATTTTGATAATTACTGCCGGTTAATTGAATAACATTGAACGTCCTGGTGTTTAGATTATGTAATGACTTCGTTAACAACGGCCTGGGCCTGTCATAGGTGTGGTACACATAATGTAACAGGCAACATTTGTTACCCAAAATCTTTCTGGGTGTAGCCAAAAATTTTCCAGTTGTGTTGCGTGAAGTTTTGAAGAGAGGGAGAGAAAAAAAAACAACACATTTAAAATGTATTGCAGGACGTAGTCAGGCTTTTAACATTTCTGTGAGATGGGAGAATCTCAGGTATCTGACTGAGCAGGGCACTAAGGCAGGGAAGGGCAGAGGGTATAGGGAGGGCAGAGGAAGGACAGAAAGAGGGCTGATGGGGACAGTAAGAGAGCCAGAGATGACAGAGAAAGGACAGATTCTGATAGAGGGCAGAGAGAGAGAGAGAGAGAGAGAGAGAGAGAGAGAGAGAGAGAGAGAGAGAGAGAGAGAGAGCAGAGACAGCGAGAGAGGGGAGGAGGGGGCCGAAGGAGAATGACACAGAATGGGATGGGGGGGGGGAGGCAGAGGGATAAATAAACCGAAACAAAATGATTAACAGCTCATTGTATAGTGGCATTCACATCCTCTAGATCAGTACCAAGACAAGTAATCAACATCGGGTACCAGCTAGTAACTATGGGTTACAAACAAAGAAAGACATTAGGTGACCCGCTTATTTAAAAAAAAACTCATTATCTTGCACACTGTTTAGTTGACTGAGTCATTTTTCTTTCTTTTACTATTGTTGAATATTCAAAAAAAAAAAAAAGCACCTCTAGGTTATAGTTTCGCTGCCTTCGTTTTTGTTTGTTTCAACTCCACTTTTTGCGCAATTGAGACATTCGACGCTTTGTGACTTTAATATCGATAAGGAGTTTGAATAAATTGGAACTGTGGAACAGCTTGAGAAGTGCACACAACGCATTTTAAGCAAGTGCCAAAGTGTGTATTTGTTACACCTCTTCCACATACTAAAAGATCTCTAGTTTTTCAGAAAATGGAGATAGAACAAACAGGAACTAAGATCGTGGACTGCTGTCCAGTACAATGCTGAATTGTTCAATGCAGTTGGCAGTTATAGATCTACTGATTGGTTTAGACTGAATGAAACAGCGAGCAGTTTAACTCAATGGTTTAATTTAAAACCAGCAGTTAGAGCATTAGAACAAATTATTCACAGCCCACGAAATCAGTTGTTTTTTTTTGTTTTTTTTTTTTACTCTAGACTGTATTTTCAAACATGATCAACGCACGAGAAAAAACACACAAAATCTCGCAGAATGACGTCAGTACACCAAAACGTGTAACAAAGAAATGCCACGTAAACCTTTTCTGCTAAATTTCCTAGTTTTACACCAGTTCAGCATTTCTGAGTCATCTCACGCCTCGGCCGACGTGACGTGGAAAAAGAAAATGAAACTAGTAGGCAGTGATTAAACAAATTTCAAATGCCATGTAGAAAAAACACCAGAACCAGTGTTTAAGCATTGCCTTTTGAACGAGGAATTTAAAATGTAACGGCACAACCTTTTCAAAAAGACACTTCGGAATTTATAATCAGAAATGTGAGTAAATAATCAAATATATAGATACCTATATAAAAAACGCAAACAACAATCTAACAATTTAGTAAATGAAAAAAAAAAAGCAAATCCTTGAAAATCCATCGCTTTTTTAAAGCTTTTTACCTGTTTCTGTAGTCCAGGTATCCCAGCCAGATATCCTTCAAAAGCGAAAAGCTGAAGGGTAAGATCTCAGAAAGTTCTGCGTCTTCTCCCTGGGAGGGTGCCCAGATTACAAAGAAACGGTTAAAATCCGAGGCAAGTTCACCTTTCACATTTCGCTTTGCGGAAGGTAAGTTTCAGGGTAGGGAGGATGGATCTCGCGCGCGGGTTACATTGAGTTACGGGCCCTGCATGGTCGCGAGACACCGGGGCAATAAAAATGGAGGGCCGAGAGAGCTCTACAGCGCCACAGGCTGCGGGGAAATAAATCTCCAGTGCACGAGGGGCTTGGTTGGCGTACATTTCTGCAAGTCTCCTGAAATTTGGTGGGTTACTTTGAACTTGAAAATGTAAACATAGAACGTTACAGCGTCTTAAAGTAAATTAAGTGTGAGATCTTTATCGTAAATGAGTTTTCTGTTTTTGTCAATATCCTTGTGGGAGAAGAAAGTTTGTGTAGGCGTGGATTCGTGTGTTATGTCATGTTCTAATCTAATGGTTTTAGATATTTTTTTAAAACTTGAAGCAAAGGATGTGAGTGAATGGACTGGTGTGTGTGTGTATGTGTGTGAATGAGTGCATGCGTGTGTAAGTGAGAGACTATGTGCGGAGTCCATGTGTACGGGAGTGATTGAGTGAGTGAGAAGGAGAGTGAAGTGGAGAGTGAGTTAGTGAGTGAGTGAATGAGTGAGTGAGTGAGTGAGTGAGTGAGTAAGAAGTGAGTGAGTGAGTGTGTGAGTGAGTGGATGAGTGTGGGAATGTGTGTGTGAGTGAGTGAGTGAGTGAGTGAGTTATAAGTGAATGAATGAGTGAGTGAGTGGGTGAGTGTGGGAATGTGTGAGTGAGTGAGTGAGTGAGTGAGTAGTAAGTGAGTGAATGAGTGAGTGAGTGGGTGAATATGGGAATGTGTGAGTGAGTGAGTAGGTTAGAAATTTAGTAAATGAGCGAGTGAGTGCGTGCGTAAATCTGACTGACCAGATGAGTGGGCTTGATATAATGTCTTTGTAAACGGTTGGGTAGAAGCACGACTAACAGAGGTCGTGAAAGATAATGTTGAATTAAGAGGCAGCATTTAAGCGTACAACAGATAGGAGATAGAAATAAAGCAGACTGACAGAAATCCTCTCACTGCCATCAACGCTGAAACTGTAACAAACAGAGATAGAAAAAAATATATGTGTGTGTGTGTGGGTTTTTTTTTGGTGGGGGGGGGGTGGTGGCATCACATAGTAAGCTTAAAAATAACAAAACATATCTGATGTTGTCACATCTGATGCCGTCGGTGCATGTGCACCAAAGAAGTTAGAAAAAACTTGCAATATCAAATTACATCCCTGAACAGCTCATAATTATTGTAATTAGTCACAGCTGTAACGTCTCACGGTACAGGAGAAACATCAAAAATAACATTTACCTCAGATTAGTTATAATTCAGTGTTATGTTCGTAAGATTTTCCAACAGCATCTAGATCTAACCTTCTGCAGTTGTAATTTTTTTCACCCTATGGTTCATGACTTGAAACATAGGAAATACAGTTTACTCTTAAATTCTTCAGTGTGAAAGAAGGATTTTGAATTTTTCTTGACTGCGAAAGAAATGAGTGCAATGAGTTTGAAGACAGACAAATTATGTTATTCAAGTTTTTAATTAATTAATTTTTTGGCCGCCCAATTCAGTGGAATTGCCCCATGACATCATTGTACAAAAAAAAGTAATTATAAATATTAATGCACAAAATTTATTATGAAGAACGCACAGAATTAGTATATATCCAGCCAGCATCATCACATCAGTCCGACGTAAATTTCCATAGGACTGGTTGAATTATCGTAGGGTCGGATTCCCTACATCAAACCGACGTCACTGAGATGTCGTGACCAGTGGATATACGTGGGAACGATGTCATTCCTATATATGCAAACTTGACGTCAGTCCTCTGCGTCGGGTTTCCACTGGCTGGGTTTGTTTTACCTGTCTTGATTTGCCGTATATCTAGAACATTCCCCGAACTTAATAAGAAAAGGCTAGGAACAAAAAATCATCAACACTCCTGAAAGCATTCTGGACGACCTGCTGAGATTTTCATTTGGTTAGGTTAATCCATCTCAAAACCTTCTGTTTCTACCTTTGCAACCTCAGGAAGCGCTTAAATGCTGTCTCTTAATTCAACATTATCTTTCACGACCTCTGTTAGTCGTCCTTCTACCCAACCGTTTACAAAGACATTATAATTATCAATCCCACTCATCTAGTCAGTCACATTTACGCACGCACTCACTCGCTCACTTACTAAATTTCTAACCTACTCACTCACTCACTCACACATTCCCACTGCGTCGGGTTTCCACTGGCTGGGTTTGTTTTACCTGTCTTGATTTGCCGTATATCTAGAACATTCCCCGAACTTAATAAGAAAAGGCTAGGAACAAAAAATCATCAACACTCCTGAAAGCATTCTGGACGACCTGCTGAGATTTTCATTTGGTTAGGTTAATCCATCTCAAAACCTTCTGTTTCTACCTTTGCAACCTCAGGAAGCGCGATAGCCTGCACAACAGAGTTCTATAAGTATTTCTACAGCTCTGAGGCCTGCGCTATTCTAATATCTAGAAATTCTGTCTGTTGTCGCTGTTTTTTTTTGGTTCGTTTTATTTTTCTGTATTATATAGATTAGTTGATGTGTACATACTCTGAATATATAAACAGTTAAAGACTGGCGATTTAACCAGTTCCCAGCCAATAACCCTAAATAAATCCGACGATAATTTTGATTAAAATCTGTAACTTTAAAAGCGTTTTTCTGAAAACTGTGATTGCGTCACTTCCTGTCTTTGGGAGTCCATAATTATTATTCTCTGCTAATTAAATTGAGGAATGACGTCAAGTTTGTTTATAGGAACGATGCCTTTCCTACGTAGATTCCCTGGTTACGACATCATGCCGACGTCAATTTGATGTAGGGAACCTGCCCCGTATGGTAACTTACCAACCTTAAGGAAATCCTGTACAGATTTCAGTCGGACTGACGAAGGGATGGTGCAGAGAAATACGTTTTATATTTCACTGGAGTCTCTCGCAGACTGATACAGGGGGAGGGGGTTAAGTATGATATTCAGAATAATTCTGCAGGCACCCGACAAAATGAGACACTTCGTGCATTTTGGTGGTACGACGATATTTGTATCACCAAACAAGTTATTCAAAGCCCTTTCATTTGGTTAAAAACATATTGCTGTAATTTAATTATTATTAACAGAGAAGAGATGGACTCTCAAAGACAGGAAGTGGCACAATCACAGTTTTGAGAAAAACACTTTTAAAGTTTCAGCTTTTAGTCAAAATTATTGATGGTGTCTCAATTCAAAGCCAATTTTGAAGCATTTATCCTTCTCCAACAGGATTATCATTTGGAAAAGGAATAGTAAAGAGGTTAAACTTTTCAGAATTACTCAAAACGCAACACCGATAAACTTGACACTCTAAGGCCTTTTAACGATTTTCTCGAATTGTGTATTGCCGAAATGTGCCTCATTAAATTTTGTCGGACGGCTACACAATTTACTATTAACATTTTTAGGATTCGCCTCTTGTTTTTAAATCCGCCTCGCATCTTTATTTTTGTTTTTATGAATTCAGCAACGTCTACTCATGAACATGACATGACTTCACCAAGTGTATTTTACTCGTGCACTTTTAGTAGCAAAACGAAGTCAAGAGTGACTTGCCAGATGAGGACAAAGTAACATAACAATCACCACATCGTTATTTTCTCTTCAAATGGAGCAAGTGAAACGGGTTAACCAGCCCCCCCCCCCCCCCCAAAACGAGTTCGAGTGATAATTATAAGTACAGCATTTTTATAGTTTTAAAAATTTTTTTTGGGTCAAAATCGGGACGAAGAGGGTTGAAAGAAAACACTCTCATTTTCTTTATTTATCGTTTTTTCGCAAGTGTCAGCTCTTACCTGGCAAACTAAGTCTCATTGACTGATTGTAGAGAGTGATGTTATTTCCATCATACACCACAGGGAACAAACATATCTTATCTGGCAAGTTGTTATTGCGGCCATAAGCAACCGATTTTACACGTGTGTGATACCCGAGACGCAGGATAACGTGATCTAATATGCTACACGTCACGCTGCAAAATCAATCGTGGGATATGTGAACATTGGAAGTGAGGCCAAACTGGCCTATTTCTTTTTAAAAGTTTTTTTTTAGAGGGGGTTAGGAAAGGGGCAAGGTGCTCCGTTGTAAGATTTGGAATTTTGAAAGATTTTTTTTCTGCGTCTGTGACTCATCACACAGACAAATCAGAGAGTTTTTTTTAAATGAGAAAAGTAGTTAAAACGCTTGCTACTTTAATCAAATTAGATGTAATATTTCAAGAGTGTCTAAGCTCTTGTACAGACCCTCCGTGACCTAGGGCAAGAAATTTCATCTTTGAAAGTGTATCTGGCAAGACAAGCCAAGCATGTGTGGATTTGGTTTTGTTCTTTTTTGTTCATTATAATACAGTAATACATGCATAATCGTGCGTTGCAAGATGAACCTGGCAAGTGTTGTACGTCATCGATTTCTGACTACAGTGCGTCATTCTCAGAATGAGCGGGATTAACGTCGATTTTCTGTGGAAATCCGTCTGTTGGATATATATGAAAGCCTAATAAATGTAAAATCAGTTCTGTAGGTTTTGTGTGAAATAATAGCCAAGGAAATTTTGAAATAAATGCAACAAACACTTTACGAGAAAGTCGATGTTGATCCAACAAATTTTAATATAAAGACTCGCTGTAAACACACTGTGACACATCAGATGCTTGAGAAAGGTCTACCAGACAGTCCAAGTATAAATTTTACCTGTCAACAATTCCCCTTTTAACGATCACCATACACTTCATGCAAAAAGTTGCAATTCTTGTCGTTAATTTTTAAGACTCGCCACAAATCACTTAACCCACCAATCAAAACCACTGTACCTGATCTGGCACAGCTATCACCTAGCAACAAGACACTCGAACAGATCTGCTCTAATCTCTAACTGGTCGTTAAAATTTCAGCACTTCGGTTGATGTCTTTACCACACACCCCAGAAACATCTGACAAAGCCGATGTTTAAATCCATTTCTGACAAGATCAAACTAAAGTGTCTTCAGCCGTGATCTGTACAGGGATAGACAGAAATAAGCCTGCACAAGCTTAACTTTGTTTGAATTTGAGTTTGAGTTGACGGCGAGTCGGCACGATAACGGCCATTTTAAGCCTTTCACTGTCTGTTTTCGGTACTTTATTTGTGTTTGGTATTCGGAGATTCAGCAATTTAAAAAAATCACAAATAGAACTAAATAATAATAATGGAGATCATTTATATAGCGCCTAATCCAAAACGAGTTCGCTCTAGGCGCTATAAATGGTTTCTTATAAACTTTATTACATTTGTAAAATTCTCAAAATCTGTTTTGTATAGACTCTGAACAAGAATTTTAGAGGACAATGGAGCAAAATTAGTGATACGAAAAGAATTTTAAAAAAAAAAAAGAAGAAGAAGAAAGAGAAGAAAAGAACGCTGATGCCAAGACATCCTTCACAATGACCAAGGAAATATCATTTAATAACTATGGTCGTATTTGTTTAGTCCAGATACAGCTCAACTTAGTAGAAACTTTATTTATAAATTGATTCCCAGTGGTAAGTAAGAAAAAAAAACGAACGCTGATGCCAAGACATCCTTCACAATGACCAAGGAAATATCATTTAATAACTATGGTCGTATTTGTTTAGTCCAGATACAGCTCAACTTAGTAGAAACTTTATTTATAAATTGATTCCCAGTGGTAAGTAAGAAAAAAAAACGAACGCTGATGCCAAGACATCCTTCACAATGACCAAGGAAATATCATTTAATAACTATGGTCGTATTTGTTTATTCCAGATACAGCTCAACTTAGTAGAAACTTTATTTATAAATTGATTCCCAGTAGTAAGTAAGAAAAAAAAACGAACGCTGATGCCAAGACATCCTTCACAATGACCAAGGAAATATCATTTAATAACTATGGCCGTATTTGTTTAGTCCAGATACAGCTCAACTTAGTAGAAACTTTATTTATAAATTGATTCCCAGTAGTAAGTAAGAAAAAAAAACGAACGCTGATGCCAAGACATCCTTCACAATGACCAAGGAAATATCATTTAATAACTATGGTCGTATTTGTTTATTCCAGATACAGCTCAACTTAGTAGAAACTTTATTTATAAATTGATTCCCAGTAGTAAGTAAGAAAAAAAAACGAACGCTGATGCCAAGACATCCTTCACAATGACCAAGGAAATATCATTTAATAACTATGGTCGTATTTGTTTATTCCAGATACAGCTCAACTTAGTAGAAACTTTATTTATAAATTGATTCCCAGTAGTAAGTAAGAAAAAAAAACGAACGCTGATGCCAAGACATCCTTCACAATGACCAAGGAAATATCATTTAATAACTATGGTCGTATTTGTTTAGTCCAGATACAGCTCAACTTAGTAGAAACTTTATTTATAAATTGATTCCCAGTAGTAAGTAAGAAAAAAAAACGAACGCTGATGCCAAGACATCCTTCACAATGACCAAGGAAATATCATTTAATAACTATGGTCGTATTTGTTTATTCCAGATACAGCTCAACTTAGTAGAAACTTTATTTATAAATTGATTCCCAGTAGTAAGTAAGAAAAAAAAACGAACGCTGATGCCAAGACATCCTTCACAATGACCAAGGAAATATCATTTAATAACTATGGTCGTATTTGTTTATTCCAGATACAGCTCAACTTAGTAGAAACTTTATTTATAAATTGATTCCCAGTAGTAAGTAAGAAAAAAAAACGAACGCTGATGCCAAGACATCCTTCACAATGACCAAGGAAATATCATTTAATAACTATGGTCGTATTAGTTTAGTCCAGATACAGCTCAACTTAGTAGAAACTTTATTTATAAATTGATTCCCAGTAGTAAGTAAGAAAAAAAAACGAACGCTGATGCCAAGACATCCTTCACAATGACCAAGGAAATATCATTTAATAACTATGGTCGTATTTGTTTAGTCCAGATACAGCTCAACTTAGTAGAAACTTTATTTATAAATTGATTCCCAGTAGTAAGTAAGAAAAAAAAACGAACGCTGATGCCAAGACATCCTTCACAATGAGCAAGGAAATATCATTTAATAACTATGGCCGTATTTGTTTAGTCCAGATACAGCTCAACTTAGTAGAAACTTTATTTATAAATTGATTCCCAGTAGTAAGTAAGAAAAAAAAACGAACGCTGATGCCAAGACATCCTTCACAATGACCAAGGAAATATCATTTAATAACTATGGTCGTATTTGTTTAGTCCAGATACAGCTCAACTTAGTAGAAACTTTATTTATAAATTGATTCCCAGTAGTAAGTAAGAAAAAAAAACGAACGCTGATGCCAAGACATCCTTCACAATGACCAAGGAAATATCATTTAATAACTATGGTCGTATTTGTTTAGTCCAGATACAGCTCAACTTAGTAGAAACTTTATTTATAAATTGATTCCCAGTAGTAAGTAAGAAAAAAAAACGAACGCTGATGCCAAGACATCCTTCACAATGACCAAGGAAATATCATTTAATAACTATGGTCGTATTTGTTTAGTCCAGATACAGCTCAACTTAGTAGAAACTTTATTTATAAATTGATTCCCAGTAGTAAGTAAGAAAAAAAAACGAACGCTGATGCCAAGACATCCTTCACAATGACCAAGGAAATATCATTTAATAACTATGGTCGTATTTGTTTGTTCCAGATACAGCTCAACTTAGTAGAAACTTTATTTATAAATTGATTCCCAGTAGTAAGTAAGAAAAAAAAACGAACGCTGATGCCAAGACATCCTTCACAATGAGCAAGGAAATATCATTTAATAACTATGGTCGTATTTGTTTAGTCCAGATACAGCTCAACTTAGTAGAAACTTTATTTATAAATTGATTCCCAGTGGTAAGTAAGAAAAAAAAACGAACGCTGATGCCAAGACATCCTTCACAATGAGCAAGGAAATATCATTTAATAACTATGGTCGTATTTGTTTAGTCCAGATACAGCTCAACTTAGTAGAAACTTTATTTATAAATTGATTCCCAGTAGTAAGTAAGAAAAAAAAACGAACGCTGATGCCAAGACATCCTTCACAATGACCAAGGAAATATCATTTAATAACTATGGTCGTATTTGTTTAGTCCAGATACAGCTCAACTTAGTAGAAACTTTATTTATAAATTGATTCCCAGTAGTAAGTAAGAAAAAAAAACGAACGCTGATGCCAAGACATCCTTCACAATGACCAAGGAAATATCATTTAATAACTATGGTCGTATTTGTTTAGTCCAGATACAGCTCAACTTAGTAGAAACTTTATTTATAAATTGATTCCCAGTAGTAAGTAAGAAAAAAAAACGAACGCTGATGCCAAGACATCCTTCACAATGACCAAGGAAATATCATTTAATAACTATGGTCGTATTTGTTTATTCCAGATACAGCTCAACTTAGTAGAAACTTTATTTATAAATTGATTCCCAGTAGTAAGTAAGAAAAAAAAACGAACGCTGATGCCAAGACATCCTTCACAATGACCAAGGAAATATCATTTAATAACTATGGTCGTATTTGTTTAGTCCAGATACAGCTCAACTTAGTAGAAACTTTATTTATAAATTGATTCCCAGTAGTAAGTAAGAAAAAAAAACGAACGCTGATGCCAAGACATCCTTCACAATGACCAAGGAAATATCATTTAATAACTATGGTCGTATTTGTTTAGTCCAGATACAGCTCAACTTAGTAGAAACTTTATTTATAAATTGATTCCCAGTAGTAAGTAAGAAAAAAAAACGAACGCTGATGCCAAGACATCCTTCACAATGACCAAGGAAATATCATTTAATAACTATGGTCGTATTTGTTTATTCCAGATACAGCTCAACTTAGTAGAAACTTTATTTATAAATTGATTCCCAGTAGTAAGTAAGAAAAAAAAACGAACGCTGATGCCAAGACATCCTTCACAATGACCAAGGAAATATCATTTAATAACTATGGTCGTATTTGTTTAGTCCAGATACAGCTCAACTTAGTAGAAACTTTATTTATAAATTGATTCCCAGTAGTAAGTAAGAAAAAAAAACGAACGCTGATGCCAAGACATCCTTCACAATGACCAAGGAAATATCATTTAATAACTATGGTCGTATTTGTTTAGTCCAGATACAGCTCAACTTAGTAGAAACTTTATTTATAAATTGATTCCCAGTGGTAAGTAAGAAAAAAAAACGAACGCTGATGCCAAGACATCCTTCACAATGACCAAGGAAATATCATTTAATAACTATGGTCGTATTTGTTTAGTCCAGATACAGCTCAACTTAGTAGAAACTTTATTTATAAATTGATTCCCAGTAGTAAGTAAGAAAAAAAAACGAACGCTGATGCCAAGACATCCTTCACAATGACCAAGGAAATATCATTTAATAACTATGGTCGTATTAGTTTAGTCCAGATACAGCTCAACTTAGTAGAAACTTTATTTATAAATTGATTCCCAGTAGTAAGTAAGAAAAAAAAACGAACGCTGATGCCAAGACATCCTTCACAATGACCAAGGAAATATCATTTAATAACTATGGTCGTATTTGTTTAGTCCAGATACAGCTCAACTTAGTAGAAACTTTATTTATAAATTGATTCCCAGTGGTAAGTAAGAAAAAAAAACGAACGCTGATGCCAAGACATCCTTCACAATGACCAAGGAAATATCATTTAATAACTATGGTCGTATTTGTTTAGTCCAGATACAGCTCAACTTAGTAGAAACTTTATTTATAAATTGATTCCCAGTAGTAAGTAAGAAAAAAAAACGAACGCTGATGCCAAGACATCCTTCACAATGACCAAGGAAATATCATTTAATAACTATGGTCGTATTAGTTTAGTCCAGATACAGCTCAACTTAGTAGAAACTTTATTTATAAATTGATTCCCAGTAGTAAGTAAGAAAAAAAAACGAACGCTGATGCCAAGACATCCTTCACAATGACCAAGGAAATATCATTTAATAACTATGGTCGTATTTGTTTAGTCCAGATACAGCTCAACTTAGTAGAAACTTTATTTATAAATTGATTCCCAGTAGTAAGTAAGAAAAAAAAACGAACGCTGATGCCAAGACATCCTTCACAATGACCAAGGAAATATCATTTAATAACTATGGTCGTATTTGTTTATTCCAGATACAGCTCAACTTAGTAGAAACTTTATTTATAAATTGATTCCCAGTAGTGAGTAAGAAAAAAAAATAAAAAAAAAGGTTGACACGGCACCTCTCGTGCCGGGGGGTACCGAGTTCGAATCCCGGTCGATGCAGAAATGTTGGAATTTTTGGATTTTTAAATTTTTCTCATAATTATTTCTCTGTCCCTGATCCTATGGTAGGTAGGATCGAGCACCTAGACTTCTCGGATAAGCACGAAAAAGTCGGAGAGCCCGTGTGCACGTTGTGCACGTTAAAGATACTTTGGCAGTTGGAAATCGAAAAGAGTAGGCCGAACAGGCCGCTGCCAGGGCAAAGGTCTAAAAAAAAACTAATCCCTACCACAACAAGAAAAGTGAGGTGTAAATGCCAATGGCAGTGAAACCTCCTAAAATAAAGACTTGAAACACTAAGTGAGAAAATCTGGATCCCATATCGCACAATGATATTTTAATTGCTATTGAATAAAAGACCTGGTCAGGTGATCAAGCAAGGGGATGGAGTATGCAATCAAAATTTATTTGAATTTTCTTAAACGTGTTAAGCTTGATAACGAGGGAGCACAAGAAGGAGGTGAGAAAGGAAGTTACAAAATATCAAACGGAAAATGAAGAGAAAGACAGAAAGTAACACAACAAGAAAAATGGAAAATAAGGGAAGTTGTAATAAAGGAGACGGGAGGACTCGAGGGAGAGGGACTTGAAAGGAGGAAGAAATAACGTGGAGGAAAAAAACAAAACCAGACCGGCGGCGTGGCGGAAAAGAAAAAAGAAAGAAGGAAATGGCTGAAGTTAAAAGTGGATGGAGGTGAACTGCAGAAATGGAGAGGAAACCAAGGGGAACAAACCACAGCAACTGCAAAAAAACGACAAACTGAATGACAATAACAGAAACCACAAGATGAGAAGACGTAAAAATGAAAACGAGAACGAGAGAAACGAAATAAAACTTGTAGAAAGGAGAGCAATAAGAACAGTCCTACAATCTGAGACAAAAGATCAAAAAGAAAACTACAAAAAGACAATGAAACGAAACCAGAATTTCGTTTGGCCATGACTGGGAAATATTTTCATCTTATATGTAGCTCGTCTTGTCATGCTCTGCTTTTGTTCCTCTCTGCTGGCTGAGTCACATTGGCTCAATCAAGAAACATGGGGGAGGGGGGGTGTGTGTTTTGTATGTGTGTGTATGTGCCTCTATGTAAGAGAGAGAAGAAAAAGAGACTGAGACAACGACAGAAACACAGAGAGAGAGACAGACAGAGAGAGAGAGAGAGAGAGAGACTGAGAGGAGAGTAGGAACAGAAAGAAAGAACGAGACAGAGTCAAAAAGAAAGTGAGAGTAAAAGAAAGAAAGAGAGAGAGAGAGGGGGGGGGGAGGGGGAGACAGAAACAGAGAGGCTCTCCCTTACCCTCCCCCTCTTTCTCTCACACACTGGAAGACACAAACAGGGTGGGCGGGGGGGGGGGGAGAGAGGTAACGTTTGTGGCTATGTATGTGTGTATTTGTGTGTTTCAGAGAGAGAGTGGGGGGTGAGGAGGGAGACCATAACAGAAACAGAGAAAGAGAGAGAGAGAGAGAGAAAGAAACAGTGAGAGAGAGAGACAGAAAGACAGAGAAAGAGGACAAAAAGAGAGAGAGACAGAAAGATTGAAAGAAAAAAAGAAAGAGAGAGAAATAATGAGAGTGAAAGGGAGAGAGATGATGAGAGTGAAAGGGAGAGACAGAGAGAGAGAGAGAGAGAAAGAAAATGAGAGAGAGGGAGAGAGAAAAAGAGAGAATCTCACCGCAAGAGGTACAAATTCTAATCACAGATGCAGCTCAGAACTCACACCTTACCTCCATGGCCGACCCCTCTAACTATCGTCTGTTCCCTCACGTTGCCAATGGTCTTTCCAACAGAAGGTGAGCAAGCTATTTTTAGTGTTACGGTGAGCATCATCATAGTTTTTGAAGGTTAAGAGTGAGCGAAGGCACCAGACACGGGCATTCATGAGATACCAATTGCGATGTCTTTTAGCTGAGGGCATGGGGAACTTCGAGGTGTTGAAAATATCATCATCATTGGGAGAGAGTGGATGAGGAAAGCCATAGAGATATAGATAGATGACTGGGTGGACAGAAGGTGAAAAGGATAGATAGATAGATAGATAGATAGATAGATAGATAGATAGATAGATAGATAGATAGATAGATAGATAGATGAATGGACGTATGGATGGATAGATAGATAGATAGATAGATAGATAGATAGATAGATAGATAGATAGATAGATAGATAGATAGATAGATAGATAGATAGATAGATAGATAGATCTGCCTAATAAGAAAATCCCTAATTCGTGTCAAGTTCACAGCGATATTCTATACTAGTACATGTATATTAACTGATCCTGCCCAACTTTAACAATTACAAACAAGACGGGGGGGGGGGGGGCGTCCAGAAACCAATTAGTTTAAACGCCCTACGACAGCCGTTTCGATGTTTCATTAGCGCATGTGCTGGTGTGGATCTTGCAATGTGTCCAGTAAGCGATCTGCCAGGTACTCTACCTCACCGCAATAAAAATAATGCCAATTTTCCTCTTGCCAGTTTGGTTCTGTACCGTTACAGGCCAATTCCGATTCCGAAGACCGACTTTGCATTTCGAATTTCCGGAAGAAAGTGAGTGTCAGTAACTTCATTTGTGATAATCGTGTTGATTTTGTGCCAGCTGGCTTTTAGGCATGTCAGAGGCTAAATCCCAATGTCACTCTCATATGTCACTGGTAACATATAAACATCAGTCATTTACAATAAATTTCATTTATTTACCTAGTACACCTTTCTCATTGTGTCTCTCTCCCCCTCCCCCCACCCCACAACCCCACCCTCGGTATTTAAATAAATCTAACCATTGAATATCTTGGTCTATGCTAACCTCCCCCCCCCCTTCCCCCCCCCCTTCTTCCGCCCCCAATAAAAAATATCATTGTCTTGGAAAAATGATTAAAAAACAACAGCAAACAAAAACCCCCCAACACAAAAAAAACTAAACAAAACCTGCTGATCGGTGCAAAATCAGACTGGATCAACTCCTTCTTTTGAATAGTGAACAGTTGGCAGTTTTTCCTGTCAAGACTCCTACGCTGTCGGGAATCTGCGTGCATACCGGATCACGGACGTGTCTACAATCATTGCACTGAAATTCCAGCCCTTCAGCGCACCGGTGCTATTTTGTGTATCGCTGCTCCCCCATATTCATAACGTGCAGTAAAGTGTATACGATAATTAAGCTTCTAGATACGCTTCATTGTCTGTTGCGTTTAATTTGCTTTCTTACACTTTAAAACATGGTTGGTTGCAATCTGTGAAAAACGTTTTAAGTTGTGCCAAATTACGCGTTTTCTTCCTACCAGCAACATATTTTCATTTAGAAAAAGGACTTTCTAAGACTGCGAGCGACCTTAGTTCTTCTAACTCCACTTTTTTCACAACTGAGAAATTCGACGTTAAACATTTGCGGCTTTAGTTATTACAAGGGGTTAGAATAAATCGGAACTGTGAAACAGCTTGATAAGTGCCTCAATGCATTTTTAAGAAGTGTCAAAGTGTGCATTTGGTCAGACATGTCAAAGTTGTGGGGTTTGTGCAGTGGACTTGATGGTCCTGTCAGATTTGTGCGGACAACTTGTCGGATTTGTCGCACCAGTGTGGCTTTGTTGAATTTGTGTTGTGGACATGTTTGACTTGTCAGACGTGCCTGGGCTTGTCAGAGTTTTTGGGGCCAACTTGTATGACTTATGCGTTAGACTTGTCGGATTTATTTTGGCCAACTTATTGGACTTGTGCATTAGATTTGCTGGATTTTTTAGGCCAACTTCTTAGGCTTCTGCGCTAGACCTGTAGGATTTTTTTGGCCAACTTGTTGGACTTGTGCGTTAGAATTGTCAGATCTTTCCGGACAACTTCTTGAACTTTTGCATCGGACATCGGATTTTTTTGCCCAAATTCTTGGATTTGTGCGTTAGACCTGTCAGATTTTTTAGCCAATCTTTTGGTCTTGTGCGTCAGTCTTGTCGGATTTTTTTTGGCCAACTTGTTGGACTTGTGCGTTAGACTTGTCGGCTATTTTTAGCCAACTTTTTGGGCTTGTGCGTTAGACTTGTTGGATATTTTCGACCAACTTCTTGAACTTTTTCATCGGACTTTTCAGATTTTTTTTGCCTAACTTTTTTGTCTTGAGCATAAGACTTGTCAGGTTTTTTCGGCTAACTTGTTGGACTTGTGTTTTAGACTTGTCTGAATTTTTTTGGCCAACTTCTTAGACTTGTCAGTTTTTTTTTTTTGCCAACTTGTTCGATTTATGCGTTAGACTTGTTGGATTTTTTTAGCCAACTTCTTGGACTTGTGCGTTAGACTTGTCGGATTTTTGTGGCCGACTTCTTGGACTTGTGTGTTAGACATGTCGAACTTTCTTGGCCAACTCTTTGGACTTGTGTGTTAGACTTGTTGGATTTTTTGGCCAACTTGTTGGACTTTTGCGTTAGACTTGGATTTTTTTTTGCCAACTTGTTGGATTTGTGCGTTAGACTTGTCGAATTTTTTGGCAATTTCTTAGACATGTCAGATTTTTTTTGGCCAACTTCTCTAGACTTCTCGGATTTTTTTTTGGCCAACTTGTTGAACTTGTGCGTTAGACTTGTCGAATTTTTTCGGCCAACTTGTTGGACTTGTATGTTCGACTGGTCAGATTTCTTTGACGAACTTCTTGGACTTGTCGGATATTTGTGGCCAACTTGTTGGACTTATGCATTAGACTTGTCGGATTTGTTCTGGCAACTTGTTGGACTTGTTCGTTAGACTTGTCGGATTTTTCGGATTTTTTCAGCAAACTTGTTCTGGTCATGTGTTAGACTTGTCGGATATTTTTGGCCAACTTGTTGGACTTGTGCATTAGACTTGTTGGATTTTTTTGGCCAACTAGTTGGACTTGTGCATTAAACCTGTCGAATTTGTTGGCCAATTTATTAGACTTGTCAGATTTTTTGGCCAGGTTGTCGGACTTGTGCCTCAGACTTGTCAAATTTTTCCTGTGAATTTCTTGGACTTTTTCATTGGATTTGTCAGATTTTTTGCCCAACCTAGTGGACTTGTGCATCGGTCTTTTTGGATTTTTGGGGCAACTTTCTCAATTGTGCGTTTGACTTGTCGCAATTTTTTCAACCAACATCTTGGACTTGCCCATATGATTTATCAGAATTTTTCAGTCAATTTGTTGGACTTGTGCGTCGGGTATGTCAGATTTTTTGGCCGACTTCTGGGACTTGTGCATCATACTTGTTGGATTTTTGGGCCTACTTATTGGAATTGTCCGTTAGTTTTGTCGGATTTTCGGGCAAAATTATCCGACTGCATGTTCGACTTGTTGGAATTTTTTTTTTCAACCTGTTGGACTTGTGCCTTAGACTTGCTAAAATATTTGGGCCAACTTATCGGACTTGTGTCTAAGACTTGTCGGGCATTTCTGGCCAACTTATTGGATTTGTGCGTTAGACTTATCAACTTTTTTTGGCCAACTTGTCGCACTTGTGTCTCAGACGTGACGGAATTTTTCGACCAATTTCTTGATTTGTGTGTCGGACTTGTCAAATGTTTTTTGGCCAACTTGTTGGATTTGTGAGTCAGGTTTGTCAAAACTTTTTGGCCAACTTGTCAGACTTGTGCGTCAGACTTGATGGAATTTTTTGTCTAACTTGTTGAACTTGTGCATTGGACTTGTTAGAACTTTGCGGCTAACTTATTGGATATTGTGCATCAGACTAGTCTGAATTTTTTCGGCCAACGGGTTGGACTTGTGCATCGGATTGTCAGACTTTTTCAGCCAACTAGTTGGATTTGTACGTCGGGCAAATCAAAATTTTTTTGGCCAACTGGTTGAACTGGTGTGTCGGATTGTCAGACTTTCTTTGGCCAACTTCTTGGACCTGTTCGTGGAACTTGTCTGAATTTTTTGGCCAACTTCCTGGACTTATGCGTCAGACTCGTCAGACCTTTTTCGTCCAACGTTCGATTTATGCATCAAATGTTTTAGCCAGCTTGTTGGACTTGCGCATTTGACTTATCTGAATTTTTTTGTCCAACTTGTTGGATTTGTGGTTCAGACTTGTCAAACATTTTTGGCCAGCCTGTCAGTCTTGTGCATTGTAGTTGTCTGAATTTTTTGGGCAAACTGGTCGAACTTGTGGGTCAGGCTTGTGAAAATTTTTTGGCCAACTTGTCAGGCTTGTGCATCAGAACTATCGAAATTTTTCGGCCAATTTGTTGGACTTATGCGTCGGACTTGTTGGATTTTTTGGGCCAATTTCTTGTACTTGTGCATCACACTTGTCGGATGTTTTTGGTTAACATGTTGCATTTGTGCTTCGCACTTGTCGGATTTTTTTTGCCAACTTGTGCCTCAGACTTGTCGGATTTTTGGGCCAACCTTTTGGACTTGTTCACCGGTCTTGTCAGATTTTTGCGCAAAGTTGTCAGAGTGCGCGTTTGACTTGTAGGAATTTTTTTTAATCAACATTTTGGACTTGTGCATCAGACTTGTCAAAACGTTTTTGCCAACTAGTCAAACATGTGCTACAGACTTGTCAAACCTCTTCAGGCAACTTATCGGACTTGTGTGTAAGACTTGTAAGACATTTTTGGCCAACTTCTTGGATTTGTGCATCAGACTTATCAACATTTTTTTGGCCAACTTATTGCACTTGTCTCAGACTTGTCATTTTTCGGCAATTTTTTTTATTTGTGCATCGGATTTGTCAAATGTTATTTGGCCAGATTGTTGGATTTGTGTGTCAGACTTGTCTAAACCTTTTGGCCAACTTGTTGGACTTGTGCGTCAGTCTAGATGGAATTTTTTGTCCAACTTGTTGAACTTGTGCATTTGACTTGTTGGAATTTTGCGGTTAACTTATGGAACTTGTGCATCAGACTAGTCGGAAATTTTTCTCTTACTGGTTGGATTTGTGCATCGGATTGCCAAACTTTCTTCAGCCAACTTCTTGGACATGTGTGTGGAATTTGTCTGAATTTTTTGGCCAACTTACTGGACTTATGCGTCAAACTTGTCAGGCCTTTTTTGTCCAACTTGTTCGACTTATACGTCAGATTTGTTCAAATGTTTTGGCCAGTTTGTCAAACTTGTGTGTCAGACTTATCGGAATTTTTTGTCCAACTTGTTCGACTTATACGTCAAATTTGTTCAAATGTTTTGGCCAGCTTCTCGAACTTGTGTGACAGACTTATCGGAATTTTTTTTGTCCAACTTGTTCGACTTACACGTCAGATTTGTTCAAAGGTTTTGGCCAGCTTCTCGAACTTGTGTGTCAGGCTTATCGGAATTTTTTGTCCAACTTGTTGGATTTGTGGTTCAGACTTGTCAAAATTTTTTGCTTAACTTGTCGGACTTGTGCATCAGACATGTCAGAATTTCGGCCAATTTATTGGACTAATTGTGTGCATGACTCGTCAGACTTTTTTTTGGCTAACTTGTTGGATTTGTGTCTTGGACTTGCTTAAATTTTTTGGCCAACTTGTTAGACTTGTGTGTCACACTTGTGAACATTTTTTGCCCAGCCTATCAGACTTGTGGGAATTTTTTGGCCAACTGGTCAGACTTGTGGGTCACTCTTGTGGAAATTTTTTTGCCAACTTGTCGGTCTCGTGCATCAGGCTCGTCGGAATTTTCAGCCAACTTTTTTGGATTTTTTTCTGCCAAACTGTTGGATTTGTGCGTTGCACCTGTCGGATTTTTTTCGTCCAACTTCTTGGACTTGTTCATTAGATTTGTGTGGGTGTGTGTTTTGTGTGTGTGAGGGTGTGGGTGTGTACGTGTTTGGTTAAAATTTGCTAAATAGCAAGTATCTATCTGAAAGGGGTCATAACTCACACAAAATTTGACCTACCCAGTTTTAGAAACACGCCCTTCAATTAGTTGCATGACTATGATACTACCACCGGTGTTTGAGGGTTGCTCTGGTCTCTACTGACCACTTCACTCACACGAGACACAAGACAGACTCTCAATGTGCTCACTGATAAAACGACACAACCACTCCTGACACTCGTGCCCACAGTAACACAAACGATTAAGCAGCAGTAACAGTAACACTGTGTCAAAGTCCAACAAAACTCATTTTGGTTTGCGATATATAATTAATATATTTATTGACGAGTCCAGCGAGCCACACCTAGAAGAGTTATCTCCACTTTTCTACTCTCTACATCAACACAGGGGAACCAAATTAAAACTACTACATGACAAAAACCTTTCACAGAATAATGCAAAAATCAATATTACAGTAAATTGTCGTATCAGTTTCTCAGAGGTAAAATGTACATGATTACCATCTACAGTAAAAGCACCTGAAACAAAAAAGGTGCAACTTTTAATTCGATTTATGCAAAGCTACTGCCCTTTTCTTCCTAATGAAACAGACAAACACACATACTGCACAGCCAAGGTGAATCAAAATTTAAACATACAGTTCCATTTTATTTCTGTCTAAATTCTTCAGCCAACAACAAAATTTGCAGGGAAATCTATTCATTCATTACAATTTTATATAGTGTTTTACCTCTTTGTAACTTCATTTACAAGAAAAAAAAAACAAAAACAAAAACAACTACACACAAACGAACATTGATTTCATGGTCTACTAGAAACAGATTCATCCACATTCACATCCAATGTAATTATTCATTACAACATGACCGGCATTTTTTTTTTTCTTCCTACTTTGAAAGTTCCCTTGCCTATCCAGCCTAAATTAAAATTGTCTTATGTCACAAAGCGATGGTCTTGAACTGAGATCACAACCTTTACTTTTCCCAAAATGAAAAGCAACAAAAAACTTGGGGGACAGGGAATGTTAATAAATTAGACAAATCCTCATACACCACTGCCTGAGTGCATGTCAGATCTCGACAACAAACAATGAATTATTGTTAGAGATTGTCATGATTAAGTTTGTCAGAGAAATTCATAAATGATCTCCAAAAAAACAGGTAGAGATAAAAATTCCGAGACAAATCTTAGGGGTAGAAAATGTCAGTATGATTTCCCACATCTTGGATAATATACTGTGACCATTAAATCATATATAAATGATGAGATTCAGCACTGAAAATGAAACAAATTTACAAATGTGAAATTGACAAAATGAACTATGTATTCCTGAAAGTAAACTTTGTCTGGTCACAAATTACAAACATAAAATGATAAATGAAACAAACTTAAACTGTCAGATCTTATACAATAATTTGTCAAATCTGTCTCTCATAAATGCCAATTCTCTGGTAAACGCAATGAGAGTTTTCACAAAAAATGCAAAGTCAAAATGTGGCAAAAAGAAAAAGTTATACGTAGCCAAGTCTTTGCTTCAAGCCTTGCTGCGAAACCCCACAGATTTTCTGTATTTTTGTGAAAATAATATTTTGACAAAAATAACAAGTTGTGCATGAAATTTTTGTGATCCTTTGTTTCACTTTCCAATGTTTACGGTTGTAGTTGAGCTTGTAGAAAATCTTTATAACACAAATGTTATTTCCAAGTTCATTTCAAAAGGCAGAAAATTCTATCAAATGCTGCACCAGTCAAAACATGACTCAGTACATGTGTGACCCATAGAGATTTAGTACATGTATCATCATTTGGTTACAGACAGTTTTTACACAAATTCTGACTTTTTTCTTGCCTTTAGACGTTTGTGGCAGCCAGCCATAATGTATCTAGGCTCAAAGAAAGGTGCATGAGAGAGAGAGAGAGAGAGTGTGAGAGAGAGGGGGGCAGAGTAGGAGAGAGAAAGAAAATGAGAGAGAGACAGACAGACACAGGGAAAGAGGGTGAGAGATCCCAGCGTATCCTACATGTATAGAAAAAAGGGAGGAGGAACATGTGTGATAAGGAATTAAAAATTTTGGTTTAATTAATTTTTTTTCACACAGGAAAGTGTGTAAAATTATACAAAAATTGAATATATATGCTAAGTGCTTGATGAATGCCATTTAAACTTTTTAAACATCAAGGCCTTATTAGAACATTTACCATTCTAATTGTCGTACATTTGTACAAGGGAGGAGAGGGGGTTGACCCAAGTGTATGAAATGAAATGAAGAGAGAGAGAGAGACAGAGAGAGAGAGAGAGAGAGAGAGAGAGACAGAAACAGACAGACAGACAGAGAGACAGAGAGATAGGGGGGAGGGGGGACACAGAGAGAGAGAGAGAGAGACAAAGTTAAAAGGGAGGGAGAGAGGGGGACAGAAAGAGAGATATAGAGAGAGACACATACACAGAGAAAGAGAGAGAGAGAGAGAGTCACTCAAATTGAGTGCACATACTTTATAGTTGGCCCCTTTCAATAAAAACATGAGAAAAAGGATCAACACAACATCAAATTCCACCAGTCTATGTACTAAAAACAACACACCAGAATGGACATTCCCCTGGAAAAATAAACCCCAAACACAAAATCCAATACCATCGATCAACTAATCCCACAATCTCCCATGTCAATCTCTTATGTTGGAATGACAAAAATCATATTAAACTATAAACATATAGCAGTATATATAGTGTGCAGGTCTCACTTTCATATATAAAATGACCAAAATCACAACCCAGGCATAATATACTTCTAAAAATTCAGGATAAATATCACCAATAAACACATACCAAAAAAAAAAAAAATGCTATTTGGCTTGTTTGGCAAAAAGGAAAAAAACAAAACCAAAACAAAATATGGTCTCGCCACTGTTCCCTAAGACTGTAGTAAGACAAAAATTCGAAAAATCAATCTTTATATATACATGTTCAACTAAATTCAAATCCGCACCGAAAGATTTTCGCTCTGGTCTACTAAGATGAAAAATAATCAAATAGCAAACTTTCAAAAAGTCTTTGTGGGCCTAAATTGTGGAACAAAATCAGTGTTCATACCAGGAAAAGTGAAAACATTGTCACATTTAAAAATAGGCTCAAGACTGGATTGTTTAGGACTGTTTTCATTAAAACTGAATGATGTCCCTTTTCAGTCTCGGAGGTTTGAGGATGAGAGTATAGTAAATCAAGTGCTTGTTAATGTGTGAGGGTAGGAGCATAATGAATTGATTGTACGTTAATCCTGTTTTTAATTTTAGTTCATCGCCTTAGAGCACATTGTTTTTTGTGTGGATTTGAGCGCTATACAAGTTAATTACATGTATCACATTATATTATATCGTCACTAGACCAATGGTGCTAAAATGAAACAGTTTCTTACAGTTACTACCAACTGTTTTAGGGAACAAAGACAACATACTAACTGTTGTATACACACAGTAAAACATGCACATAGCTTCTATGGAGGTCCACAAATAATCTTTCAAATATACTTATCACCATAACCAGTTATGGCCTGGCATGCCCTTGCCAATTTTGATTGGCCAACCAGTTGGTTGGTGACGTCACGATACTGAGTTTCAGTGAGAAAAAACAACAAACTAGTTGGCTGGCGCCTGAGATCTTGTTGAAATTGAAGGTCGTCACGACTTCACCACCCAAAGGGTTGGTTGATCAAAATCAGCTAGTACACGCCAGGCCTAAAGCTGGGTTCTCATGTATACGGAAATGGAAACGACAATGGATACCTCAAAAATCCATCAAGTACCAAAAAAGAAAGAGTGTTTCGATGTGTACAAAATGACGTTCCCGTACAATGAAAATATTCTTTCTATTTCACTACTTTAGGTTTTTTAACGTTTCCATTGCCCTTTCCATTTCCGTACACCTGAGAAGCCAGCTTAAGTCTTTTTCAGCACAAATTGGAATGCTGTAAATTAAATAATCTCCAACCCAAAGGCAAGGCAAACTAAAGTAACTTAATTAACTAGAAAATGAAAAATGTGAGTGAAAGAAAAAATAATTACCATTCCAAAATGACAAAAAAAAACAAGATGAAAAAAGAAAAAAAAAAAGAAAAATGGAAACAAAATTGAAAATATAATGGTATTTTTGGCAGAAAAACTCAGCGTGAACACAATGTCATTGAAATAAGGCTAGGGGACCAGCCTAATGACAAAGCCGAGCGCAGAAAATACTGAACTGAGTTGTGTTCATTGTTTCTGGCTACAGCTTATCATGTACTGTACCACAGTCCCCTAACAACATGCCTTGAAATAAAACACCTTAAACCGTACAGCAATACCTAAACAAGTACATCATCCAGATACAATATACCACAGCACATCATTCTTAGCTTGCAAAAATTCAATGCATTTTCAATATCACACATTCTTTGACTTTTGGGGCCAAAAATTAAATTACATGAATAAATATGAAAAAAAAAACAACCTTCAAGGTGTCACATTAAAAAAAAACACACACAACAGAAAACATTCTGGAAGTAAAGGAATGCACAAGTAAACAAATCTGTTTCACAAAAAGCAGTAAACATTTTTACCACTGTCACATTTCCTCGGTTAGATATTCAACATTTTGTGCAGTAAGGTTAAGTGCCACAACATTTGACATAATAAATGGTGCAAACTGACTAATGTGAAAAAGATGTGACATGCCTGATGTATACTTAATAATAACAACAGAAACACATTTCCAAAACTGATGAATATTTCGGTTTTAGAATTATTGAAAAAGTTAGTCCTATACCATGCCAAAGTTTACTGGACTTGAAAATAAACAGTATGGCTGTGCATCAAAGATCAGCCAGTATACTGTCTTTTGTGCAAAGCATGTTAACTCAGTACTGTTATTATTTGAGTGGGGTACCTTGAAAGTGCTGAGGTTTTCAGTGTCTATGCATGCACTAAGGACAATTTTTTGCTCAATATCTGTCTGAGCTTTTTGTGAAATAGGCATGATGTAGAACTGCACCCTTCCATTTGATGTCAAAGTGATAAAAACCTTAAAGGACATAATAACATCTTCTTGGTATTGGTGACAGCAGCATAGTATGGGTTGCCAGCACCTGGGGCAAGGCAAGTATCGCGGCCCCTGACCCATGGACTGTTAACATGTAATAACATCTGTTTGCCCCCATCATCTTGAAAAACTATGTAGAATATTTGAACATTGGGACATTTTCATTGTGAGTGGGAGGGTGTGCTTTTTTTTATTTACTTTTACTAACTATGTTTTTACATTTGAAATTTTGCTCTTGTGGCAACTGCCCCCGTGGCACCACCCATGCCCTGCCATGATTACTGAAAACATGAAGAACAAGCCAAACTACTGCAAGAAATTTTATGAATTGGTCAACAAACGCAACAGAAATATATCTATACATTCTACAAGTGCTGATGGTGAGATTAAGTAAACAGAAAAGACCTGTGAGACAATGAGTGAGCTGGACTTCTGATACTGCGGCACAGAATTTCCAATACATGGTTAAAAGTGAAAAAGTACGTGTTTACATTAGACTATTGGTGGAATATTAAATAAACCGGAGATTCTGAAAATGAAGTCCTACGGGAACAAAAAAACATACTGTCCATCTTGAGGGTATGAAGTTTATATAAAAATGTTTTACATTCAACTCTTAGATCCCCAGCAGCTGCCTGCAAAAGCAGTCAGTAGAAGAAAACAGAATACACAAACACACACATATATATATATATGAATATGTATATGAATAAAGTAAATACCGAAAGTATAGAGATCTGAGTTTCCAAATAAAAACAAAGAACTATGAGTCCCTGAATAAATGTAAGGGTTCATGGTAGTAAATAAGTAAAATATTGAGTCATGTTTTCAAAAAAAACCCAAAACAAAACCAAACCAATAAAAAACATCAAAAAACCTGATAAATTTTAGCATTTGACATGGACAACAATTTCATTACAGCATGTATGAGAAATTGTCAGCTAAAGTACTATTTCAAAGGTTTTTTTCAACTGTCAAAGACAATTACATATGAAGTATGTGTAATTTATTTAGCACTACCAGTGTTTGGAGAGTTGCGTTAAGTAAGGGGTGAAGTCCCTTTCCATTTCTAGTCTACAAAACAGAGCAATAATTTCCAACAATATTATTATCAATTATCATCACTTAAGTTTAAATCAAAACCCTACTGTCCACCTTCGAGTAGTTCTTGGAAATTGGATTTTTCTCATATTTTCAAGTCCCTGGTCCTATTGGGGGGTAGGATCGAGTACCTAGTCTTCTCGGATAAGGACGAAAAAATTCGGAGGGCCCGTGTGCACGTTAAAGATACCTTGGCAGTTGGAAATCGTAAAGAGCAGGCCGAAAGGCCGCTGCCCGGGCAAAATTGAAATTAATAGATTAAAACTTATCCATATCATCTCCCCCCCCCCCCCCCCCCCCCCGCCAGAACAAGAAATAATAAAACAAGTAAAGTGAGGTGTAAATGCCAAGGGCAGCGAACCTCCTAAAATAAAGACCTCAAATCAATCACCTATCAGTATCACCTTATCTCTGTGTTCAATCACTTACATCTTATTAACTAAAGCTTCATTAGATGCAGTGTTTGAGATTTGAATTTGAGTTTGGGTTTAATGGCACATTGGCACGGTAATGGCCACATTAAAAAATTGGTACAAAGAAAAGTTGTACGCAGCAAAGCCTCGCTTTTTGTTTTTGCCCATTTTTGACTTTGCTTTAAAGCCTTGCTGCGACCCCACAGTTTTTCTGTGGAATTTACAATATTTTGTTACTGGCCATTTTGCGCCTTTAGCATTTTTTTCCATATCTTACTTTGGGTTAGTTTTCAGCTTTCAGATTCTTATAAAAATAACATCAATCACCAATCTACAAATGGGAAATGAAGCAAACAATCCATCTGTGAACTAAACAGATCACAACAAGAGAACCTTGCTCGCCCATTCATCCTTGTCCTAATTTATCACATGCTCAATAGAAAAGTGTTAAAAATATTCTAAAAATATCCACATGAAATTGGTATAAATATAAACAAATTCTATACAAAACTTTCTGAAAATCATAGGAAGCTGTGGGAACAACTACTAACAGAGTCTAAAGGCATGGTTGTCTCTTTGATAGTAAAAACACAACAACAGAAAAAAACAGTAACAGTGACTGAAGATGTGAAACAAACATAGCTGGAGTATAAACAGTATATATATATGGTTATAAACAAAGGTGTATAGGTGGGAAGCAAGAACACAAAAACAGTCAAAAAGTCGGTCGGCTGTCAGAACCTTGTTAAAACCAGAGAGTATAGATGTATAGAGAGATTTCACTTCCGCAAATCACGAAACTAGGTCGCTGAAGAATTGAAAGAGACCTCCTTCACCAAACATGGTGTGCATATCTGTTTACTGTGGCTTGTTCATATTTTTGGGCTGGGTGAAACAATTTAGAGCTGTCTGTAAGCTCTTACGCCCCATGGAAATGCACAAATGGGTATTGTTTACCGCAGCGACCCACTTCCCGCTCCATGCTAACAATGGTTTCGCAGAGCCTCCCGTGTCTCGCATTGCAAATCAACCAATAGTGAAACCTCTCTATACATACTGACTCTCTGTTAAACCTAAACTTCAAAAGCTGTTGTTTAGGGGAGTGTAGTATTTTACATAGAAAACTATGGCTGAGCAGTGAACACAGCTCAGTATTTTCTCTCTTTGGCTTTGTTATTAGACGAACACAGCCTTTTATTTTTGTTTTAACTCTTAGGTGATGTATCCCCGATTTATCGGTGCCAGTAAAACGACGCTTTTTGGACGTATCGCTCATTTATACTGTGCATGTGTTCTACATTTTAATTCTCTTTTATTTGATGTACGACATTTTACTTTACTATCAATACTTTTTTTTTCTGTAAGCGTTTTTCTGAACCATGCTGTTTGTTTTCTTTTCCCAAAGTGGGAAAAAATTAATTACGTCCAGACTTGACCGAAGCCCCTAACACTGACATCCTGAAAGAGTTAATAAGGTTCCAAGAGCTGACCAATGAAAGATAGTCCTAGGTGCACATCAGGCAAGTTGGTGCAGCTGACTAGTTGGATGGTGACGACGTCAATGACATCGCATTTGAACAAGACCCTATGAGCTGGCTGGTGCCGATCGAAATTAGCTAGCGCATGCTTAGGGCTGACTGGCTCCACTGAAGGAGTGACTAGATAGGAAAAACACCATCTGACTAAACACAACAGAGGTATAAAATACATAGCGACAGTGTGACAACAAATCATAACATAAAAAAATATGTCCCAACTGAAAAGTTATCAGTGATGGGATAACTTGCGAGTGAAAATAGTTTTTGAAATGTCACCAAACCTGATGTATTTTTTATTTGATGTCATTTTTAAATTTTAATTGTGAAACAAAAACAGTAAACAAAGAGGCTGGCCAGACTGGCAAATAAAGTATAATAGAGACAGACACACACAAAAAAAACTACAGAAACCAAACTCTCCAGTTTTTGTATAACTTAACTTGTGCAGACAACAAATATTGTAACAGGAATATTACACAGGGAACTATTGCAAGAATAGTGAAACAACAAGTTGCAGTATACACTGAACAGAAAATGTCATAAACGGCTTTGCCTCAAACTTGACAAAATCAAGTTACAAAGATTCATGAAGACCTCTCTTACAGGTCTTGAGCTGAGTACAATAAAAACCATCATGTCTATCCACCAGGGTTCATACAAGGTCTTGAAAACTAATTTTAATGACTTTTTAAGGACTTCCTAAGGTCTCACAGTAAACAAATTAAGGACCTGTGTGCCTGTGACCAAGAAAATACAACACTCAAAAATCAAGTACCCATGCCCAAGAAATATTACAATTACACAAGTGGTGTGCACCACTCGTCGAAACGGGATGTTTCTGTATCCACTGTTCAAACATAGTAAATTCACTCCGAAAAGTTCAGTGATTTCAAAGTACAATTATCCAGTGTGCATTTGGAAGATTTGAATCTCAAATGTTTCAACTGAAACACAAATTTTAAGGACTTCTTAAGGACTTTGGCATCATTTTCAGAATTTAAAGACTTTTTGAGTACTTATTTTTTCTTTTATGAAAATTAAAGACTATAAGGACTTTTAAGGACCTGTGTGAACCTTGATCCACATAAATGATGATGAAATAGTCCATGTTGAGTTGACTAGCAACCGAAGGGCAAAAATGTCCGTAAACTCATATGCTTTTTATTGTAATGGAGGTAAATCTTTGGCTTTTTATAATTTCTAAAAACCATTTAGGATTGACACACATTTTCCACACATAACACTAAGTCATTTCTACCTCACGTCCTACATAATCATGACAAATTCCTGATTGTCAGTGAGAAAACAGAACACAAAATCATGTACTTTCTTAGTTTTGCCCACAGCCAAAGAAAATAAAAAAACCTGGATTCACTGAAACTATTTGCAAGTGGATCTTATGAAATCAGGCTTAAGGTAAAAAACCAAATTCCTGAGAAAGCCACACCAAAGGGGAAAAACGTCTCTATGGAAATTAAGATTTGCTTATAATATGAAAAATTTGCCATTTTTCTGCATTCAGTTACAATATTTTGCTTGAAACCCTCTTAGAAATATTTTACTTTGAGTTCATAAAGAGTTATAAAAATTTCACTTTAAGCCTGATTTCCCTAGATCCACTCGCATTTCACCACTGTGTCATCAACGAGAGCAGCGAACTTGCATTCACAAACATCAAGAGGTCATATGAAAATATGTGTATACCATATCTAAAATGTCATGGAATTTCAAGAAAAATAACCCTGTAGAATATTTTGTGTTTGGAACCCTGATTATTTAGACAGAAAAATCTGTGCACTCAAAATACATTGATATATACATCTATACCGCTAACAAAACTTTGGAATATTGTACATTTAAATAAATTTCTTGTTAAATTTGTATGAATATAATGGAACATTCTGCAGACATGATATATCAGTGTCTCAATTTGTTCCTCTGACTTATCATAGAAATAATTTAAAAACAGGTTTCAAAACATTCCCTGTACACAAAACTGATACTGGTATTATTAAGGAATTGTATAAATAAGTATTACATTCGCTACCTCAGGTCCAACAGTGCTATGATTTCCCTTTTACTTTCAGAATGTAGTGAAAAAACCAACACAGAAATAGAGGTATACACGTATTCTAAAGTATTTGTAAAAACAGGTGTTACATTCACTATCTCAGGTGATAAACACTGCCATAGTTTCCCCTAAACTTTCAGAATGTAGCGAAAAACACAGAAATTCAGGTATACACGTATTCTTGAGGATTTGTATAAACAGGTATTATATTAACCATCTCAGGTCCAACACTGCTACGGTTTCCCCTAAACTTTCAGAATGTAGTAAAAAAACCCACAGAAATACAGGTATCTGGTATAAACAGGTACTATATTCACCACATCTCATGTCCAACAGTGCTATGGTTTCCCTTATACTTTCAGAACATAGTAACCAAAAAAACACGGACCCTGTTAATCACAGACAACCAAAGTTTAACCCAGTAAAGTCGTGGCCTTATCTGTTTTTCACTGCACTGCACAAAGACCATAGCTCGGCCAAAGAAAGAATTAAAATCATATATCACAGCGTTTTCCCACAGTGCAGGAGCCAGTGTAGGAAAATTCAAAATGTTCATCAGTGAGTATGATTCCACAAAGATATCACATAATCCACTTTGTTTTATCTCATCAAAATCACAATATTCAGATCACCAAAAAACAAAACAGCAGAAAAACAAAAATCTTGACAGAATAAAAAAAAATTAATTTCTACTCAAATTTCATAAGCAAAGATGATTTTGCTGTCTGTGACTCCTCATGCCAACTATTCAAGAAAAGAATATTTTACACAACGTACAATAATGATAAAATGCTCTGATAACAAACTAGCACTACACATCAAACAATCTGTGATGGCAAAAGACTACAGGGGACAAAAGTCAGTTGTCACAAGATGAAAGTTTGGAGAAGTTCACAATTTGGAGAAGTCTGGAAGTCCAACGGTTGAAAAGAGGATGCATTATCTAAATCTGCTTCTATTGCTGTACAACGTTTGTTTTTCACTTAGTGATATAAGAGGAACAAAGCTAAAGATTTTAGCTAAGAGCTGAGGGAGGTTACCATATAGCATAAAACTCGCATTTTGTCACTACTGACGTTCTTCTCTTGCAGTCTTCCAGTATAATTTAATTAAAACGAGGGGGGAGTTTGAGTTTGGACAGAGCATGTTGACATGATTATGGCCCCATATTGTACTAGGAAGAAGCAAAGACAGCAAGAATACATCAGCGATGATCTGATAGGACAGAAGAAGACCCCACCAGAAGTGCCCACCAACCACCCACCAAGGAGGGTGGGGGATGAGAAGCAGCAGGCAAAAAATGAAATGCAAATGGCATGCAAAACACATCTGGGGTGCGCTGGATGCAAAGATGAAATATATAGAGATACACAACAGTTACGTCTTATTCACCGCTTTCAAATACAAACTAGTGATTTAAATTACTAAGAAAATAATTATTCTTTCAAACTTGTTAAGAATCCAAAAACAAAAAAGGATTATGATATGTTTCTAGAATTAATAATTCTACCAAATTTGTGACTAATCTTGTACTTTTTCCTTGCTAGGTTATAATAAAAAAAAATATACCTATATGTATATATATACCAGTGATATCAAAAGCAAAAGTTGATACTCTCAAAGATGTGGCAAGTTACTGATATAGATAAATTTGAAGTTAAATATGCAGAGAGAAATGTACAACATTTAAAACTTTTGCAGATTATTATGAAGAAATGTCATAGTTTCATCAAATTTGTGAACACTGATAAGGAAAGATAATTGTGTTGAGCTTATGTGGTTACACACTTTTACAGCAAGACAGAATTTACATAAATTGAATATAGCATGTATTTTTTTACTTGACAGGAAAGAGAGAAAAAGTTGACAATTTTCAAACGTGAAAACTCAAGAGATAAAAATCTGACAGACAAATCAGTTCAACATGTATCATGCTTAAAGTAAGGTGGATCAGTTCAACGGCAAAATATACTGTCGATATGGCTGGTGGATTTGAACACTGAATAACAATAAAATTTATGTCACATTGATCCAATAACAAATTGTGTTAAATTTAATATACAAAGATTCCATATCCCATTGAATCTACCACAGAAATATATAAGACAATACAACATTAGATATTGTACAGTGATTCACAAAAACTTGTCATGATCGGATCATATTCAGGTAGATTGATTCAATACCAAGCAGTGTTAAACTTCAGGTGAATGCTTTCAATAATGAACGATGCTGGAGTATTTAGGATCCAGCTCAACTTACTGTTTTTCTCATTCAGTGATAGCACTAAAATGAAATGTTCGATGAAAGACTAATTAATCTTTGGATCCTCTTGTATCAAGATGTTCTCTATGATCCCATCACCTTGGTGCCTATCCTGGTATGAGACAAAAGTCTCATGAACCATCTAATCATTCTATCCTGGTATATCAAGATGTTCTTTGTCATCCCTTACATCTAAGTACCTATCCTGGGATGAGACAAAAAGTCTCATTAATCATCTGATCATTCTATCAAGGTATATCAAGATGTTCTTTATCATCCCATACATCTAAATAGCTATCCTGGGATGAGACAAAAGTCTCATTAATCTTCTGATCCTGTTATCCTGGGTATATTGAGATTTCTTTATGATCCCATACACCTCCCAGCCAGCAACACTATGGAAATCCGATCTGTAGAACTGACTGCAAGTTTGCACATAGGAATGACATCGTTCCCGCGCAGAACGTCTGGTTACGACATTGGACCGGCGTCAGTTTGAGGCTGGGAACAGCCCCGACAGTAATCCTACCAATCCTACGAAAACAAATCAGATTGACGTAGTGATGCTGGCTGGGCCGAGCACCCATCCCAGTATTTCAAGGTCATGAGAAACACAGAGGTAGCCTCGAACAGAATGCTAAAAATCTTGCCCTTTCAGAGAAAAGTTCCACATAGAATTAACACGAGGCTGCAGTAAAAACATTTCTTTGGATCTGAGATATCTAAGTCTTTAAGCTCAAGCAACCCAAAGCGTGTCAAATCGCGCTGCCTCTGAAAAGCCTAGACAATACAGTGTGCTCCCAACCAGTCCACCTTTTATTTTCACCTCTCACCTTTGAGATTTTAGTTTTCCTGCATTGTCTTTGATTTCTATGTACATGACACAAAATATATACTTTTATATTAATTGATAAATCATTAAGTAAATTTCACTTGTTTTATAGCAAATCTGATTTCTGTACCTGACTAGAGTTTTCCCTGCAATCTTCATCAAATTCATTTGTATAACACTGAAATGTTACATAATACTCAGCCATAGAAACAAAGTAAACAAAAAGTTCAATTAAGTGTATTCTTCATGGGAAAATGAAACAATGCAAGTGCAGTAAAACTGATTTTTGTTCCACTTGATAATTTAAGGAGAGTGGCATTTGCAAAAGCTCTTTCGGCAAGGAAGGGGCAGTTTATTCATTTGATAAAATAAATGTACTGGCCATAATAAAACACGGCAAAATCAATGAAATAATGTAAGGTTGGCATTTGAAAAAGCTTATCACGAAAAGAGCAAAATGATGTCAATAAATATATAAGTAAATAAGTAAACAAGGTTAATGAGCTATTGACAAAAACTCTGACAAAAGCTGTTATTGAACAAAACCTCTTTGTGATAACTGCATGACATACCAGCCTGGTAAGAAATTTAATGACGTTATTAAAAAAAAGGGGGTGGGGGAGGGAGTGCTTCACAACCACAACTGCAGCCAGGCTTTTCATATCTTGCAAGGCAGCAGTGTCATTCCTGAACACATTACTACATTCGCTATACAACTTTCAAAGCCCGTTACAGACATGAAGTTTTGCACATGCCCTCACTATCTCTCATGGAATTTCCCTTCAACTGTACCGATCTTTTTCAGATATCTACTTTAATATAGTCACCTCAGAGTAAGAGTGGACCATTCCACTTTTTTCCAAATAATTGGTTCTATAACTAGACATTGACTCAATCTTGATAAAAATACCTGTTGTATTCCTGGTCTTGGTTGGTGGATATTTTTAACACCAAATCTTTGCTTTTACAAGTCATTACAATTTTCTGTGGCAAAAAGTTCAGCCCTCATTTTCTCAAAACATAGCAAAATTGGGATGGTCCACTCTTGCTCTAAGGTGATCATAATTTATCCCAGTTCAGCAATTTACATCATAAAATCTAACCATACATTACACAGTGCATTGAAAAAAAAAATAAAAAAATACATGAATCAGAAGAATTAACCTTATTGTCGCAGTTGTAGCATCTACCGTTTTCAGTTGGAGCTGACAAAATAATTCTGCGGTAATTTCCCCCTTCTTCATAGAGTGAAATTTTAGATGCAGACTAGTTAAGATGATGAAATGAGGTGGTTCAGGCTATTTGATTCTATCATATATACGAGTGAAATAGTCGCAAAATATTGAGCTTGTCATTTCACTTTCATTTTTGCAATTCTAAATGACAGCTCCCACCCCTTATTCCATCAGATGGTCCAATCACATGGAAGTAGACGAATAGTGTATTTAAAAACAAACAGACGATCTGTTTTGCCATCCATCATTTGAAGTAGTTGTGTTTCCTGATGTGGTATGCTGTTGTTAGCTTTCCTAATGGATTGTTCTGGCAGTGTGTGTGTGTGAGTAATGTTCTAATTTGCTGGTAATGTTGTGTGAGCAATGTGCATGTGTGTGGTCACTTTAAATGCACTGCAGTTAACATGAAAAGTGAACAAGAAACAAAATGGAGAACTTAAAACTTAAATGTAGAAATAAATAACTTAAAAATTATCCAAAACTGTGACCGATGCCAGTTTATGCCATTTACCTACCCTAAAATTATAATTCTGAGTCAGATTTAAGTAGATTCTAAATAATCCCATGCCAAAAGCTTCGAGTATCCAAAACAAACAAAACAAGACAACAACAACAAAAAAAACCCCCCACAGGCAGGGACTAAATCTTGAGTGAAATAATCACACTGCAACATATACGCAAAATGATATGACAATAATAAATAAGATATATCTTGGGCTCCACCAATACATTTTCACATCAATATCATGACTGGATTTGTTAGGGAAACACATACAGGAGATATATCAATTCAAATCTCCTCAAAAGAAGAAAAAATAAATATCTATATTTCCTTTCGGTCCCAATTCACATGCTAGCAGTAACAGACCTGCCACCCAAATGATCACTAAAAATACAGGACACCATCAGATAGTTCAATCTCAAAGAAGTGGATGAATACAGTATTTAAAAACAAACAGTCGGCGTTATAGGCAATCTTTTGTGCCATCCACCATTTGAAGTAGTGGTGTTTCCTGATTTGGTATGCTGTTGTGAGTTGTCCAAATGGATTGTTTTGATACTGTGTATGTATGAGCAATGTTCGTATTTGCTGGTATTGTTGTGTGAGCAATGTGTGCGTGTGGTATGCGTTAGAGACCTGTGTGCCTTTGATATTGGAGTTACCGTAGTACTGTTACTGATGCTGTGACAAAAAATTTCCTGACTTATCTTATCTCAAGGGGCATCTGTACTCATGCCATATGAAGGCAAATTGAAACTATCAGTGAGTTTTGATTTCCGCAAAAAGGAGAAACGAAATACAAAATACTGTATTAACTCACTTCTAAGAATACGCATTGGATTCTCTGTATATGTTAGTGCAATGAGCATACTGTCACCACTGTCTTGCACTTACTTTCTAGCTGGCCTATAATCCCTTTCCTGCTTTGCCTGGAACTGTTCTGGGCTGTCTACTCTCACTACACTGCCATGTGCCCAGAACTGTTCTGGGCCTAGATCGTATGCATCTCTTGAGTGTATCATATGGAGACAATTCCTGAATTATGATTGTTTTGTATTTCCTAGCTGGTTCCCCTACTCACTTGCATCATTTGCTTGTATTTGAAAGCCTGGGATTATTGGTGTGCAATTTTTGAGATTTGCTTTGTTTGTCCCCTTTTGCACCTGGCATATGAGTGGAAATTTGTGTGGCAGGCAAGGGGTTAACCTCAAGCTTGGTAGAAATTCCTGTTTCACATAGAAAAAATAAATCCTTTTTCACATCCTTCTCAATGCACTAAATGCAGGTCACTGCTATTTAAAATATGGGAAAGTTGGCAAGTCTGCCATGGAAATACATAGTTCGATGGCTCCATTTTCGTTATACACTTGCTGAGACAAAAGCCCTCTCTCTGCTGCTCAATACCAATGACTGGAAATTTTCTGGAACAAAAACCTCAAAATCTTTTCAGAACTTGCGAGCCCCAAGATCTTCCTTGCTCCATGTTTGTGTAGACCAGGGCTTAGAGTGGATGTGGGTCCAATAAATTACATGAACATGCTGAGACTTGACATAAAAACTGATGGTACATGAGAGATATCAGGGCAGGACATTATTTAGGGGGCTTCTTGGGTGGGGCCACCTCTGCGCTGGAATCCTGTGTGGACAAAAACAGAAAAGTCAAGAAATATTTAAGTTTCATGGAAAAGCTCAAATACTAGGTATTTTCAGAGGTCTTTTCATGAAACAGCACAAAAACCAAGCAAATTTTACAGAGAAGACAAAAACTGTTTTAACTCAACTGTATTCCCTATCTTAAATACACTTTTAGTTATATCCATAAATACTTGAAAGACTGTACTCCCCTTTAACACTTCATACACCAGCAATATGTAATCGTGAATTGCCACTGTCTATCGCGGGGAAATTATGGAAAACGAAAGTCATTTAGAGAAAATTAATAATTTTCATTATTACACACCTGTTTTGACAACTTGAAAACGCGTTAATCAACAGAAAATATAAAAGTCCTTCTACCAGTTGTTCAGGGACCGGAGTACTTTACATTATAAGCTATAGATGAATGTTGAACACAACTCAGTATTTTCTCTATTTGGCTTTGTAAATTTACTACGGTCCCCTAACTACATCTTTTAAAGAATTCTTCTTCTTTAACTTGTACACCTTACTCTCACCCTTGCTTCTCACACAACTGGTCTGATTCTTGTGAAATCTTTCTCTTTGTGGGCCACAATAAACTTAAATGAACCAAAATTTCCAGGTACATTGAGGGCTCCATCATACAATGCATTGGTCGGCTGTTGGAACCTCATTAAATCTGGCCTCAAAACAAAGGTTGGTTGTTGGGGGGGGGGGGGGGGGGGGCTGTAGTCTAATTACAAAGCCAAATACAGAAAATACTGAATTGTGTTCACTGTTCAGCTATAACTTTCTATGTAAAATACTATGTCCCCGGACAATAGCTTCAAAGTTTTGAGTTTAAGTTCCATCAGCTGACCAATGAATGGTATCTGCAGATTGGACAAAATATTTTAATATGATATACTGTGCGGTCTGAGGTCCTTTGATTTCTCAGGGGGCCTCAGCCTAATGCTGTTGGCATCAAGGGGATATGCTGTGCGGTCTTACTGGCTCTCTTATATAGCCCTAGGAGCTAAGGCTATGTTATAACAATCTTTACTGACTTCCAGCACTGATTCGAACTCTATTCACCTACCTTCATTTCTCTTCCTTTAGTCTCAATAGGCAAGAAGAAAGAAGCCACAGAGGCAATCAGACACATGACCCCGTAGATTGTGATGGCAGAGTAGGCGGAAAATTTCAGTAACACCTGTAGTGGGACAACATCACAACATACACAGCATGTTACAGCATTTCAGAGGTCGCATGACAGGCAACAGCAGCGAATCACAAAAGTACAAAATTATCCACTTAAGAGAAAGAGAGAGAGAGAGAGAGAGTGAGACAGGGATAATGAGAGAGAGAGAGAGATTGAGAGAAAGATAGAGAGGATCAGTGAGAGAGAAAGAAGGAGAGAGAGAGAGAGAGAGGGAGAGACACAAAGAGAGTGAAAGAGGGATAGAGTGAGAGAGAGAGTCAGTGAGAGAGAGAGAGAGAGAAAGAGAGAGAGAGAGAGAGAGACAGACAGACAGACAGGCAGGTGAATAAACCCATTTCAAAATGCACTCCAATACCAGTCAACAGCTCAAGTGACCTGATCAAAATTCATTCATTGTATCTCTAGGCTGACAGATGCTCCTATCATGTTACAATGTATAATGAACTGTATGCTGAGACAGCACAGTGTGAAATTTCATCTTGGGAGACTCTTCATAACCATCACTGACTCCTCATATAACCACATTCATTTGCGAGTTAGTGAGTGGATCTGGCAAAATCAGGCTTAAGGTGAAATTTTTATACATCTTTAAAAAAATCAAAACAAAATAATTCTACGATGACTTCGAGCAAAATATTTCAGCTGAATGCAAAAATTGTTAATCTTGCATGCTATAAGCAATTAATCTCAATTTCCTGAGAAAGTCATCATAAAACAGAAAGCTTTCTTTATTTGATGCGCTAAAAAATAAGCCTTTTCTGTTCATAAAAAAAAAAAATCCCCATCGAAGCTTTACGTTCACAATCAGTGACTGTTATGTATTTTGCCTGAAATCATCTTCCATTCATGTTTTCACCCCCTTATAATGTTTTTGCTCCCTTGTTGAGCTTTTCTCTGTTTTCGCCCCCCCCCCCGGAATCAAAATTGCCCCAAACAGGATGATATCGCCCAAGCTGAGAGCCACTAAAGTAGAACCATCAAACTGACACATTAGAAAATTGTCTGTGTGCCTCACCTGAGCTACAAAAGGTGTTACAATGGCACCAATCCTGGCCATCCCGCTACAGGTACCCAGGCCTAGGGCTCGCATGGAGGTCGGGTACACCTGGAGGGGAGTCAGACATGAGTAATGTGGGTACACTTGTCAGGTGGACACAACAACGAAATCATAGATTATCTAAGTACAATTGCACTAATAATATCAATGATTTTCAAAACAGATTTCAGCCTCCACTGCACCAAGATGTCAAAAGGAGACTTCAGCTTTTTAAATACAAAGCTGCATTGTGACAACTATCAATGTATTTGAAATTTTGTTCTTAAAGGAGCCATAATGAGAGAAAAATGTGTGTAATATAATCAGACAATGGTCCCCATATTCTGCACATGGAATTCAAGATTATTATAAACCAAATCAAACACCAGCTGATATGAATCCTCTTGGCTAGCACTCTCTTATATATATTACGCAACCTTAGTTCTTATTTGTTCTATCTCCATTTTCTGAAAAACTGAAGATCTTTTAGTATGTAGAAAAGATCTAACAAATGCACACTTTCATACTTGTTAAAAATGCATTGTGGCACTTATCAAGTTGTTTCACAGTTCCAATTTAGTCTAACTCCCTATCATAGAATTAAAGCTGCAAACGTTTAACGTTTAATTTCTCAGTCGTAAAGAGTGGAGTTGGAACAAACAACAAATAAGATCATGATGTGTAAAAGGTCTTGTAAATGTAATGTGCTCTTAACTCCACACTAGTTCAGCTTGTAAAGAGTAAAAATGTGCAGCTTACAAGGACTGTGTGTTGCTGACATTGTGAGCACTGAAATTCTTTGTATCAAACAAAGTGATGCAAGTTCAGCACACAACCACACACACACAGACATCCATACAACACTCTGACCTTTAAATCTGAACAAGGCTTTAATTATCTCAGGTGATCAGGGACTAAAGTTGTATTTTCAAGTGTGTGGAAACCAAAATGGCAACGGAAACGTCAAAAACCCTTCAAGTAGTGAAATAGAGAGAACATTAATACATTTGTGCTGGAACGCCGTTTCTGTACACACGGAAATACACTTTCTCTTTGCTACATGTACTTAATGGAGTTTTGATGTTTCCGTTGTCGTTTCCGTACACATGAAAACCAGCTTTATGGTCTGAAAGCTAGTTATGTTTCCATTTTTAATTATTTTAGAATTTATATATGACATAGTTCTTTTTTTTTTTTGTTTCTTTCTGATGAGGAACTTTGCAAACATAAACCTTTTCTCCCTTCTTTTTTCTTAAAGACACTTGAACCTGCCTGAAAGAAATATTCTCAAAATAAAACTCAACAATAAAATCCCTCACATTGATATTTGGAGACAGACTCGAGATACAGACATTGTGAAATGAATTCTATAACAAATATGGAAATGGGCTGGCCACATCAGAAGATTAAAAGACAATAGATGGACGAGGCATTGAACTGAATGGAGGCCTAGAAAAGGAAAGAGAACAAGGGGATGCCACGAGAGACGATGGAGAGATGATATAGTACAGACTGGTGGACAGGCATGGACAAGATGTACAGAAAACAGAGAAGAATAAAGATCATCGGGGGGGGAGGGCAGTGGACAGACAAGGCTTAGCAAAAACAAGAACAAACCTACCTCAGGTGTGTAGACATATGCACCTTGAAATGCACCAGAAATGAATGCCCTGGCTACAAACAAGAAGAATGTCAGCAGTGCCCTGAAAAGTACATCAGGAAACAATAGAAGCATGTGGTATTACTATTTGTATTCAATTATCAGTCAACCCTTGCTGGAAGTACTATTAAAAACTACTGCAAAATGATGGCTATGAAATTGATAGCTTAGTCAATATCATCCAGGTAAAAAATAGCGGATCTGGTTTTCCATAGATACTGGCAATTTATGGTACAGCTGCTTAAATGGTGTCATTCTAAAGGTTAATACAGAAATGATTATGTTAGTGTATCATTCATAAAAGGTGTATGAAAAACCAGGCTAGTTCTGTTCCAAGAGTGCTTGAGGTTTATGAACTGTTCTTCAATGTTCCCTTCTGCTGGTGTTTGAATGTAAAAAGTTTATCGTTTGAATGAAGAAATGTTAAAAAAAAAAAAAAAAAGTTCACGATTCTCAAAATCCTTACTTGTTCTTATATTCAGAAAATAAGTTCTAAGAGACACACACATAAGGGTGATGGTCAGTAGACTTTGGTTGAGGCCCTCGAGAACATAATTCATTATTGTAGGTAAACCTACACAAAATGTAAAAATAAAAAAAAATGTGGCAAAATGAAAAAGTGTTAGGTAGCAAATAAGAAATAATAAAGAAACGATACAATCAGATATACTGCACTCCGAGAATCCAAGTTTGGGACTCCCAAACGATAAGTACCCACATCTGTAAAACGTTCTTCGATGTTTTTATTTGTTTAACTTTCTATCCTGTTACATATTTTTCCTGTTGAAGATCAATCAGTCGAAAGCTTCATTTGCCTTTCCTTTTCCTTTGATTGAATCGTTTCTATACTATTTCTTACGCGAGGCTTTGCTACACACAACTGTTTCTTTTTGCCACATCTTTTTTACTTTACCTCACGCTATGTTACGACCCCACAGATTTTCTTTGCTTTGTTTTAAAATATTTTGTCAATAAAACATAAAGGCATTGACTCACCTTGTGGTACATATATTGACTAGCAAAACAAATACAGTGAAGATGATGAATTCCACAGTCATGGTGTACTTGCGACCAATTTTATTCAGGAGATACGCAGTGATAAACAGCCCTGCATCAGCAAACAGACAAAGATAACGTATCAGTATCATGATCACACAGGCTTTGAAGACAAAATCCTCATAATCTCAGTCTCTATGATGAGGATTGGCAACATGTGTCCACTATCACTATGCCTTGGGTATTTACCATATTGTTATAATATGTCCACTTTGCCCGTTCATGAAAATGAGGATTGTAGTTTGGTCGGCAAAAGGGCTAAAATGCATTTAACATTTTATCACAAACACATATGTCAAAAAGTTTTCAACCAATTGGAATGACACTTATACATAATGAAATTAGGAGTGAGAGAACCACTTTCATGATGAAACCTCAAAATCAGCAGAATGTCACATACAATAATATGGCAAATACTCCTGGATATATTTGTGTCATGATTGATACATTATCCCACAGAAATGCACAAAAGTTAATCCATATCCTTAACAAAGGAAGGCGTTGATGCATTGTTAGATTTTTCAGGGAACGCAAATATGAGAACAAGAATATATCAGTCTCAAAATAATTCTCCATTCTTTGTGACGCAAGTGTCAAAGCTCCCTTGTGAATGAGGAATAACTATTGTAATGAAATACAAAATATATACTGATATAAAAAAAATCATGTATTAAATTTGAACTTGAATCCACATTTTTTGACTCTCACTTTGCTCACAAACTGCACCAGAAGTGTGGCCTGAGATTGTATGTATAGAATTCTATACTACTGGAATTTTTTTTATTTTTTATTATACAGTAAGACTCTTGAATGGCAGAGAACACTTAAGTATAAAATCCTTTGAATAAACTTCCAATAGTGTGGCAAACACAGCAGAGAAACTGAACCTTGTCATTTGCCAGTTTACAAAGTGAGAAAATTTGTGCGCTTTCAGAATCAAAATTTCAGAAAATTTCCATACTCCCAGAACAAAAATTCAATACCAGAAGAGAACTCTTCCTTCCCATAATTCTCTAGTTTTAGTTATTTCATGAATGTTGTGAATTATTCTGACATGAGATGTAACAGCTACAGTTCAAGAGCTTCATGTTGCTGTCCTGCCCCCAGTTCCCACCAATGGCTGAGAGGCCATGAGGTAATATTTAAGACAGAAAAAGCATACCTGAAGGAACAGATCATTCTTTACAAAACTCAAAAACTCATTTCTTCATTATGCTTTAGGTAAAAAAAGAAAAGAAAAAAATGTATAACATTATAATGAATTCTGAAATTAAACTTGATGCACCAGTCAGTCATGCATTTTATCAGGCAGCATTGTGAGAATGGGTGTTAAATGTGTTCTTGTTAATTCAGAGATGTAGAATCTATTGTTGCCATCTTCAACAAAGATACTTTCTGTAATTGCTTGTCTTAAAAAATGTGTGCATTACTTATCAATCATTAACCCCTTCCCTGCTTTGCCCGCAAATGTTCCAGGCTGTTTTAATCTCACTACACTGCTATGTGCCTGGAACTTGTCCGGGCCTAGTTCATATACATTTCTTAAGTGGAGGCAATTCCCAAATTATGATTGTTTTGCATTTCCTAGTTAGTTCTCCTACTTACTTGTGTCATTTGTCCGTATATTGAAAGGGTGGGATGTATGGTGTGTAATTATTGAGATTTTCTTGTTTTGTCCCCTTTCACACCCTGAGTGGAAATCGGTGTGGCAGGCAAGGGGTTAAAAATCTTATCAGGTTTCTAGGCTAGACTATTTCTACAGTTTTCCTTACCTGGGAACTCGGCAAATGTTGTCCAGGTTAAATCTTTGTAATCTTTTGTGGTGAGAGTTTTACATTCCAGGAAACAGGTGGGGTTGGCACTGTATTTCACGTCAGTGCCTGGGTAGAGGCGGGGTGCAGGTGGGGGAGGGAGAGACATGCTTGAGGTTAGTCTTAATTACCAATATGGCTAATGAAAGTACCAGAAATCAATTCATCCGTGCTCAACTTGGTTTTGTACTAAAAAGCACTTCCATAAAATATGTTTACTCACAAGTGGGTGTTTGCCACCAGCATACAAAAAGCATACACATCACCGGTTGGCAGTTGGAACCTCATTAAAACTAGAATCAATTTTGAGTTTATAATTTAGTTTTAATGAAGTTCCAACAGCCCAATGATGATAATCTATGGCGATTAGTAAGGTTGTAAGGAGTGTGTGCATGCTTCTCAATTAAAGTAGTAGATTAAAAGGTTTGGTTTGATTTACTTTTTTTCTGCAAAATAAGTAGTTGGGATTATTTAAAAATCATGTTTCTGATGAAACACTTAAAAGAGTCCATGCCAAATATCACTCAGGTTTTTGAACATCAAAGCCTTACCATGCACATTCACCATTCTAGCAGTTGTATGCTATTACAAAGGGGGCGGGGGAGAGAGGGGTGTGTCTGTGTGTGTAAGGTCAGGCTTATGAAAATCATACATGGGGGGCGGAGGTTGCTCAAAAACGACCAAAATCGAGAATGAGACCTTGCCAAGCAGATTGAAATGCAGACTTTATGCATAATGTCCCCGCAGTTCACTTCGTGCAAGGAAACAACAACAACAAAAAAAAGGTCAGGTATATTTGGACCATGTAGCCAAAACACATTCAACAGAATTTTTGTTATGAACTTGCGACCAACTACAAGTGCAAATAGAACTTCTAATTCTAACCCCCTCAATTTCTAAAAAAGGTACTGTGGTCATTTTTTACCAGTGGAAAATTTATTGTGGGCGAAGAGCCAAACGTAATCCAAATCCCTGACCCATGCACATTCCAAAAAATCCACAATGCAAACAATGTTTAATTTGGCGACATGGTGCAAATTGCAATCACGTGTCAAAATGATAAAATCTTGTATCTCTTTCATGCTAAGTGAATTTTTTTTTTACTGACAAAATATGATGTCGATTCACCAATCAAGTCTTCTACAGCCTGACGAGGACAGCTGTGTAGACAGTGACTCCCAAATCTTGGAAAATGAAAAGAAGCTGCAATTTGCTGGAGATCTCCTCACAAGTAAGTTCATTAATAAAATCAGACATTAAAAAAAAAACAAAAAAAAAACTGCCAGGCCATCAACTTTTTGCAACCTTAGTTCTTGTTGTTCCAACTCCACATTTTGCACAACTGAGAACTTTGAGTTAAATGTTTGCGGCTTTAATATTATGACAGTACCCCCAAATATAATCATGTATTAGAAACTTTATTCTAATATTTATTGCAGGTTGCTGTCCTTATAACAAATTGTATTACTTTCATGAAAATGTCGGTAGGTATTTTATATAATAATTTACAAGGCATTATGTAGTAAAAATGGCATAAATTGATTTCAAGAATCCGAAATTCGTGCTTTTATTAATTATTACTGAGGGCCTCACAGTATCTGTAGCCCAGGGGCCTACAAAATTGTAATCCGGCTCTGAAAAGACAACCTCATGATGTTTATAAAAGTACTTCAGCAAATTTGCATGTGTCTGACACCACTCAGAAAATAAAAAAAGAGGAAAAAAAGATAATTGTTGTTATTGAATATCTTCACTCTGCTAACAAAATGGCCTTGCTCATCTTTGGGACAAATGAATAAAACTGTTTTATCAAGGTGAAATATTTATCTTACACTGCCAGGTGTTTAGTAAGTTCTTATTACAGGTATGGATTGGCATATCATCGTGTGGGCTGTTGGAATCTCAGTAAAACTAGTCTTGGAGGTTGTTGTTAGTGAACCACAGGCCTAATTACAAAGCCAAATAGAGAAAAAAACTGAGTTGTAGTCACTGCTCGGCTATAGGTAGAATCTGCATATCCCGCCACCTTTAGTGTAAGGACCCACGCAACACCATGGCGACTGTGGCATTGAGTTTGATTTGTTAGCTGATTTGCACTGCGAGTACGTGGGGCATCGCGAACCAACCTGTGGCGAGCTAAAAGTAGTTCGCTACAGTAAACAATGGCACGTGTGTGCATGTTCAATGGGAGACGTTTAGTCAATTCTTGCTCTTCCTTTCTCTTGTTTACACGGATGGTAGGGAATCTGACCAGCTTGGATCCATCCTTTCCACCCCTGTCATAACAATCAACTACAATGCAACCAGCAGGCATTTTAACCGCTTAGACATATCTCAAAGTTACATTCATCAGCTGATCCACCGGCCATCTTTAGTGTAGGAAGATCAAAACAAAGACACTCTATGATGTCATGCGCATTCTACCTACTGATTTCTATGGGAAATACTACTGTCCCCTCAATACAACTTTGAGTTTAGTTTCAATGACGTTCCAACATCCAACCCACGATATCTGTTGTTTGTTTACATGACAACGTTGGGCATGAGCTCTACAAGAACATGAAAACTCATTGCAGTTTTGGTCAAAGTCTAACTTTAACCATAATGTTTGAACAGTGACAAAATGTACTTTTCCTGAGACTTGGAGATATATAATTGTATCCCAACTGTTCCATATTGTCTGGAAATGAAAAAGTTTTTCATGCATCAACTAATATATAACGTTAGACAGTACTCTTACCATGGCATCCATCAGGGTTTTCAAACATTGCTGTTGTCATCAGGACAATACCATAGTAGGAGAATGCACAAACTAACCTGGCAGAGAAAATCACAAGCCAGGTAAAATTTCAATGCTAAACATAATATATACTTCTTAACTAACAAACTTTGGCATGCATTATTGCAACGCAGATACTTGCTTTTGAGTGATCTGGATCTTTTGGATTGCCCACTTCAAAATAACTGGATATCCAGATATTGATCCATATTTTAGATCAGTTGAGAAAAACGGGCCTCGAGAGGTGTGTCAGATGAATTTTCTTTCTTTTTTTTTTTATCATTAAGGCAGAGACAGGGTGGAAAGACAAACTGCATCCTTACAGAACAAGCCTCTGATCTAGATTTCTAAAAGCAAGTCCAAAGAGGTTCACAAACAGGTGGCTAATGGGTCATCCGCAAGTATATCCGCAAGCTTATTTTTGCTTAACTGGATATCCAAATCTAAAACATGCACGTCTAAAATTAAGGGCTTAGCTCTACAATGTGCACGAGTCACAAAAAGCTAAAACTGAGGTACTGAGCGGAAAGTTTATTATTTTTTTTCCTGCATGAGATGACTGAAAATTTCAATTCTTTCAAGGTGCCTCAGTCCAATAACAGCAGTCCTGGGTCAATGTGCTTTGTAGAGAAGACAGTGTACTTGATAATCTTAATGCACATCTATACTGTAAAGTTTCTTTTCAAGTCCAGGTGAACCTCGGCATGGTACAGAACTAACTCTTCCATCTTTGTTCAGTGCGTTCGGTGATTTGTTTAACCATATATTTAGTCTATGATTTCTCTATTCCTATGTCACTGACTGCTCATCTGGAAACTTTTATTAAAACTAGCTGAGTTACCCGGCCCTGCCCGGGAGAAATATCTTTTATTACTTATAATGATCCGGATCTAGTACACAAAGTAAAGTTCCTTCCACAGACAAAAAAAAAAAAATACAATGACAGAATCAGTATTGGCTCGGATTCCGCGCCTACTCTGGACTGGAGTTTGTTTACCCATTTTCGGTAAAGTTTACGGGCGATCCATGTTTTCGTTAATCCACAATTTGCTTCCTTTAGCGAATACACCTGCATGGCCCCTGCATAAGGCAGTCGGCACAGAAACTCATGCCTTCAAACTTTGAAACGCAACCGGAAGTTTAAAGTCAAAACAAAACAAAGGCAGGAGGGAGGCCATCATTGTTGAGGAGAAAGCATTATTCGATATTTTTAGGCCTATTTTCATTTATTACAAAATTACGATACTTCGCTTTCATGTCAAAGGAATAGACATAGTAGCAAAAAGAACTATCTTTCACGTGTAATTTTTTCGGGTCTGGGCATTTCTTCCTCGCAGCAGTGAATTTTTTTTCCTTGCTGTTTTTTTATATAGAAGCCATGAATACCTCTGAAGACTGGCATCTCAGCTAGATATGTATCTTACAATCAGTTTATGCTATGTTACATATCAGGAGTTGACAACCAGAATGTGTTATGTCCAACATAGTCAAATTAAGAAAAATTGAGTTTAAAATTTGTAACCTCAATGAAAATTTAAATAATTGCAATAAATTCAACACAGTCACATGAATAATTTTATTGGGTTATGAAATCAAGTCACCTTGTGTCTTGGATATCTACAGGCATTTAAGAGTAATGAATAAAACTGAACATAACCTATTCTGGGTGAAAGCCCTAGATAGATTTCCAAATGTATGCACAATTATGATTACTGATATAGTAAAAGTTACATGTAATGAAGACTGCAGATAAACCTATTATAAAGCAAAAGCTCCACCATATCTTATTTTTGCATACATACTTCAGCTGAGCCTGACGCTGTTTTTGCAAAAATACTGCCACTAGTATATGAATGAGAAGTCTGGAAGATCTACTTGAAGAGCTCATTTGTAAAAGTGTCGTCCGTTAAGATAAAAATGTTTTTAAGTCCTTATGGCATGGAGATGAAAAGCTACACTTATCTGCTGATATTAAACATTCTTAGTTTAATAAACTGCCGTATAAGTTACTGTTTTGTCACTGTCTCTTCCAAAACACACTGCATTTATTCTAGAAACTCCTTGTTAACCCTCGTCCTGCGTTGAGTGAACTCCTCCACGTAACGCCCCGTGCGGGGATAGCCAGCGGCCAGTCAGCCGATCGTTCGCGTGTTGCCGATAACCTCGACGGTCGGGTCAATCGGGTCCGTGTAAACACCTGTATCGCGTCTACTTCAGGACGCAATAACAACATTAGTGGTGGATAAATCGTAAGGGACCCCTATGATATTTGGATAAAGTACTTGTGATGATATGCAGTAGGTTTTATTGTGAAATGGACCCCAAATCAAGAATTTTCTGCATTTACATGCCGTTTAGCACATGTTTTATCATGTTCCCAAGACTTCTGCGCTTTTTCTGTCCCTATGTCAGGCCATTCAGGTGAACAAATTATTTTTTAAGCCATTCGCTTAATTTACTAACCACATGTATCGTGACATTGCCTTTTCCCTCCTCTACTATGTAAAGCTTCCACTTACTATAATGTTAGTTTTAGCGAGAGATTTGATTTCCAGTTCCAGGTCGTAGAGCACATACATGTACTGAAAAGCGGTTTAATCAAAGGAACACAGTATCTCTCTAATTACCACATCAAATAAAGACAACGACCAACAACAAAGTCGGTCATTTTCTCCCAGTTTTCCCTGATGAAAAACCTACTGACAGACGCCTTTATGCAGCATGCCCTAACATTACATCGGAATTCATAATTACAGACGTAGAACAGCGTCTCAAATACGCACATGGCCCCTTTCTTCTCATTTCACATGTAGACGACAACCAGCATCAAAGTAAAAGTTTCCCCAAGACTTTCCCCAGTTCAAACTTCAGACCGTCAGTACTATTACACGAGTATGACGAATAGTTGCATCGTAATAAACGTAATCGGACGATACCATTTTGTTAGATATAGTAGGGGTGACAGGATAGATAAACACGCGAAAATAGTGTGGAAAAAAAACGTGAAAAAACAACAACAACCACAGCCTTGGCAACCGAATAACCAAAGCGTGAGGCGCACCGTTGCTATACAAAAATGTGGCCTCCCGCAGGACCCGCGGTTAAGGGTGTCGGACAAAATAACGGCCTCCCGTGTCTCGCGTGGAGGCCAATATAGTGGCCTCCCGCAGGACTAGGGTTAATAATAATTATATACTTAGCACATTTTGCAAGTGATCTCCACACTTATAGTTTTGATCTGGTACCTACCATATAATCCATAGCAAGATGGTTGTGACTTTCAGCTCAGGAATAAACAAGTCCTTGATCTGTCCACGTTTGATCGACTGGAGACACATAGAAAATGTAAGTGGTGAGGAAAAAGGTGCCACTGGGGAAAAATTCAACCCACGACCATTTTGTATCTGTATTTCATTACCATTCCTTTTTAACTAATAATAATAATAATAATAATAAATAGAATTTCTATAGCGCATTTCTAATAAAATTATTACTCAATGCGCTGTACATTGCATCAATAATTCATGCATACACTTTCCAAATCTCATACTAAAACACGCACTCTCATTCATACAAACTTTCAGTTTCACACACATAGATGCTCTTTGTCATAACTGCAGTTATCGGTTTTGGCTACTTTTCAGGAGAAGCAGAAAACTGTTCTGTTTTAGCACAACTGATCTAGTTATAATGAAGTTTGAAAGTTTGCTTTTCAATTATTTTTGGCTTTGGGGTCTACATCAAAGATCACTTGATGTGGCTTTGATTGTAGCTGAATATATATAAAAATAAATTTTTTCCAATTTTCTGAGTTACTGCAGTCTTAGGGAATGGTAATATATATGTGGCAATCATATCTTTTTGCTTACACATAAAAGAAAACGTAGCATGTCTATTTGACTTCTAGGACCGCTGGGCTAGTTTTCCCTTCCTTGGACAAAATTAACTGAACTTCACATATTTCGTCTCCACAGTCACACATAATTATTCACATTCAGTTGTTCCAATTTCCTGTTTTTGTCTCAACCAAGTTACAGACTACAAACAAACAGTGTATCATTTCAACATCACTGTAAACTTCCACCCACTGTGATTCAAAAAAAGTATACGTTAAACAAAACTTATCCCATGATCTCTGTCATGATTCGGGTGTTGTTAGATCTCACGCAGAGTGTCAAGAATAGATTTAATTCATAAATGTTTCCACTGACTAAATTTTTGTGAGAGAGCAGTGAGTAATTTTTACAAACGTAATTATTGTGCGAGCCAGCATAACTTGGTCTCGTAAACAATTTGTTTTGAACAGTTATTTTTCATAATAGATAGACAGAAGGTGTGGGGAAGGATAGACGGATAGCGTAGGTGTGCATGACTGAGCACTTTTTATATCTCGTGTTTTGAACTAGGTTTAGTAAAGAGGGAAGGGGTGAGTAGGAATTAAATGTTGTTGAGACGTCTGTTGACGTACAGAAAATACGGTGATCCAGAGTAAAAGCTCGGGGTTTTGAACATGTTAAGAATTTATTGCTATAAAATTACATTTTATTGTCTTGAGTGATTCGACCTTTGATGTCGACCCAAGGTCGTTGCTTAGGGCTGTTACTTAAAATAACTCAGTTCGGCAGCTGAGCTAGAAGTGGTTGCACCAATCACAATCCAGGAATTAGACGGTAAGCTGCAGATGCAGTCCAGTATTTAAGGCCATACAGAACTTAGTTCTGGGCCACATGTAGACAATCCATTTACGAGGTGGACGGCGAGCTCTCAGCCAGATGAGAAGTCATAGAGACGCAGCGATTGAGCTGATATGTACAGTGATGGAGCATTGTCAGAAATCTACGCTCCTGAGCCCAAGCCTACTTGTTTGAGCATTAAACCCACAGCGCTAATATCAACAGCCCTCACATTGTGAGGGCCGAATGGTGAGCTAAAGATTTTAATTCCATCCTGAATTTACAGCCACCTACACGTGTAGACTGTTGACCAGTACTGCCAGACCACATGCATTTCCCGCGACCACGTGTGAACTACACCAGAGCGCGCCTGGCAGAGACGCTATATAAATATGTTTTAGTATGAAGAGAGATAGAACTTTAAACCTTACAGGATCCGTCGCCCTCGGGCGCGGATTCTTTTGAATGTAAATTTATTGTGACTTAGATAACTTCATATTACATTGCCTTAAGTACTTCATAGTTGCTCCTCAGCTTAGCTGAGCATTTTCAGTTGCTATTGTATTCGTTATCTATTGTATATTTTATCTTTGAATTTGTTAGATATATAAACTTTACAGTCTGTTACTCAAATTGATTTATTTAGTTTTTAGAGTGAAAGTTGTTTAATTGTTGTTTTTTTTTGTGCTCGTGTGATTGGGAAGCGGACCTCTCGATCTATATTCCCCAAAATCCCGATCCGCGACACTGGAGGGGACACTACACGACATTGTTTAATTTATAGTTTATTTAGATTAGATTATAATATCGTTTTTCTCTTTGATTAACTTTTTGTTTCTTTTCAGTTTCAGTGCTCACATGGTCTTCACGTTGAGCTACTTTAATTACTTCATTGTATTTAGTTTTGTATACTGCTTTCTTTGATTATTTGTTCCACATATTTCCGGCTCTCCCATTGACCCGAGGATCGAGGCCAAGGAGACTTCAACATAACTGAACGAAGAAAGACAAACGTACTGACTGTGGTGTACGCAAGGGCTAAAGGAATCTCCACCAGTTCCTTGAGTTAAGTGATTCCATCCTTAATATTGTCTGCGTTAAGGAGTTGAGTGTTCCTCCTTCTGTTTTACAGGCTGATTTTACTTTTTCTCTGTGTTTAGGAACTCACGGGCGGTGGCGAGGGCGTTCTTACGTTTGCGGGTCCCCCCTGCCAAAGTGGTGGCTTGGTCGCAGACTCTGCCGTCTCGACGACAGATTGTGCGGTCTCGCAACACCAGTGGTTATTGAAACTGTGGGAAGTCGCATTCGCGAGAACGGACTTTGATAGGGATCTGTACACTTTGTTTAGATTGTAGCGTTTCCATCTTCCTCGTTGTTTTAGGAAGACGTCTCTCTTGTCCTCTTCTTAATCCTATCTGTAAATATGTTCAGACTGTAGAGTTTGTTATTGTCCGTCTTTTCTTGTTGGTCTGGCGTCTAGTTTCGTGTTTTTTTTTTATTACACCTTACGTACATTATAATTATACATTCCTTTGTTTAATATAAGATAAGATAAGATAAGATAAGATAAATTTTATTCGTCCTTGTACAAGGAAATTTGTTTTGATCATTGAATACATAACAATACAGTTACAGAAGCAGAAAGTATGATACATAGCGCGCACACACACATATATACACACACACTGATAAATTAACTAAATTAACAAAATTAACAGTGCACACAATATGCTTCCCTAACTAAAACACATTGACCTGACACGCAGGACATAATTCAACTGTGCACAGATTACGATCAAGATGACGACATTATTGTAACATCCTAGTTGATGATGGAATAAACGATTTAAAGTAGCGCTCAGTTTTAGTTTTCTTTGACAACAGCCTTAAACTTCTTACAGATCTTATATATTCCTTGTTCAGGGGATGTTGGGGGTCATTTATAATAATATTAGCTTTTTTAATACAAGCACCAGTGTACAGCTCATCAAAATATGGCAGATCACAGATACAAATTTTGGATGCTTTTTTAATTAAATTATTGATCTTATTTTTATCTTTTTGTAAGATGTTTCCTCCCCAACAGACAACTCCATACATCAAAACGCTCTGAATAGCCATGGTGTAAAATATTTTCAGAATGCTTTTGCTAACTTTTAAAAAGCGGAGTCATGTGTCTACATTGACGCATTGATTGAGTTTATCTGGTTATTGTGACGTATAAGGCTGATACGCCAGAGTATATATTTATATATTGGGAATATTGATTCCCCATTCAAGTGCAGTTGTGCACCTGCCTTGAATATCCAGTATATAATTACTGAAGTTATTGTTCTTTAAAGAGAACTACCGGTAATGAAATTACCTCGCAATTGCAATTATACAAGAGCTATAGAAAAATAGCTAAAAATATTAATCAACGATCTAATATTCGTTGATTCACGTGTATTTATATATTACATCGGCAGTGATAACAGTAAGGACACTGCGATTACATTGAAGAAGGAACATTGTTTGTATTTTGTCGTCTACTAGGGACGTCGACCCGACGAGTGCAAATTGCCTCAGGGATTAATAATCGCGGAGTTAAATAAGTAAATATTTTTTATCGCGTATCGGATTAACGTAAATACTACAGTGATAACATAGTACACTGCCAGACGGGTTATTGCGTGAATTTATCCGGATGCCTGTCCAATAACATTAATAGATCTCCTGTAGAGACCTATTGTGAGTGTAACTAATCATAATGGCCGATTACACTTCCTATATAAATTCAGCGAAGCTGTTAGGCATACCCGAGGACCAGCTGGCTTCTTGGTGCGAGAGTAAACTACAAGAAGACCTAGCTAGAGAAGAGCGGGCCGCAGAAAGAGCCGAGAAGGCCGCGGAACGCGAACGACAAAGAGAAATAGAAGAAAGAGCCGACAAAGCGGCTCATCGAGAGCACGAAATTGCCCTAAAGAAATTAGAGCTGCAAGGAAACCAACCGACCGCGGTTCCAACGAATAATGTTAAAGCAAAACCAAAGCTTCCAACCTATAATGATAAGGTCGACCAGATCGATTCTTATATTCATCGTTTTGAGCTCCACGCGGTAGCCGCCGGATGGGAAAGAACTGAATGGACTTCGTGCCTTGCAAATTTATTAACGGGACGTGCACTTGAAGTATTCCATGGCCTCAACATCGAGGATTCTAAAAATTACGACATCCTTAAAAAGGCTCTTTTAAAGCGTTTTCAACACACCGAGGACGGTTTTCACCAAAGATTCCGGAGTTGTAAGCCAGACCCGTCCGAAAATTTTTCAACGTACGTCGACCGCCTAAAGCACTACTTAGACCGCTGGATTCAGCTGGCTGGTGTCGCTGACGGTAATTTTAAAGGGCTTTATGAGCTCGTTCTGAAGGACCAAATATTTAACGCATGCCATTCAGAACTAGTCTCCCACATTAAAGAGTGGGCACCTAAGACGTTATCGGAAATCACGTCCTTAGTAGAACAGTACGCGTCCGCACACCCTAATCGTTCGCTGGCTAAAGCCAAAACTAGCGAACCGTTTTATGCCGGAGTCGGTGGAACTGCGCCAATGGGTACAAGAAATTCTCGACCAGTTCATCGCCAGACGCCGCCTCCGCGTGCATATTTCGAACCGCCGCCCAATAAAGCTCGCGGTTTTCCAAGCCGTGCTGGACCTCCCACTCGGGGACATTTTATTCGCTATTCAGGTCCACCCCGTCGTGACGTTAACGAGGGCTACCATTATCAGAGCCCACCATGTCCACCTCCTTGGGCATATTATAATAATCCATATAATGCACCTCCAATGCAACCCAGACGTAATATATATGACAGCATTAGGTGTTATCGGTGCAATAAACCAGGTCATACTTCAAAATATTGTTGGGTTAAGTTTGAAGCTGCAAATGCTTGCACCGTCATTGTTCCGGCTGCACAGACGAGCCGTAGCGTTGAAATTACGTCGCCCATGACGGGCACCGTTCCGGTTATGTTGGCCCTCCATCAACACGGGTCATTGACCTTATATGAGGGTCATGTTAACGCCATACCCGCGTCTGTCTTACGCGATTCAGGTTGCACCACTATCGGTGTTAGGGAATCACTGGTCAGACCGACCCAGCTGATTGAACAACAGGCAACTTGCATTACTTTCGGGGGCTCCGTCGAGCGATTCCGTCTCGCGGAGATATACATCGACACGCCATTCATTACAGGTGTCGTAACGGCATGCGTATTACCAAATCCGGTTGCCGATCTAATTATTGGTAATTTACCACAGGTTAATGATACACCTGACGGCCAGTTAAAAGTTTGGAACGAAAACGTTGCGTGTGTCACCACACGACAACAGTCAAAACGTCCACCGGATGGTAATTTACAAACCCCTGCGTTTGATTTTAATGTCACGCCTACAGTTTTCTATAAGGAACAACAAAGCGATCCATCACTAAAACCGCTGTTTGCGAAAGTTCAGCCTCAGAATCGAAATGCCTCTCCGTTTATCATTAAAAATGAATTATTATACAGAAATTTCCGAAATAAACGTGAGACCATTGAACAGCTCGTGGTGCCTAAGTCGTTCCGTCGCGACATTCTGCGTCTCGCGCATGATACATCATTTTCAGGCCATCAAGGTTCAGCCAGAACCAAATCACGGATATTGGCTCATTTTTTCTGGCCTGGTGTAGACGCGGACGTGAACCGTTTTGTGGCGCGCTGCGATGTATGTCAAAAACGTACACCTAAAGGTAAAGCATCACGCGCACCCCTTCAGGAGATGCCTCCAGTCTCAACACCATTCGAGCGTGTCGCGGTTGACATAGTAGGTCCTCTTAGTAAATCAGACAGAGGCCATCGATTCATCCTTTCGGTAATCGACTACGCGACGCGCTGGCCTGAGGCTATTCCTTTGAGAGACATTACGGCTGACCATGTCGCTGAGGCGCTTGTTACTATTTTCTCGCGAGTCGGATTTCCGACCGAGATTCTTTCAGACAGAGGACCACAATTCACCTCTGATCTATACAAAAAGGTACTAGAATTAGCGGGAATTAAACAGAAATTAACGTCCCCCTATCATCCGCAGTCAAATGGTTGTTGCGAGAGGTGGAATGCGAGCATGAAGTCTATGCTAGCACGCGTATCCGCCGACAAACCTGGAGACTGGGACCGTCAGCTCCCCGCTATTCTCTTCGCCTATAGGGAACTCCCGAACGCGTCCACGGGTTTCTCCCCATTTGAGTTATTATACGGACGTAAACCACGTGGCCCGATGGCCATACTTAGTCAATTGTTCGCCGGTTCTGAAACCGACGATTATGATACGCGAAGCGCGTATCAATATGTTGTCGATCTCCGACAACGAATTATTAATGCATGCAAAACCGCTCTGCAATTTGCATGCGCTAGAGCGAGTTCTTCAAAATTTTATCGCGATCAGGGCGCCCAAATGCGCGCCTTGTCAGTCGGAGATCTGACACTTGTTCTTTTGCCGCAAACGCAAAACAAACTCCTTCTAACTTGGAAGGGACCATACAGAGTCCTTAAGAGACTCTCCAGAGTGAATTATTTGATAGATATTCGTGGGCAGAGGAAAATATTTCATATTAATATGCTGAAAAAGTACCTGCCTAGCGATGATCGTCGTAACAACTCCGTTCATGTCGTCCCAATGGCCAACCCGGCTTTAGTTACTGTCGACGACGAGGATCCTTTGAGTATCGACAAATCGTTGCCCATATTACAGGCCACCGAGAGTATAAACGATGTTAATATCAATAATGAGCTTGCGCCGTCGCAGAAACAGGATCTTACACACCTGCTCCAAGAATTTGCCACGGTGTTCACGGATTTGCCGGGTTGTACGTCTTTAGTCCAACATGTAATACGACTTCGCACAGACGTACCGGTGTTTGTTAAACCGTACCCACGCCCGCTGCACGCTCACGAAACGATAATTACAGAAGTACGTGCCATGCTACGGCTAGGCGTGATCGAGCGATCAACAAGTCCGTATTGCTCACCGATTGTCCTGGTCAAGAAGAAAGACGATACCGTGCGTTTTTGTATTGACTATAGAAAGCTCAATGCTATAACCATCTATGATGCGGAACCCATTCCCAATCAGGAGGCCTTATTCGCGCGGTTATCCAATGCAAGTATCTTCTCTAAAATAGACTTATCCAAAGGATATTGGCAGATTCCTCTCGAAGAAGGAAGGAAACAATATACAGCTTTTCAAACCCCTTTGGGTTTAATGCAATGGAAATATATGCCTTTTGGACTGGTTACTGCACCAGCCACTTTCGCGCGCATGATGAACATCTTGCTAAATGAATTGCGCTGCGTTCTATCATATTTCGATGATATATGTATTTTTCAGGCTGATTGGGCTGGCCACTTAATGGCCCTTCGTCAAGTTTTTGCCGCTCTTCGCCGAGCTGGCCTTACCGCGAGACCCAGTAAAGTGTTCCTGGGATATCAGCATATAAACTTTTTAGGTCATACCATAACCCACGGGGTTCAGACTCCAGACGATCGCAAGATATCCAGTATTTTGAAACTGCAACCCCCTAAAACTAAAAAGCAAGTTCGTAGCTTGTTGGGACTTTTGAATTATTACAGGAAATTTATACCAAACTTTTCCTCTCTCTCAGCCCCGTTATCTGATCTAACGAGGAAAAATGTTCCAAATAGAGTCGTCTGGACGCCTCAGTGCGCTGATGCCCTTCAGACTATTCAGAATTTATTTTCTACTTTCCCCCTGCTTGTTTTACCCGATATACGCCAGACATTCATCGTCCGAACGGATGCATCAGATAAAGGAATAGGCGCCGTGTTACTCCAACAGCGTGACGGTTTCTTGCGACCGTGCTTATATGCAAGCCGGAAATTACTTGATCGAGAGACGCGCTATGCGATTGTCGAACGAGAGTGCCTCGCAATTGTTTACGCGGTAGATGCATTTTCTCGATACTTATTAATGTCCGAATTTATAATTGAAACGGATCATCGACCATTACTGTTTCTTAAGTCGAACAGAGCCAAGAATGCCCGACTAACCAGATGGAGCCTTGCGCTCCAGGAATACAAATTTACTATTCGGGCTATACCTGGGGAGGATAATTTACAAGCTGATGTATTGTCCCGTTTGATTTAGTGTTCTAAAATAGTCTGTTAAACATTGAGGTTGAGCATTTTTCACCTTTTTCGGAGACCGTGGATGGTTTCACATTATATTGTCCTACCAATTATGGACATTCTTTCTCAAAATTTCCATGTGATTCCTTTTTCCACTAGCGTCCATCCTGACCATGACCTGAGTTTCAGACAACCTTGGCGCCTTTGTCTGCGGGTCAATGAGATGAGAAAATGGCAAACCAAGCGACCAGACCTACTGCTGCCAGGATACCATTACTTTAATTAACTATTGTTCGTTCATGTTCTATGAATGTATTAATTACGCTCAATGAAGCGATGAGCTAGTTGCTCAATATTTCAGTCTTTACAGTATGTCTGTGTGAGATAAGTTTATCACTTTAATTCTTAAGTGCTACAATAATTATATATTATCACAGGACGTCGCATATAAATATACATATGCTATTGTCCATCGATAATGCACGTTCTTAGAATTATTTTTTTTTTACTTTCAGTAACGATATATTTTTTACTATATAGCCCTTTCCAAAGTACTATTACATAGCAACGTTAGTAGACAGTTATGTCGTTCAAACCCTAAGTTTTCACTGGGGTGGGGGATGTGTCAAGAATAGATTTAATTCATAAATGTTTCCACTGACTAAATTTTTGTGAGAGAGCAGTGAGTAATTTTTACAAACGTAATTATTGTGCGAGCCAGCATAACTTGGTCTCGTAAACAATTTGTTTTGAACAGTTATTTTTCATAATAAATAGTCAGAAGGTGTGGGGAAGGATAGACGGACAGCGTAGGTGTGCATGACTGAACACTTTTTATATCTCGTGTTTTGAACTAGGTTTAGTAAAGAGGGAAGGGGTGAGTAGGAATTAAATGTTGTTGAGACGTCTGTTGACGTACAGAAAATACGAGTAGTTCTTGGAAATTGGATTTTTCTCATATTTTCAAGTCCCTGGTCCTATTGGGTGGTAGGATCGAGTACCTAGTCTTCTCGGATAAGGACGAAAAAATTCGGAGGGCCCGTGTGCACGTTGCGCACGTTAAAGATACCTTGGCAGTTGGAAATCGTAAAGAGCAGGCCGAAAGGCCGCTGCCCAGGCAAAATTGAAATTAATAGTTTAAAAATTTATCCATATCATTTCCCCCCCCCCCCCCCCCCCCGCCAGAACAAGAAATAATAAAACAAGTAAAGTGAGGTATAAATGCCAAGGGCAGCGAACCTCCTAAAATAAAGACCTCAAATCACGTACAGAAAATACGGTGATCCAGAGTAAAAGCTCGGGGTTTTGAACATGTTAAGAATTTATTGCTATAAAATTACATTTTATTGTCTTGAGTGATTCGACCTTTGATGTCGACCCAAGGTCGTTGCTTAGGGCTGTTACTTAAAATAACTCAGTTCGGCAGCTGAGCTAGAAGTGGTTGCACCAATCACAATCCAGGAATTAGACGGTAAGCTGCAGATGCAGTCCAGTATTTAAGGCCATACAGAACTTAGTTCTGGGCCACATGTAGACAATCCATTTACGAGGTGGACGGCGAGCTCTCAGCCAGATGAGAAGTCATAGAGACGCAGCGATTGAGCTGATATGTACAGTGATGGAGCATTGTCAGAAATCTACGCTCCTGAGCCCAAGCCTACTTGTTTGAGCATTAAACCCACAGCGCTAATATCAACAGCCCTCACATTGTGAGGGCCGAATGGTGAGCTAAAGATTTTAATTCCATCCTGAATTTACAGCCACCTACACATGTAGACTGTTGACCAGTACTGCCAGACCACATGCATTTCCCGCGACCACGTGTGAACTACACCAGAGCGCGCCTGGCAGAGACGCTATATAAATATGTTTTAGTATGAAGAGAGATAGAACTTTAAACCTTACAGGATCCGTCGCCCTCGGGCGCGGATTCTTTTGAATGTAAATTTATTGTGACTTAGATAACTTCATATTACATTGCCTTAAGTACTTCATAGTTGCTCCTCAGCTTAGCTGAGCATTTTCAGTTGCTATTGTATTCGTTATCTATTGTATATTTTATCTTTGAATTTGTTAGATATATAAACTTTACAGTCTGTTACTCAAATTGATTTATTTAGTTTTTAGAGTGAAAGTTGTTTAATTGTTGTTTTTTTTTGTGCTCGTGTGATTGGGAAGCGGACCTCTCGATCTATATTCCCCAAAATCCCGATCCGCGACACAGAGCGTGAGTTGTTTTTTTACCAGGGCCATGAGAAATTGGCTGGTGGCCTTGAACGGTCCTCGCGAATTATAGTTGGTGAGTAAATAAATGTAAAGTTAAACTGTTAGATTCACGCTTGTCGGTTTTAATGTTCGTGATTAATAAGTAATGGAGTAGGGGTGAAACAAGGTGGGGATAGTTGACATTGTTAAGTATGACTAGACAAGTTTTTGCACGTTAACTGGCTGGTAGAATAGTGCAGACGTATTACTACAATTAAAATGGTGGGAGGTTTTCGGTCAATGAGATAGCTGAACTAATTGGGCCAGCGGACTAGCACTGCTGGGCAGTTAGATAGTATAAAACATCGTGTAACGTTCAGATTCATTGAATACAGACGAGCAGAAGCATCGTGTCGTGAAGTATCTCCGGTTGGCCAGTACCTGAACTGTGTGGTCTGAAGACTAGAAGTCCTTGCTATCGGACTGACTGAGCTCTAGAAAGAAAGGTCTGAGTGGGCTGACCTTTAAAAGCCCACGCTGCGCTCTGTTGATGTTCGCGCCTACCAGTAGGCGTGACCAATGGTAAAATATCTTATTGTCTAAGTATAATAGAAGTTCAGAGATAGAGAGAGAACAACAGCCTCATAGGAAGTCTAAGGTAACCAAAGCTGGCACTCGATGAACGAGTGTTCTGTATTATAAAACTATCTCCATAATATGATTGACGAATTATGGCACATTGTTGATGAAATGAATAGTGACTGAGTGATTGTGTATATGTATATATATAGTCTTTTGCAACTGCGTAATTACCTACAAGCCGAAGTGTGCCTGTGTAGGCTTTGAACGTACTGGGCTCTCCTAACATTCAAGCCCATATGATTTAGGGAGAGTTTGCCTGGCGACTGGCCAGTGGCGACTCAACTGTCACTTTAGATTGATATCTAGTTCGTATAATATACCAATTTGCTATTGATTGCAGTACATCCAATAAGGAAACATAGTTACATGAATATCATAGGTTAAGTTAGTAATTAGAATTTTTTTTGCTTTGAATATACCTCTATTGTCTTTTGTTTTGTATATTAATATTTAAGTAATAAGATGGCCTGACTGGCCTGACATATATAGACACTCTAGTTATTTAATACTTTTCTTGTGTGGTTGTGTCCGAGTGTGAGTTAGCTGCCTCTCGTGCAGTCATAAAATCCCCAAGACCCTAACTCTGCTCATGACAATCTCTATGAAATTCAAAAATTATTCTTTTCCATTATCTCTGTGAACAACCCCCCATATGCATACTAACCATGAAAAACAACTACCACAGCTACGTGACCACTTACATGAGAATGAGGCTCCACAAGTTTGCCCAACGGCATTGGCTTGCCATTGTCTCGTGCAATTCTCTCTAATGTCTGCAAAGCCTTGTCATAGCAGCCTCTTGTCATGTCATAGCGAGCACTCTCAGGCAGCCACTAGATCAAAGATAGCCACAAAATACCTTATGTAAAATACCTTCTGTACTCTGTACATCAAAGCAGCACACACCGCAGAGATGTAATACTAAAGAACCACAGAAAAACTGTGGGGTCGCAATAAGGCTTATAGCAAAGTCAAAAATTGGCTAAAAAGAAAAAGTTGTATGTAGCAAAAAGGGAAGACAAAAGAGTTCAATATTTCTATTGAACACCTTTGTCAGTAAAAATCAGGAAACTCTAGAATGGAAACTATACACATATTAATTGTTGCATAAAGCAGCTGCAGTGAGCCATATCAACACACACTTCTTTTCTCCCACTTAAGGGGGGGTGCGGGTCCTGAAATCGAAATTAGGCTTAAAAATACCGATATCGCGATTTTGTACTTTTCGGTTAGTTTATCCATTTAGGAACACTATTTTACTAACCAAATGTCAATTTTGAATGTTTATAACCCTGAAATATGCCTTTTAGTGAGGTGGGGGGTCAAGAAAAAGGCACAAGAATCATGCCATTGGGCTGCAAAATTAGCTCTAAATAACATCTTAGTGTCGCTATCAAAACCCCTACTCCTCCGTACACATCTGCCATAAGCCTTTGGTGGTTTGGAAATCATTGTTGAGGCTCAGCACACCAGTAATGATGACTTTAGCCATGTGTAACACGTTTCAATAACATTTTCATTTTAAAAAAATTTCAAATGCGATTTTCTCGAAATTGCACTTTTGATCAGTGATTTGTGAACTAGTTTTTTATTTATTGACCAATTGGTATAAAATTTGGCTAACAACATGTTTGAACAAATCAAAAAATTCATACAGAAGGAAATTTGTTTAACTTTTCATTTTTTTTTTTGGTTGAACTTTTTTGTGATAGAAAATAAGAAAAAATGAAATTCCGCTACATACCATTTTCAAAAATTTATAACAAAAGATCTGTCAGAGATATCAAAATTCCCTTCTGTATAAAGTTTTTAATTGGATTGAATAAGACATAAGAGAAGTTTCAAATAAATCCAGTAAAATTTGGCGAAGCCTATCTATATTGAATTTGGTACTTTTTGGGGACTCAAAATCCAAGATGGCGGCGCTTCCATGGCAACAATATGACAGATTTTTTTACATTTTTTTTTCTGCTAATTCAGACATCCTGAATTCGATGATAATAGTTAAAATTGTCTATTTCTCATAATTAAAAAAAATCGCCTTCAGGACCCACACCCCCCCCCCCCCCCCCCCCCACCCCGAAGGCCAGAAAACAGGAAAACCCATGAAAATTAGCAAACTTACATCCCTGTATAACAGCAGAGGGTATACATGTATACAGATGTTCCACTATTGGGCGATTTACACTACGGGACATGGGGGGCTCCGCAATACCACTGTAAGCATGGAGCGGAAAGTAGGTCTCAGCGGAAAACAATACTGGTTTGTACATTTCCACGGGCACTGATGCTGCCAAAGGGATCCCAGAGACAGAAATAGAAAAAAAAAATCTGCACTAACGACGCTTGGAATTCTGTGTAAATTGCCACATATAATCAAAAAAAATTTACGATCCAGAATTACACTGCAGAAATGATACTACAGTGCCGGGGGTAACTGGTAAGAGCTTACAAACTGCTCTAAATAGTTTCAATCAGCCCAAACATATGACAAAACCACAGCAAACAGATATGATTACTAAGAAAAAAAAAAGATACGCTTACTATCCTTGGTAAAAACGGCCTTTTTCAATTCTTGTCACTGCAGCGACCCAGTTCCATGATTTGGCAGAAGTGAGATCTCTCAATAAATACATGTTCTCTGATAATAGTGAAATAATGATGGTGCAGAGGACAAAGTTGTACTTACCACACAAAAGCATGCAAATATGAGCAAAGGAAGTGCTGAAAAGCCCAACAGATAGGGCCATCCTAGTGTTGGCATGACAACCAGTGCCAACAGAACTTCAAAACACGCTCCAATAGCCCAGAACATCTCCACCAACGTCACACAGGTAGCTCGTGATTTGGAGGGCAGAAATTCAGCATACAAGGTCACTCTGGGAACAGCAGACAAAACAAATAAACTCAGATATACAAATAAAGACACATGGATATATACAAATTAAAAAAAATTGACTGAAAACAAATGGATACATATAAATAAAAACAAATAGACTAAAAACAAATAGATACATACAAAAAACAAATTATATACAAATAAAAACAAACAGATATCTACAAATAAAAACAAACAGATATCTACAAATAAAAACAAATAAATATATACAAATAAAAACAAATAGATATATACAAACAAAAACAAACAGATATGTACAAATAAAAACAAATAAATATATGCAAATAAAAACAAACAGACTAAAAAACAAATAGATACATACAAATAAATATATATACACAAATAAAAACAAACTGATATACACAAATAAATAAAAACGAATAAATAGACACAAATAAAAACAAATATACAAATAAAAACAAATTGATACACACAAATAAATAAAAACGAATAAATAGACACAAATAAATATATACAAATAGAAACAAATGAACTAAAAGCAAATAAATATACACAAATAAAAAACAAATAAATATATACTAATAAAAAACAAATAAATATATATATAAATAAATATTACAAATAAAAACAGACAAATAATTATATACTAATAAAAACAAATAGTCTAAAAACAAATATATATATGAAATAAAAAAAAGCAAATCAAAACAAGTAGACTAAAAACAAATAGATATATAATATACAAATAAAAACCAATAGGCAATAGACTCAGACAGGCCTGTTTTGGTCAAGCTAGGACAAAGTGTACTCAACTGACACAAACAGAATGAGAAACGAAACTGAAATGGAAACAAGCTGAAAATTACAGTTCTGTAAACTTTCGAACAAAAGACTTCATATCAACCTGTGTACATTTTGTATTTATCATCTGTTTCTCACTACATTTGCACATAAAGTCACAACAATGTAATTAAACTACTATTATGTTCTAAGGTCTTGAGTTATAGCAAAGTTTGCTGATTGTATGATGTACAATCAGAGTAGAATCTTGCCCCAGAATAATGTGTCATACTATGTACATGTAAAGTCACCTATGACTGATGCTGCCAAAGGGATCCCAGAGACAGAAATAGAAAAAAAAAATCTGCACTAACGACGCTTGGAATTCTGTGTAAATTGCCACATATAATCAAAAAAAATTTACGATCCAGAATTACACTGCAGAAATGATACTACAGTGCCGGGGGTAACTGGTAATTCTATCTAAGCCTGTTTCACGTATTATTGAATATTCTCCAATATGCAATTTCAAAAGCATTTAACTTCAAGAGCAACAGAGCCTTACGACTGTGGAGCGCCTCCAATACCAAATCCGACCAATCCTCGTAATATGAGCATCCATATAAAGTTTGGAGCAAATGCACTGAGAACTCCAAAGTAACAGGTGACTAGGGAACACAGGATTAATTCCTGAGGATAAATAGATTATTTACACATAGTGATATGACGTTCTTTGTTACCATGGTGATCCTCCTAAATGAAAAAGAAAATAAGTGATTCCCTAGTCCATGAAAGATACAATGCATATAGAGGGTTGGCAACCAGAATGTTTTATGTCTAACATAGACAAATCAAGAAAATTGGGTTTGAAATTTATAACCTTATTGAAAACTCAAATGATTCCTTCAACATGGCCACATGAATAGTTTACTGGGTTATTACGTCACACGCTTTTAAGGCATTTAAGATCAATGAATAATTTGGACACATCACACATGGTAGATAGCCTTCAACTTACATGAGATTTGCTTGACTGTCACAGGATGAGTAAATCTGTTGTATTATTTTCTGAGCATTGATATTTTAACAAATGAGAAGTTTGGATCACACTTCAAATCTCACTGGATGTGACTAGTGATACAAACGACTGAGAACAGAGTTAAATTAGGCTTAATCTTTGGGAGAGGAATAAAGTTTACAGATAGTACTAGTAGTTAGATTTACAACTTTGCGATAGTAATAAACAAATACATCTGATACTATGTGTACCAGAAATTTTGCTCAATGAATAAAGAAACTATAGTTTTCACTTAATTAAAGCATTTCTGTTTGAAACAGGACAGAAATTTTTATTTGTGGTTCCTGTAAAATATTTTGCCACTAGGAAGATAAACCTGGCCACTGTGAAACATCTGATGTACTCACTATTTTGCGTCCGTACTTGTCGCAGATAGAACCCCAGATACTTGAGCTAAACATCATGCCGCAGAATACAACCTGGAGATGACCAACAAATCTAGGTCAAGATTTCAAGTTCACAAAACTGACAGATGAGAACATCACAAAATTCCTCATCTTGGATTGAATATTGTCTACTGACTTTGAGTTTAAGTGTGAGTTTGGGTTTAACGGTGCATCAACAGGATAACTGCCACTTTGCATCTTTCACAGTTTTTTCATACACTGAGCCAGCTTTCAGATTCCTACAAATAAGATCAAATAAAAGTGAAGTTCAAAATTTAATGGGAAAAAGGCATTTTTATTAACAATAATTACCTCTGGGCAACTCCAGCAGAGACACTGTTCCCTATGCCATTCAAAGAGTAGACTTTTAGTATCAGTAACAAACTACAAAGTCAGAAATCATAGTTTCACAGGCACTTCTTACTGAAAGGTTTCCTTTAAAATTGTGTGGTATCTTCCTTCTGCAGAAAGCCTAAAGTACGACCAGAGAATTCTTTTATCCTCATTATTAATTTTCAAAAAGTCTGCTTAATTTTCCAGGGAATCAAAGTTTGAATTACAATTTTCTAGGTGAAAAGAAAAGCTTTTCCAGGTTGTTTACTCCATTAAATATACTTTAAAGAGCTATGTCTTTCGACATCTCTGACCGAGTCCAATCTCAAAGGATTGTTACGAATTCTCACCGCTGTACAAGTTCAACATGATCATAATAAATATAAAACAACAACAGTGTGACCCCGAAAATATGAGACTATTCTTATTTACTCAACATCATAAACCCCCTTTCATAGTGATAAATCTACATAAGGTCGATTGCACACACTTGTGTGTGAATAACATCTTTCCAAACCCTCTCTCCAATTTAATCTGATTTGCAACAAGGATACTGAAAAAACAAAACATAAACCACCCAAAGCTTCAGTAACTCACAGTGGTGATGAAAGCTTCCTGCCAGCCTTCCAGTCTCCACTCACAGTGCAGAGCTGGTGACAAGATGGCAAGTATCATCATCTCCATCGCATCAGCCATCTGAAACAAACAAACAAATAACAATGATATCCGCATGTATGTGATAAATTGATACATAAAGAAACAACTGAAAAGATATCCACAACTTATATACACAGAATTTTCTAAAACAGATCTGCAACTGTCTCAGATGAATACATTGACTTATGAATAAAAAAATGTTTGACAAATAACTAAGCGTGATTTTGGAAAACATCCCAGATTCTGCTGATAATATATATATACAACAGTGGTTCCCACCTTTTTCAAGTAATCACCCCCTTGGGCTCCAAATTTTCTTTCAATCACCCCCCCCCCCCCCCCCCAAACCAACAGGTACATTTCACTAGAAGAAGACCACACCAACAATTATGATGTAACATTTTTCGAAGTCTTGTCAATGACAATAAGCGTGTTGATGACTCATTATAAGACACAAAGTGATCATCAAATGCAAAAAAAAAAAAAAAGGTCTTTTCTGTTCATAATACCCATCTACGCATGCTGTTAAACAAGTCAATGGTTGCCCTGTATTTGCCTCCAAACAATCATCTTTCATTCATGTTTTTGCCCACATATCATCCCTTCCTCCCGTTCATCGGTTTTGCCCACTTGTTGCCCTTTTTTGCGTTTTGCCCCCCTCCCCCCACCCGAAATCAAAATCACCCCCCAGGGGCGATATTATCCATGATGAGAACCACTGATATAAAGCATTGGAGAAAGAAAATATGTGTAATAACTAACATGCAAATTGCTTGGAAATAAATCATGAACACAGATACTCGTGCATACATTTCCAAACTACAAAACAAAGAGCAATGGCATGTTGTCGTATAAACTTGAGGGCTGCTGAAGACAAATTAAATGTGACCACTGATCCCAGTTGAGTATGTGCCACTGAGTAATGTCTTAGGCTCTATTTGGTTACTAGTTAAGCTCATTTAGGAATAAGAACTACTGCATGGAAGAAACATTTCTCGAACTTTTGTCATGCTGCATCACCTTCAACATATCCTTACATGCAACACACACATATAATTATAAGGCCCCTAAACACATAAAAGCAGTGTTTGTTGGAATAATAGTCATACTTTTTCTTTTAAAAGATTATGAATCAGAATTAGACTAAATCTATGAAAAAAAAATGAGATACGAGGGGAAAAAAAAAAAAAAAAACACAAATCAGGAAGTTTCCAGAGGATTCTTATCCCTGTCATTTGCTCATCACGAACTCGTGCATTCATATGGGAAGTGCATCACTGAGCTCTAATGTTACATGCATCATAACCATCACTTACCCAAGCAAAGCCTGTGAGTATAGACAACTTGACTTGGAATTTGCCAAAACCAATCTGATCTATACATTCTTGGACCGTGAATGTCTCTGCAATGGGTAACAGTGAACACAGAATAGTAGAGGTAGTGATATTGGGCCCTTGTTTACAGAGATCGCAAGTATCACAAGGCACAAGAAATAGAAGCGAGATTTCCAACTACCAATAAATTTGATATTTATTTATCACATAGTGCTTACAAATTTGAAGATGGGCTTTGTAAAGGCATGTACAATAATATTAGTGATACTATGACTTCAATAACTGCGGCGCTTTGAAACCAAGAAGTTGAGCTTCATTAAAGATCGGTTGTGACTAAATGCATAAACAATAACTCACAGTTCATTCTAGCTGTAGTTTAGTTATTGGGGTGGGGGTGGTGGTGGGAGAACATCAAGATAAAACAAGGTTATTTTTATGACATTAAGACATGAGGAAACATACCCTCCCCTGGTGGTGCACTGTCCACAGGCTTCTCTGCAGTACTGCTAGCATCTCCTGCTGATCCACGACTTCTGGCCTGGGGCTGGGGAGATTTTCCCAGCGATTTGTACATATCTGTGATGTCCATCTCAACATTGTCATCTCCGTCGAGATCCTCGTAGTCATCACCTTTACCAAACCGGGTCAGTCGTGTGAACATCGCAGCTGCCATTCTTCTATTTCATGTGGATCTTTTTTATTCACTGAAAATGATCTCTGAAAAAGTCTGTATTCCTGGCCTGGTCGTTGTTCGAGAACTCTGAATTGTATAAATTTCACCACACAAGCTGCTGGTATAAAAACTCTTAGGACAATGCTAACATCACTCACAGTTCTTAGATGACGATAAAATTTCCATCAATTCATCCTTGAACACGATCAAAGAGGGTCCACACCTGCTGTCTCCAAATACTCTGGACCTTTTGTAATTCAAGATATCATTCTTGTGGCCAATGAACTACATTTTTACTGTAGCTAAACCTGCTGTTTTCAAACCAAAAAAGGAGAAAAAGCAAAAAAATGTTCAACTAACTATAGAATATGATAATTTTGAAACATGATCAGTCGATCAGATAAATTAATGAATAAAACATATGTAATATGTACAGGTGAAGGTAAGGATTACCCATGGTATGGACACGCATAAATTATTACACAGTTGTATTGTATATTTTACACAACAGCATCGAAATATGTTTTAGTTTTGTTTGCTGGTTGGCATGAGTCAAAGATACAGCTGTTTGCTGAGTCAAGAGACATGAATTACAAACAATTAAATATATATCAAAAGCTAAATGAGTACAGCACAAGCTGACTGTGGGCGGGACTGTGATGTGTGCACTTACTGTAAAACACACAATTAGAATTGCTAAAATCAAAGGTTGTAGAAGCTATTCATTTGCATACCAATAGGCAGCTGATAAAGAAATCTTGAATAAAAGACCAGGACAGATTTCAAGTGCTGCTTTTCAAAGCACATTATATAATTCTACTTGCTTTATCATGCTTTCAGCAAAACCTCAGCAAAGTCAGTTCATCCCAAAAAGATGAAGAAAAAGACACGAGTTCATTACACATTTGACATTAAAAGTGAAACATTTGTAGTATGGTCATGATTGGTAGGCACCTTTGAGGCGGGTGGCATAATTACCGCATATCACTAAATACCACCGCATATCACTAATGGCATAATTACCGCATATCACTAAATATCACCGCATATCACTAAATATCACCGCACATCGCTAAATATCACCACACATTGCTAAAAATATCACCGCACATCGCTAAATATCACTAAATATCGGAGGGGAGGAGTACCTTACTCGAGCGCCACTTTGTCAGATTGTCAGATTGATAAGTAACGACGTGAGTGTCACGAGCAGAGTTAGGGTCTTGGGGATGTTACGACTGCACGAGAGGCAGCTAACTCACACTCGGACACAACCACACAAGAAAAGTACTAAATAACTAGAGCGTATATATGTCAGGCCGGTCAGGCCATAGTTTACATAAATATTAATAACAAAACAAAAGACAATAGAGGTATATATTCAAACCAAAAACTCTAATTAATAACTTAACCAATGATATTCATGTAGCTATGGAGGTACTGCAATCAATAGTAAATAGGTATATTATACGAAACTGGATATCAATTTAAAGTGACAGTTGAGTCGCCACTGGCCAGTCGCCAGGCAAACTCTCCATAAACCATATGGGCTTAAATGTTAGGAGAGCCCAGTACGTTCAAAGCCTACAGAAGCACTCTTCGGCTTGTAGGTAATTTAAGCAGTTGCCAAAAGACTATATTTTATGCACAATCACTATTCAATTCATCAACAATGTGCTATATTATTCCAATCATACTATGGCAATAGATCTATCATACAGGACACTCGTGGTCGAGTGCCAGCTGGGGTTTCCTTAGTCTTCCTATGAGGCTGTAGTTCTCTCTCTATCTCCGATCTCTATTATACTTGAACAAATAAAATATATTACCATTGCTCACGCCTACTGGGAGGCGCGAACATCAAAATAGCGCAGCGTGGGCTTTCAAAGGTCAGCCCACTCAGACCTTTCTTTCTAGAGCTCAGTCAGTCCGTTAGCAAGGACTTCTTGTCTTCAAAGCACACAGTTCAGGTACTGGCCAACCGGAGATACTTCACGAAACGATGCTTCTCTCGTCTGTATTCACCTAATCTGAACGTTACACGATGTCTTATACTATCTAACTACCCAGCGTGCTAGTCCGCTGGCCCAATTAGTTCAGCTATCTCATAGGTCGAAACCTCCCACCATTTTAATTGTAGTAATACGTCTGCACTATTCTACCAGCCAGTTAACGTGCAAAAACTTGTCTAGTCATACTTAACAATGTCAACTGTCCCCACCTTGTTTCACCCCTACTCCATTACTTATTAATCACGAACATTAAAACCCACAAGCGTGAATCTAACAGTTTAACTTTACATTTATTTACTCACCAACTATAATTTGGCGAGGACCGTTCAAGGCCACCAGCCAATTTTTCATGGCCCTGGTAAAAAAAACAACTCACTCTCTGCGTGAGTTTTAACAACATCCGAATCATGACATATCCCCCACCCCAGTTAAAATTTGCAATTTTAACGATATAACTGATTATCGTAAGGGGAAGGCATGAGTCGAGAAATTGCTCGAAAGGTTAACTTAACTAAGAATACTAGGTAATAACTAAGACTAGTACTAAAGTTAAAAAAAAAACCTACAGGACGGGTATCATTGATGGACAAAACTTCATGAAAATCTTAAGGCTCCGTCCAAAAGTATATATCTCTCTGAGGATTAAATCTTACCTCTAAATACGTAGACATTAACAATCATAACTCTAAAATTTTAGAGTACAACATTGCTCCTGTGCGAATGTCATCAGGAATGCATACATACAATGAATAATACTCAAGAAAAGATAACTATAGTAGCATCGATGGCATTAGTGGATCTGGACTCCTGGTCTGCCATGACTTCTCGTCCTCGACCCTGGGCAACAACGTCTGGTGTGGCCAAAATACGGGTCGACGTCAGTAAAATAGCTGTTGGAACAAAGGAAAGCACAGGGGTAGGTGAAAAGTGTTCACAATGGGTGAACAATATGTGATACCATCCCTCGGTCTCTGAATGAGGTGCTAATCAGTATCCAACGCCAGTACATATGACAGACCTAAATAGGAGAACAAAATTTCCGGGTTTATCACAACTACAAATTTCGGCATAGTTAAGCTTAATTAACACTAACAGAAGCGTCCTTAAGATAAATTAATCTGATGTTCTCGTTCAAATTTCATGTAGCGCTTCTCGCATTTAAGAATTACCTAGCGCTTCTCGCATTTAACACTAATCTAGATCTCAAATAACATTACAATTAAATCTTTCCAACATCCAATCCGGTATAGATGAGATGCCACGAGGCGATAGCAGTTAATTTAATGCGCCGTTTCCGTACGCAAGCCATGCACACGTCAAGTGTCACAGTCATCTCGGTAATATAGTCATAATCGGTTCAATTCAATATCCATATCGGGTATGTTCTTAGGTAACTCATCCACTGGCCACATGGATAGTCACAATCATAATCGGTTATTCTTACTTGTCATTATATAGTATTCCGTTAGATGGTCCACGAAACGCGGAAAACCATAGTCATAATCGGTTGTATAAAAAACAACTCCACACTTCTCCAAAACTTCTTAAAACGCGACCACGCAGTGTCCTCTGTTACCACTGCAAAATATCTCAAAACGCGAACACGCAGTGTCCTCTGTTACCACTGCAAAATATCTCAAAACGCGAACACGCAGTGTCCTCTGTTACCACTGCAAAATATCTCTCAAAACACGAATACGCAGTGTACTACGTTACCACTGCCAAACATCTCTCAAATAATCGAAAAATACCAATATCATCCATCCCACGAGGCAATCTCATTATTGCTCTCCTCGGGTCGACGTCATACGCAGACGACTAAAAAAAAGTATCCTCAATATATATAATTCACATAGCTCTTATATTGATATCACCTCAACACTGATACAGACTCTTCCCCTGAGACAATTTATTGCTCCTTCGGGCGGCGGCACCAGCCGACAATAAAACCAATACTCACTATTCATCACTACACAAAAAAAAAAGGTCAACTCCCTGAACAGTCTAATACTGTCCTCTCGGGAGCCCGTCAATCTAAAGACGAGATCGGTATAAATGAATAATTACCAAGAACTGGCAGTGTACTCACTGCACGGATTCCAACAATTCAATAATAGTTGTCACTTAAACAGTGTTGTCACTCTACAGCACAGGAGGGTTAATTCTTAAAAACTTTTCCCTCTCACCAAGCCAAGTTACCTCTAAAAACCCCTCAACGTGTCAAAACACGTGAATCAATGGAAGTATGTAATCAAAAAAAAATATAAAAAAATAAGTGTAACCAAGAAAGATAAATACTATATAACGAATATATAAAAAGGTAATACATTACAAACAAGACGCAAGAGGAACAGAACGAACGATAAATTACAATAAGACGCTAGACTAACAGAAATCACGAACGACAACAGACCCGACTAACCTGAAACTATGTACAGAAAGGTAAGAAAAGCACAAGAGAGACGTCTTCCTAAAAGTACGAGGAAGATAGAACGCGAACAATCTATACGAATAACATGTCCCTACAGAACTATTCAAGGCAAAGCAAATCTCCTATCCGTTTTAAACGCCATCTAGATCTGCTAGTCTGGCAAAAAGAGGTATGCTGAGTCTCGATCCCTTCCAACCTCCCGCCTATCTAATCTAACACAAAAGAAAAAATAATGCCTGTCAAAAGTAGGGGAGCTGGAACGACGAACCCCTCAAACGAAGACAAATACAGATGGTTCACTTAACTGGGCAAAATGGACTGGCTCTTTCCTTTGGTCCACAGCGCTGGTCTTGTCTTTTCCTGATGTTAGCTGTCAGTCCCTCGTAGTGGTCCCAGGATCAATGACGAGAGGACATGCCAGACATGTGGGGGAGAAACAAAAAAAAAAATCAGCAGTATACAAAACTATAAACTACAAAAATTACATAAATAACAGTGGAGTCTTAGAGTGGTAGACCTGCAGCTGTTGACGGGGTCCTCTTCCGATGATAGTAGTGTTCTCTAGATGTCAGAAGGTGACGGGTCCTCTTCAGATGTCAGTGGGGTCCCCTCCAGATGTCACGAGCAGAGTTAGGGTCTTGGGGATGTTACGACTGCACGAGAGGCAGCTAACTCACACTCGGACACAACCACACAAGAAAAGTACTAAATAACTAGAGCGTATATATGTCAGGCCGGTCAGGCCATAGTTTACATAAATATTAATAACAAAACAAAAGACAATAGAGGTATATATTCAAACCAAAAACTCTAATTAATAACTTAACCAATGATATTCATGTAGCTATGGAGGTACTGCAATCAATAGTAAATAGGTATATTATACGAAACTGGATATCAATTTAAAGTGACAGTTGAGTCGCCACTGGCCAGTCGCCAGGCAAACTCTCCATAAATCATATGGGCTTAAATGTTAGGAGAGCCCAGTACGTTCAAAGCCTACAGAAGCACTCTTCGGCTTGTAGGTAATTTAAGCAGTTGCCAAAAGACTATATTTTATGCACAATCACTATTCAATTCATCAACAATGTGCTATATTATTCCAATCATACTATGGCAATAGATCTATCATACAGGACACTCGTGGTCGAGTGCCAGCTGGGGTTTCCTTAGTCTTCCTATGAGGCTGTAGTTCTCTCTCTATCTCCGATCTCTATTATACTTGAACAAATAAAATATATTACCATTGCTCACGCCTACTGGGAGGCGCGAACATCAAAATAGCGCAGCGTGGGCTTTCAAAGGTCAGCCCACTCAGACCTTTCTTTCTAGAGCTCAGTCAGTCCGTTAGCAAGGACTTCTTGTCTTCAAAGCACACAGTTCAGGTACTGGCCAACCGGAGATACTTCACGAAACGATGCTTCTCTCGTCTGTATTCACCTAATCTGAACGTTACACGATGTCTTATACTATCTAACTACCCAGCGTGCTAGTCCGCTGGCCCAATTAGTTCAGCTATCTCATAGGTCGAAACCTCCCACCATTTTAATTGTAGTAATACGTCTGCACTATTCTACCAGCCAGTTAACGTGCAAAAACTTGTCTAGTCATACTTAACAATGTCAACTGTCCCCACCTTGTTTCACCCCTACTCCATTACTTATTAATCACGAACATTAAAACCCACAAGCGTGAATCTAACAGTTTAACTTTACATTTATTTACTCACCAACTATAATTTGGCGAGGACCGTTCAAGGCCACCAGCCAATTTTTCATGGCCCTGGTAAAAAAAACAACTCACTCTCTGCGTGAGTTTTAACAACATCCGAATCTAGTCAGTTTGTATCATCGAGGCCGTAGGCCGATGTTCGTCTGGGCAGTAGTCAGATTGACATATCAGGGAAAGCCCCCGGGGTAGCTATGTATCATCTCTTTTAGTTAGTTTCTGGTCTTTGGCGCTCGAGTACGGAACTCCTTCCCACACACAAGGTCACACACACACACCCGATAATTGGTGATATGCGGTGATATTAAGCGATGTGCGATGATATTTTTAGCGATGTGCGGTGATATTTAGCGATGTGCGGTGATATTTAGTGATATGCGGTGATATTTAGTGATATGCGGTGATATTTAGTGATATGCGGTAAATAGCCGAATCCCCTTTGAGGCACTGAAAATTTACCAGTTTGGGGAAAATCTCTGTACACCATACACATCTATAGAATCCGCCCTACACATGATTTTGTCAGTAACAAATACAGCTGTACATGAAAAGAAAACAAAATCTTCCTTCTTGCTACTTAATTATTATTAACAGTGTAGAACGAACTACAAATGGCATTTGACTGACTACTGGAGCAGACAAATACTGTAAAATCTTAAGTTGACTGAATGTAATTTTATATAATAAAATAATTCTCGGAATTTTTAACAAGCCCTGCCACTGCTCACATAGCTTGGATTTGGGTGAAATTTTACACGTGCCTTCCTTTTGACATGCAGAAATTTTTTTGTTAGATTTAGAAACTTGAAATAGTGGAGAAGCATTTTTTTTGAGTTTGCATTGTGTCTCTAATTTTGCCCCCCAAGCCTTTTCCACCAATGCCTGCGATAAGTTCACTATTAAAAACACACTGAGCCGTGCACAAATTATCGCTATTTCATGAAAAAGCTGACAGGGTACGTAGGACACCAACGTGCAAAGGGAGTGAGGTAAGACTTATCTAAAAACAAACAAACAACAAAGAGGAACGGGCAAAGTGAAGCAGATTCCTTATAATCACCCAAACCTGAAATTAATAAATAGATTTCTCCCGGGCAGGGCTGGGTAACTCTGCCAGTATTAAAAAAAAATTGCCTTCCAGCTTCATGCAGAACCCAGACCAGCTAATTCTTCAGAAAACCCACGGCCTATGTATTCTGCTGAAATCTGACTGGATGAGTATTCTTCCCAATGATACCACTGTTCACAACTGTGTTGTACAAACATATCTTCTTAAGAGCTGAACTTCAGTGTTATCAAAAGTAACTAATTGCAAAAATTAACCTGAGAATCATATTGAAATTATTTAAAACCGAAACCTCCAGACTATTGTCCTTATTAAACTGATTGAATTCTTGGCAACCAATTGAGTGACATTGACATTGAACAGAGATCTAATGCATACACAAAGTTGGTATCTCCAGAATAACGTACAAAAGCCTTTTAATGGGGCAGGAGTGAGAAAAGGTATTAAAATGATCAGACTTCAATCATTCAACCCCAGGGCCCGCTGATGGCAACCAATGGGTGGCACAGAAATTCCCAGCAACTTATGACAGTGGCTGATGAGATAGACCCCATTCCATGCGATATTTTAATGGTTGTTTGTAATGAGAAAAAGTGAAAGACTTAGTTTTTTACCTCAACGATAGCATAAGGAAAGTACTCTCTAATTCATCAGAAATTTGTCTTAGAGGGGAACTCAGTGAAATGTGTGCAATGTTTGATGAACAACACGTTGTCTGCGAGTGTTTGAATGAGAGTTGTGATGATAAGATAATGGCTTCCCAGTTCTTTACATGATTATTAGTTGAACATGCAAGAATTTTGCTTGACGATTGCCTGAAAAATCACTTCAATTATGACTATGAGTTAGATATATCGAAGTCAGATGCAGACAGCGAGAGTGAAGAAAATGGTAATAGTGATAGATCTCGTGTGAATGTAACAGTATCATAACATCCTCTAACATCAGTAACAAAACTTCATGCTAATCTCTTACAATGTTTTTCTTTCGTCGTTGCATTTTTCATCCAATTAACTTCAAATTAGTGTATAAATAAATTTGTGCAATTTGACTGACAACCAACTAGGTTATTTTGCAAACTTGACTCAGTTTTTGCATGCAGTGATTTGGGAAAATCGGTCCAACGATGGAAAACAGTTCAGGGCCTATATATCCCTAACGGTAACAGTAACACTGTAGATCCTGAATTCAAAATTTGTCCCAAGCCCTGTCTGTTATCCCACTCTTCAACTCGAGACAACCTGATCTGGTGATCCCCCAAGTGTTCACCAGAGCTGTACCTGTCTAGCTTGGACGATCATTGTGCTTTTAAAAGCCTTTGTCTCACACATCACACAAGAATTTTTCTTTCCATGACAACCCCCTGTGCAATAGTTTTACGGATTAAAAAAAAAAAGAAAAAAAGAAAATTTAAAATGTATGTAAATGCAAATGCCCCAAAAGGCCCATCTTTTCAAGTGAAATGTGCAAGTGGGTATGCAAAACAACTGATTAAAATCTTTTACAAACTTCCATTTTTCTTATTTTCTCTAACATGCCTGCTAGATGCATAATAAAACACTGCACACAATATTTTTAGGAACTGGAGTCTACATCATATAGAATCTAGTTTGATATTGTGCAAAGACCCTGTTTTTCTTGTCTACAGAAACTTGAATATTGGTGAGCATTATTATTACTCAATAAGGTTTGACTTGAGGTAATTTCTTCCAAAACTTCCAAATATTGCACCTTTCAGTTCTGATATTATACTCAATGGTTAATCACCAAGCTGCACGTAAGATATGAAAATGCGAGAGGGGGGCTCTCCTGCGATGCCCAAGCATGACCGATCCTAACTAAAGTTGCATTATAGTGTGGGGATCCGCACACCCCCAGTTTGGAATAAATCATTACTGTAAGAAAATCTGGCCATGACTGAGCCGCAATCGGAGGTCCTCCCAAAATTTCTTCCGGTGTGTACCAGTGTCACACTTAGTTCTTCCAATTCACAATTCAAATGGTCAGAAGTCTGAGGCACCTCAACTTGAGGTTCAAGCAAACATTCATTCCAGATCATCTGATTTATCTGAATCTTTTCTTAAAGCTGCCATGCAGTGAAAATTATCTTCTTAGGGCTGTGCTAAAGTAGATGTAGATCTAGATCTAGATCTATATTTATACACATTAGAAGACTTGGGATGAATAGAGGGAGATCTTTCCATTAAATTAGCCTACTGAGTAGGCCTACAAACAATACGGGTAATGCTGAAATTTGGCAGTGGCCAAATTGTCACACACACTTTGATCACTTGTCCCCACATCTTTCCCATGAATCAAGCCAGGACTCGTGGGGCCATGATCGCAGAAAACATCGTCTAGAATAAATGCAGCTAAAAAAAAAAAAAATAGGCCCTAGAATATCTAGATCTAGATCTAGATCTAGATCTAGACCTCTAGATATCTCGCCTACATTTAAATTGCTTTTCTTCGTCTTCGTCTATTGATTATTAGAATCTACAGCTTCTAACCTTAGTCGTCGACAATGCTTCAAGATTTTGTCACAAAACGTACCCAATTGCTTGCATTAATGCTCAGCGTTGTAAAATTAAGTACATGGCCTTCCAATAACCACAAGGATAATTATACTCTCACTAAGTACAGGACACCGGCTGATATCGTGAACCATCTGATACTGTTTACATTCACGGCAGTTCTGCAACGTAGCAAACACTTCAAGCAAACAAAATAATTAATAAGCAGTATCAAAACTCTGTACTATTCTTTTCCTCGCCACATCTACCAAAAAGCATGGCTGTAAACGAAGTCTGCAATGTAAATGGCAGAATAACATTAAACAATTAACTAGGATTTAACTGTCCTAAATTTATGCTATGGTTAGAAATTCAAAAAATGTATTTATAATAACTTTTATTCATGTATTTTATAATGTACTGTACGCCGTACTGTACAAAGTAATTCATCTTTTTTTTATCACAAAATTTGCCCGAAGAGCCGTGTTTTGATATGGGTAACTTTCTGGGGCTGCCAAAGAAGAAGAAAAATAAATTAACTTAACTTTTCTTTGAGAATTTATGGAAACTACTTCCAAAATAATATTTAAAAACTTTGATAGTAACAAGAATTTGAATAATATGATCTGAACAGAAAAACTTATTAATGTTCCTTTACTGTACCCAAAACACAAGGGAACTTACTCTTTAGCTACCAAAAGTAAACTTTGTTTACAAATGGCGGAAGTCATGCATGGGCTTCCACTGTCGTAGTCCAAATAAACGAATAGGGCTGTGGGAAGTCAAATCTCCGATGTCATTGTGGCAAGATTTTTGCTGAGGGGTGAAAGAAAATTGTGTTTCATACATGGAATATGTGTGGAAAATGGTGGTTAGTTGCAGCAATAGATAAAATTAGTCTGTAAAGCAGAAAGGTGAGTAGCCTATAATTTTATGGTCTAACGATGTAGGCCTACTTTCTTTTCAGTTTCACACCTGTTGATCTAATTTTCCACAGCACCTTCACCGACCCGATTCACGTCTGTTTTGCTCATTATTTTAAAGATGATGAGTGGATGATCGAGAATTTGAAAGAGTTCTACGTAATTTCCACAGGAATTAATGTTCAGTAATCTTACATCAACCAGTCACAAGAGTGGTATGATAAATCAACAAAGGCATATAGTGTGAGAATAGGGAGAACAAAAAGTTGTGGAAGAAGGGGAAAGAATAGAACGATTGAGAAATACACCTCGAAAATGAGCTGTCCAGAATGTTGATTTTATCGTGGGTGGTGTATGCGTATATTTGTTGGTATTGTAAGCATATCGGCTTCCCCCTTGGAAGTATGAAAGAAAAAGAGAGGTGCCAGAATAATGGCACCTTTATTTTATTAACGTTTATTAACTATGTCTACAACCAATGGTTTCCCTTTTGATTCTGTAGAATGTGGGTAGGTTGCTTTAAACTCCTTACTGTTTGTTTTTGGTTTTCTTTGTTGCAGTATCCAAATCCGATTTCAAATTTTTATGAAGCTCCTCACATCATAGTCAAAATTCACGTTTCATTAGTCATATTTATTAATAGATTTAAAAGATAAGATTGTCGTCCTTAGCTTTTTGATTTTTTTTTTAGTTAATGACTAATGTTTGGGAGAATTATGGCTTGATTTTGGCTGACAGAAATATCCACAAAATATATGAGAGGGAAATAAAAAAGAAGTAGTCGTTTAATCACGTCAATGCCACATACTCGTAAACCACCGGACTGCTTGGCAGTTTTAAAGGTGACGCGATTTGGTCGATGGGGAAGTTATGAGACGGAGATTGTTTTATCTTAGCATGCATTGTCACTGGGATGTCGTCCAACCGGACCACCACCACCACCCCGCCTGAGGACACCCCCTCCACTTAAAAATAAAAATAGCATTTTCTCCTGCAGGCAAGCTCGCTTATCAGATTCTGCCGTCACTGTCTGAAAGAAATTCGAAAAGTCACGAGAATAACAATAACTACTACAACTGAAGACCAGACTTGCCCAGGCGCCCGGTTCACACGTAGATTACAGCTAGGACGCTTTAAATTTAACATGCGAGCACCATTATTATGAATGGCAAACATCCATAGTAGATATCTGTTTACATAAACTGTATCTCATTATATCTCAGGAACTGTGGAGCCTAGAAGTTTCACATGTGAGCCATAGTATGCATATTAAGGTCTCGATTGTTGCATCCACTTATGTAGGCTAAAGTTTGCAGGGTCATTAGATTATAGGACAGATAGGGAACAAGTTGCATTTTGACAAAACTACACAGAGTCATGCTGGAGTATTTCCACAATACTATTATTTGCATACACCGTTGCTGGACTAATGTCATGTAGGCATATATTATATAGAGGTGTGCCTGTTTGCGCAGGTGTGAAGTCTGTCCGTGCAGACGCGTGAACTTTTCCTGCTGTGTTTATAATTTTATAATAAGTTATAATAATTTATATAAGTTTATAATTATTATGGATCCTTTTGCAAGACTATTTTTTATACTTCTTTAATTCCATTTGGGAAATTTGCCTTGGTGTCGTTGCAGCCCAGTTACAACCAGAGTAGACACGCCTTCGACGCCAAAGTGCAGCGCCGGTTTTTTTTGTTTTTTGTTTTTTTTTGTCTTGGGGGGGGGGGGGTGTTAGGGATACATAGTTTTACAAAAATTCATCGGCCTGTTCGGCCTATTCTTCTTGATTTCCAACTGCCAAGGTATCTTTAACGTGCGCAACGTGCACACGGGCCCTCCGAGTTTTTCGTCCTTATCCGAGAAGGCTGGGTGCTCGATCCTACCTACCATAGGATCAGGGACAGGAAAACAGTAAAATCTCAAATTCCTGCATGCCTGCACCGACCGGGGTTCGAATCCGGTACCTTCGACATGAGAGGCCAGCAAGATCCCATTAGTGATGCATTTATATGAAACGCCAACACCAGACAAATGCTTTGTATGATAATCTCCACCACTTTACAATTACTTCTTCTGCTAACGCGTATTCGTCTGTTGGCTCAATTTTTTATATATATTTTTTTATGGCATTAAGTTTAATACGTCACAGTCCTCTATTCCGATACTAATGCATTGTTTGTTGGATTTGAAAACATTCGTTATTTTGCCCACCAAAATGGGAATTTAAAGACAACGAAATCAATGTCAGGCATTTTAATGGCTCATTGTAATGCAATTTACCGAGAGATATAGGGCATGGCTGTGAATCTTATTCTTGATTTCGAGTTTTTCCACTTGATCTTATAGTTTTAACACTTTTTTCTTGTTTCACATCTTGCCCTTGAATATTCACATTTCTTTAGAATCATACGTAGGGCTGATGGCACACGGAGTGTGTTCTTTCTAGTGTGGAATTTAGTGTGAGGTGTGCACTGGGGAGCTAAACGGGACCTCTCATACAAAGGCCAAGAGCTGTAAGCACTGGGTAACTGCGTCGCCACACCGAAGATACTAGAACTGATAACATTAGACAGCTAGTGATTTTAGCGTGCACAGATTTGGCACCGCCACCTCGGGACAAACCCGCGGAAGTCATGAAAAGTGCCGTATTTTACAAAGCCAGAATAGGGAAAATATTGAATTTTGTTCACTGTTCAACTATCACTTTCGGTCTTGATTGACGTCACTTATTGTGGAATTATAATCTTAATCGTTGTGGGAAAACTCTGTCTATTTTTTAATTTTTTTAAAGTCGCAGTGGCACTGTCACAATTTTGTATCATAAATTTACCATTATATCAAGCATTCTTTTCATACCATGTGCCATGGGCCACGCCGTCGATCAGAGCTCAAATTGTGTGCACAGTTTTTTTAGTGGTGCGAAGAAGACAGTGTCTCATCTGATCGTTTCTGTAACATACCCACGCATAACACACGTGATGCGCAGTCCTGTCGTAAGTATAATGGAGTCCGTTTAATTGAAAGTATTAGACTTCGATTTACGAGAGTTCGAATTACCTGGCATCAGGGGAATAACCGTTGTTGTACTGTTTGCCCCGCACAATGGTTACATCTCTTGTTGCAGACCCCCCCCCCTTCCCGGACCAACAGGCGGATGCACACACACACACACTCATACACAGATGCACGCAAATACACGCACGCGAGATCTTTTTGTATTTGGTCAATATTATGTGCAGTTCACACACATATTTCTCCGTAGCATCCGTTTGTTTACCTGTGCACTTCGACATCGCCACACGCTCGTATTTAAATTTAGCATACAGCATCGGGCTCGTGGGATATAAAATCCAGTGATAATGGGGTCTAATTTATAATTAATCTAAATCTCTGATTTTTTGTTTTTGTTTCAATGTTTTCCAAATGTAAACTGATACAAGATGAATGTTTGATTGTGTGCCCAATGGCATTGACTTATCTGCCTCCTTCCGGGATTATTCCCATAGACTTACGGGATATCCCGTGCTCATGATGATTTATGAATAAACATGATTTCAAGGTTAAGCACAAGAAAACAGCAACAACAACAGCAGCGGCAGTAACAACAAAATTGTTTGAGTTATTCATCATCATTAAGTGCCCTGCCGGCAGGCGTTGGCCATCTTGACCCTCCATTTCTTGCGATTTTCCGCAGCTCCGATGACGTCGTTGGTGGTGTGCATTCCCAGCCAGGCCTTTAGGTCGTCCTGCATCTTTATGCGTTGTCGTCCCTGGCTTCCTCTTCCATTGAATTTCCCTGTTGTTACCAAATGTACCAGTCCTCGTATTACATGTCCAAAGAATGTTCCTTGTCTTTTTCTGATCTTGTTTAGGGATGTCCTCGTTTCCTGTGCTTGTCTCAACACCTCTTCATTTGTCTTCCTTGCAGACCATGGAATTCTAAGCATTCTTCTCAGAAACTACATTTCTGTTGCTTCAAGTTTTCTTACTGTCTCTGTATTTAGCGTCCAGGTTTCGCAGGCCTACAATAAAATTGGTTCAATATAACACAGCAATATTCTTTTTCTGAGACTGATTGGTAGTTTGTTGTTTGTTAAGATATGTTTCATGTTTTGAAATGTTGATTTGGCCTGGCATATTCAGTTATTACTTTCGGTTTTAATAATTAATTCAGTAAATAACTTTGTTGCGCAGCATTCATTCTTTGCGGCGATGTATTGATAGCAGGATAAAGATTTCTCGTTCATTCTTTGCTAGTGAATCATTAAGTACGATTTTCGATCCATTTCAAGCATCAAAATGAGATATCAATTCATGCAATTTTAATTATCCTGCACTTATTTTCTTCTGAAAAGAAAGTGTGGAATTTGAACATTAAAAAACCCATCGCTCCCGGCAAGGAATCATTTCGTAAAATTAAACTTGTGCGATCATTAAAGTTGTATGACATGCGTTCATTTGTGGTGCGCGGCGGTGCAGTGGGCGTTGTTATCTTTGTTTGTCCTGAGGGCGGAAGACGCACACACAGTTCTATCTATAGAGTTCTGCGAGGACACATGATCGATATCCGTGTAATTAATACATGGATTGTAATTTCTTCCTTTTCCCCACTTTTTTTTTGTTATGGCTGCATTAAATAGAAGGAGAGATCTTTGGCTCGATACGCGTGTTTTTGTCGTCCGTGTCAAGGGTGCGGATGTCCTAGATAATCCCAAATTGTTCTGTGCAGAATTTACAACGACAAATAGAAGTAACTTCCACTAATCAGACTTATTGTCTTTTTCTTTCAGGGACAGAGCATTATGACGCCATCTTTCATCCTATTCTGCGTGAAAACTCATAAATATGTGTTTTCTTTCTTTCCTCTTTACACTCGCAAAAAAGAGGATACATTTTTTAAAAAAAATCAGAAATTCATTATACTATTATCCTTGGTTCTCGTGGCAATGTCTAAGAACATAACACATCGCTTAAATTGTTGTTTTTAAAGATGGCGACCTTTAGTTCTTGTAACGACTCCACTTTTTGCACAACTGGGGAATTCGACGTTGAATGTTTGTGGCTTTAGTATTATTTTAAGGACTTAGGGAAAATCGGAACTGTGGAACAGCTTGATAAGCGCCACAATTTTAAACAAGTGTCAAAGTGTGCATTTGTCATGCCTCTTCTGCATACTAAAAGATTCCGTTTTTTTTCAGAAAATGGAGATATGACAAACGAGAACTGAGGTTGGAAGATGTTCAGACAAAGACAAAATTTAAAAATATTGTGATGAGCATGAGAAACATTCGTTCCCAAACAGTTTTGTTATTCTACTGTGTTGTTTGCCGATTGAAATAACTGATTAAAAAGGGCCCCCCTTGCGAAGAGTTTGCTTTTTGTAAAGCGGTAAAACTGACTAGTCGTAATTAAGGGGGAACAGGCCTGGATTAACCATTAAAGCAATGTGTATAAGCACGTGCTAAAACTAAAAGGGTAAAGAAGGTACCTTAAACTTTTTTTCAGTGCCAGAGGTAAATTTTCCTGTCGCAACTATTTACACAAAATTAATTGTTGATAACCTAGAAACTGAGATAAGCAGGGAAGGAGAGGTGTACAAAGAAATCGTGGACATTTTCACCTGTCTAACTGATGTACCGAATAAAGAAACTTCCTCATCTACAGAAGCCGAAAGGTACTCACAGTGTTGTCAAAAATCAATCGATGCCTAGTCAGATGACTTTAAAACAGGACCTAAAATGTCCTTAAGTTTTCTAATCTATTAAAATGAAAAAAAAAAAAAAAACTGGCGGGTTTTTTAACATCTACCGCCGCAAGTACAGCTAGGACTTCCTTGAAATTTTACAGGTGTCTTCCTTTCAACCTGCGGAAGGTTCTATTTTAAATTTAGAGACTTGAACTGGTGTAGAAGTATTTTCTTTATTTTAAAGTTTGCTTTATGTCGCTGATTGACCACCTCCGATCCTTGATTTTCACAAACACAATAATTATGTGAGCCCATCACATCATCACTTCGTGAAAAATTCTCGGTGCACATCATTGCACACTGTCCTATCTATCTATCTAGCTGAGTTGTGTGGTTTCTGTGACAGCTAGTAAGTTATCACATGGATACTGTTTGACATTTCTTTCTTTACTAGTACAGGTATTTCTAAAAAAAACAAAAAAAAAACACAACAATTTGGAAATTCATATTTTGATTTTTAAGGTCTTAAATAGTGCTTAATTTTCAATATGTGTCCAAAGATCCTCGAAATGTCCTTAAAATACCAGATTTGTCATAACTTTCTACGTTATGTTGTGGTGCAGCAAAAAAAAAAAAAAAGTTTCGTGGCACTTTCTTTCTTTCTTTTTTTTTTTTCTAAACATTTAAATGCTCTCCTTGCTCGATTTTCGATTCGATTGACCAATGGCTCTGTTGGGCACGATTGAACTTAACAATGTGAAATATGTAAGATGTAACTGTTTTATTGCAGGTATTTAAACGTAGCATCCTAGAACATTCGCAAACTAGTTGAGAATAGTAATGAAAGGCCCCGAAAAAAGAAAATCATTAATTTTTGTCTGAAGAAGTCCATAATGGTCTTTAATTTTGATTTTCAAGGTCATGTGCGAATCTTAGCCCCCCCCCCCCACCCCCCTCTACCCCCTACCGAATTGTACCGGTAATTTTATTAACAATGAAAATATATTTATTTTTATGTTTAAATCACTTTTGCTGCCCTATTGCAAAAAGTTAAGAACAACCAGTTTTGAGTATACCGGTACCAAACATACAAGTGTTCAGCCAGAATTTTAATAAAGAACGGGGTTTTCAAATAACGGCATTTTATTGTTACTTGTCTTATTACTGTTACTTGCCATGGGCGTCATCAACCCGAGTTACTTCTCTGGTGACGCCGGTGACTAGTTGCTGTCAGAGAATGACTGTTTTCAAGTATAGAGGTTTTTTTTGTTTGTTTTTGTTTTGTCTTTGTTATCGTTTCTACCAACGCCCGTCGCAAGGAAGAATTCTCACTGTCTTTTACAGCTTCTCTTTTCTCCATGATTCATTTGTTCACTAACTGTAATATAAAAAAATGTATTTTTTTTTCTAACATTTCAAATGCCATGATACTTGACTGCAGTGAAAATTAATAAAATACTTTAATAATGGTTCCGCTACATCCCGACTACTTCGAAATCTTACAATTATTTATACATGTAGTTGTTTTTTTCCGGGGGGGGGGGGAGGGGAGGGGGGGGGGGGGGAGAGGCGGAGTGAAACTGTAACGTATAGGATCAGGGATAATATTCAGGTTTAGGGTTAGGAAATAAGGACAGGGTTAGGGATAGCCCACTACTTTGAAATTTTACAATTCTTTACAGTTTTTTGGGGGGGGGGGGGTGGGGGTGGGGGGTGGGGGGGGGGAGAGGTGATAATCTTATATTTAGGGTTAGGAATAAGGACAGCATTAGGGATAGGTTTAGGGTTAGGGATAGGGTGATCTTGACTGTGTGGTCCAGACGTGTGGAACTCTTTCCAAAAAATATGATACATGGAACACTAGGTTCGTTGGACGCCCTTCGTGTACACTCTACAGCCGGGTGTAGATCGGGCTGTGTGTGGTTACGCCAATAGGGGAAGGTTGTCACACCAGGTTATGGCGCCCAACAGCGATTATGTACACTCTACAGCCGGATGAAGATCGGGTTTTGAGTAGCTACATTAATACCTGGCTGTTGTGGAGAACCATTGTGTACACACTCTACAGCCGGATGAAGATCGGTTTTTGAGTAGTTACACGAATACCTCGCTGTTGTGGAAAACCATTGTGTACACACTCTACAGCCGGATGAAGATCGGGGTTTGAGTAGTTAAACGAATACCTGGCTGTTGTGGGGAACCATTGTGTACACACTCTACAGCCGGATGAAGATCGGGATTTGAGTAGTTACACAAATACCTGGCTGTTGTGGGGAACCATTGTGTACACACTCTACAGCCCGATGAAGATTGGGTCGTGAGTTGTTCCACCAATGGGAAGCTTTTACGTTCTTCAATGTCAGACAACACCATTTTGAACGCTCCACGGCGATTAGGTTGTGTATTATTTCAGTAGGAAATGTTTTCAACCATTGATATAATTCACAGCCTGACCTCCACGCAGTTATGTTTTGTTGGATCCATATTTTATTAACTTTCACTGTTTTCAAATTTAGTGGCATTTGAAATGGTGTGCAAGGATAGAAATATTTCATGAAATAATGATTTAAACGTGGACAGAGAAAAAGCTGCATAGACCGCCCAGAATTCTTTCTTCTGTCTGACGTTGGAGAAATCACGGAGATTAAGACGAAAAGCCATTGCCAAAAAATGTGAAGTCATTCTCTGAGAGCAACTAGTCACTGGTGTTTCTCAGAGGCGTAACTCTGGTTGATGACGCCCATGATAAGTAGATATCTACTTTATTTATTAAACAGAGAGAACTTATTACTGTTGAAAGAAATACCAGTCTGGTCTTGCTTAGTAGCTTGTCTGTAGGGACAGACTCGCCTATGTGCAGAGCAGATAATATCGTTCATGTTCTAGTTTTGTTGCATCTGACTGAAAAAAAACAACAACAACCTGTAGGTTAATTACATGTACGAGCGTTCATGTGTTTCTCAAG